>CM057820.1:21532005-22132005 GCA_030067965.1 Latrodectus elegans | reverse complement strand
TATTTTATTAAAGTATCTAATTGTAAAAGAGTGTGTTGAATTATTGTATTTAAAAAAGAAAAATTGTGCTCCAAATCTATTCTAAAAATAATTTTTATAAAATTCAATGACAAGTGCTTAAACAAATATTGAAAAACAAAATACATTAATCACTATTATTCATTCTAAATAATAGGCGTGACTCAAAGACGTAGAAAGTTGTTAGAATGAAAAATCCATCCTCTTTACTATGCAAAAATGTAATGAATATTTCTTATCATGTATGGGACATACAGTAATTTTGAAATTTTTTTAGTTATATAACTTATTCTATTTATTAGTCACACAATTACAGCCATAAAATTTAATTGAATGAAATTCGAAAATTTTCTCGTAATGTGATTTTGCACATGGAATTTGTCAAATGGTAAATGTTTATGTTTAAATGAAATTTTCATGTTATAATCTATTAAAAAACACAGCAATATGAATTTTGTTGCTTTTAAATGTAAAATATTAATTAATTTAAATCTAAGTTTATGAGTATAATTAATCAGTAGTATCATTCATTTCTAGAAAGAGATCACCAATAATATATTTTTAATGGCACTTTCCATTAAATAAACTTTTAATTTTAATTTATTGATGTTTTAGATTCCTAAAAATGGATTATAGTAAATACTTTATTTTCCCTTAAAACCTATGCTAGCGATGAGCGTTTTCATAACACGTGTGCTTTTTTTCCTACCGTCTACGGCAAATTATTACTTTCTGCTGAATGGCAACACTGAGCCACAGAGTCATCTTAAATTTCTCCAGGCCGATTTACTCGCCCTTTGGTTATTGTTAAACTAAGATCGAAATGAGTATTGTGCTGGCTTAAGCCAGTGGTGATGTAAGAGAGTGGGGTAAGTATTTATATTGTGAATTTTACTTTGTTTAGCTTAATTAAATTTGTTTATGCGCAGTAACAATTTGAGTATTGATCCTTTGCTGCGAAGACTTATTCCAATTCCGCGTGATCTAGATTACCGGGAAGTATACAACTGTACCTGCTTCGCTCCATAATGGGTTAAGCCTAACATACGATTTCTGATCTAAATATGCTTAACATTGAATAATTTATTTAAAATAATTCATCTCTGAACACTTCTACGTAATCCTAAAATTTTGCATTTTGTAAAATTTATTAAAAATATATCCCTCGTGTTAATTCGTCTTTCGTATTGGTGTAATACGGTTGGCTTATGAAAACGTGTTCGCAAGAATAGATCATTTTAGGTACCATTATCCATTTATTTCTTTGTTAAAATGATGAAATTAATTTATATAAACATTTATTTTATAGAAATCGGAAAGTAACCGTAACGATTACAATATGCGTTTTTATTTCCTCACCTGTCCACCTATATCCAAAGGCGTTTGCATATAGCACTCTAGTAGATCTGAATTACTTTAATCGCATGAAAAATTTCGAATGTGCTTAGGATTTTTATTTATTTTTATGTGTAGAAGAAATCTTTAATTTCAATAAATAAGTCATTAACATTTATTTTCCTGTAAATAATAAATGTTGTGTTGGGATATGCGTCGATTCGTATTATATGTATGTGTTTTCTCATGTGTAAAGCGTGTTATAAATTTATTATATTGAGTCAATTATTTTAATTTATTAAAGTGTAGCGAATTGTAATATCAGGATTATAACAACTATGTAGCATTTAAAAAAATAAATGATGCAATATTTTGTTTTACTCATCCAACACGTTGACATTACATCAGCTAAGTTGTTTGTTGGTTATTTATGTTATTTTTACTTATTTAAATAAATTTTTTGTTTTTGCTAGTGTAAATTTGCATATTTAGTGTAAAAAAAATTTACAATATATACAATTGTGTTCAAACATGCTTATCAGAGATAAAATACTGAAATTTTTCTAATAATGGAAATTTACAATTAACACCGACTTTCTGTCTCGGTAATTTATAATGACAAAATCGTTATTTCTATTATTCTAGTTATATTCGCAATTCTTAGTTGAGTTATAAAAAGTATGTTATATTGATTGTGATGATTCTATTATAAGCAAGTTTATGTATGCCAACTCAGACATGCACTTGCTTACCAGAGTAGAAAATATTTTCAAAAATTTAGGCTATATGTAATCCAAAAATTTGCTGTGTTGGCTTTAACATGAAATTTTCACTTTTTGTGGATTTCAATGTCACTTTTTGAGAAATATGAAAAAGCTAATGCTTTTTGTAAAATATTGTTTCAACACTTATATTCATTATTATCTTACAAAATATAAGTTAATATAAAATCCTTATGTAAGTAAAATTATATAAATATCTTTAAATCTGAGTTACATTTTACAATATCAAATAGTTATTTGATGAAATTGCTAATAGTTATAACATCATTTATGTGTTCGTATTCTATTGCAATACATTTTCCATATAAAATCTTTCAACTCTTATTATTTTTTCATATTTTACAAAAGCTGTCATAATAAGTCTAGTTTAATGCAGTATAAAGATCTTAACTCTTTAAAATTTTCATTTTAACTTTTCTGAAATAGCTTATTAAAGTTTTGTTCATATTCATTGATTATATTATGCATTTATGAGTGTAAACTTGCTAAACTATTATTGCTTTTATAATTGTGTTACTTCTAGTTTAATATAAGAAATAACTTAGTATGTTTGATTTGTGTAAAACTTGATATAAGTTATCGAAATTAACTAGAAATTTTTTTTAAAAGGCTAATCTGTATCAAGTTATAAAAAATATTGAGATACTTTACATTATTAACATCTGAACAAAATTTTTTAATGTAATTTTATATCATGTTTTTATTTTGAAGGGGAAAAACCTATTGTGCAAATAGAATTATTCCTATATTTGAAATGTGACTTGCTTTACAATTTTTCTTATTTTTACTTAAAAACTTGATTTTTATATTGTTTTACTTAACATACTTTTATAAAATGCAAAATTCAAGTTAAAGTTGGTCTGATTATATGCAGATAATTTTTGTTACTGTGCTGGCAAGCTTATTTGTTAACATAAATATGGTAATAAAGGAAAATATTTAGTGACTTTTACTACAAGATTATTTAAAAAATTTTATTTTAACAGTTAAAAAAATCTATTAAACTGAATAGTGCTTAAAAGCATTAACATTTTTCAAATATCAATATCTTACTTTCATTCTTCCTTTTAAGTAATTGTTAAACATGTAAATATTAAAAAAAATAATGTGCAAATGTTAAATATTTTGCATTAAATACTTAAGGAAGTTTAATGTAAAGAAATATTCTTGTCTGTAATATGTATTTTAATAAATGTTTTTTATCTACTTAAAAAACTATGTATATTTACGTATTTATATATTAATATCTATGCTTATAAATTTATTTAATAGAAGTTTGTAAGGGTATCAAATAAAACCTTTTTTGTTACCTGAAATTTTATGAATTTATAGACAGGTAAACTAAAAAGATTAAACATTAGAATATTAATATTATATTATGTACATGTTTGTAAAACAAAGTAAGATGTGTGATTTATTTAAAATATATACATATATTTTTTATAATAAGTGTAGTGACACCTGGGCAACAGGAAATATTCTCAACCATGTGTTTGTTAAATGATTTGGTTTACATATTTACTCTACAATCATTTACAAAATATTGTTCAATATTTTGTAAATGACAAAATATTGTTCAATATTTTATAAATAGCTATAGAGTAATCCCTTAGAAGAAATTGGTATAATGGATGAATGAGGTTTCTAGCCAAAGGCCATTTATTTCTGTTGGCTTATCCTCTTTAAAGATCTGACATTTGTCAGATCAACTCCAATAAATTGTTGACAGAAAGTCAATGACTTACAGGTGATCTGAGGATAAATCCTCCTAGGCAAGTATTACACAATGCAGAATATATTTCAGTGAGGCTGGATGGTCACATTTTTTATAAGTGGAATAATTTTTTGTACCAAGTTCAAACAATAAACATTTTAGATGTCTACTTGAAAATCTGGCTAGGGCAATTTGAGATTTTCAGTTGCATTTTAATACCAGATGTTCCAAAGTATCATTGGTGTGTTAGTGGAATTTGCCAAATTGAGTATAGTCTAGATTTTTCATAAGAGTAAAGTTCCTGATATGTAAGTGATAAACCAATGGGTGTATCTTCCTCACTGCTCTCATTGGCCTCTCGATCTGCAATCACATTGCCATTAATATTTACATGGGATGGAATCCATAGGAGATGTACAACATTGTCTTGACATATGGTTTTCAATTTCAGCAGAATAGATAAGCTTGTTTCATAATTTCTAGAGGACCAGTTTTAACAAAGTGATATGGAGGAGCTCGCGTGCAGCTTCTGTTGGACTAAGCTCTGAAGCACCCATGGATAAATCCAAAGGTAGAAGTCAGTCTGTGCTTCATTGCCTGCAAGTCTTAGTTGATCGTAATGGAACACCCTTCATGCCTTGGGTGATCCTGCCAGGAGAATTCTTTACGTGTACTTCACCTGTTCCACCCAAGTACACTCCCTCGCTGGACCTTAAACTACAGACCAGATCTTAAGTTCTTGAGTTCATCTCTTTTCTATGATTGCCTTCTATTTTCTTATGATAGAAATTTAATTTGAAACCATAATTCTTTTTGTCAAATGTCTGTTTCCAGTGTCTGGATATATCCAGTGTATGCATATATTACTTTGTTCAAGAATGAGAAGTTAAAATTATACTTTGTCCCACATTATACAAAAAAGAAATCAAGTAAAAATTGAAGAAATATCAGATCATAAAAATTAAACAGAAAAATATTTCAGAAATGAATGTTTTACAAGTGAGAAATTTTTAAGAAGTTTATCTAAATGGGAGTTTAAAATTATCATTGTGGTGTTAGAGAGAGAGGGGTACTGACTAGAGCCACTATATAGTTCGTAAAAATGTTAGTGTTTGTGAAGCATGATAAAATACAGCAAACATTTGTTCATGAGAGCGAGTGTCTGCTATATTGTACTCTATATAATATCTTAATTTGAGTATACTGATGTAAATCAGTCAATTTATTGACTATAAAGAAATTTTCATATTAAAATTTATATTTTTTCTCTACAAATATAGTTTAGCTATTCAAGAACATTTTTACTATAAATATAACAGTATTTAAATATAGTTATTTTTGAAGTGTGAAATTTCGTGTGAAATAAAATTAGCTGTTTTATTTTAGACACTTTTTAATATAATTTTACAATAGTTGTAATGGGTGATAAATCGCAATAAAAAATAACTTTAAAATTTTGACGAAAATAATCGTGTATGAACTGTTTTACATTCATTAAAAACATACTTAAGCAATTTAATTGAATGAAGCAACTTTAATTTGTTACTGAACAAGTCTATAGTAATTTATATGTATAAAATTTTTTAGTAAAATAACTATTTAAAACTCTTAAATTCTCATTTATTTCAATTTTAAAATTTTTGCATGGCTTTTTTCTACTTCTGTATTATTTTAATGGAACATTTAAAATATTGCAGGCCATGTCTCAAACATTCATCCTGGCAACTACTGTAACCATGCAACTGCCCAGATTTGCAGCACAAATAACAAAACATCCATCCTTAATTTAGAGTTTGGTAAGCCTTTTAAAATTCAATTTTTTACTTCAGTTTTATTTTATTATTTTATAAGCTCCTTATTTAATTAAACATTCTGTAGGACTAATGATTATATGATTAAAAATTAAAATTAGAACTGGCATTTAAAAAACTCTAGATTATTGTACTGCAAGGTTTCTTGAAATACCCAATTTAAGAAGTATGCTAAATCTTCACAATTTACGAAAGTACAACTCGTACTTTCTTCATAATGTTAAAATAATGGAACTTGTACAAAAAACGCCCATTTTTACAAATTTATGGATGCTGTAAAGTGATCCTTAAAACCAAAAATTAATTAAGCAGGAAAATGTTTAAAATGTTTGTTCAAGCGAAGTGTTCATTTATTTTTGTGTTTCCAAACTATTTTTAAGAGCCTATTTTTTATTCAATGTGTTCTCAACCAACTACTCTCCTTACAAAGTAATAAAATAAAAACATGTAAAAAAAATTTATTCTAAAAAAAAAAAAACTATTCATTTTATTAAAATTCAATTTAAGATGATTACTTATTTTTAGTTTCCAAACTATTCTTAAAAATATATCTTTTTGTTCTCAATCATTTCATTATCTGATATTTAATGAAAAATAACTTATGAAATAAAAAAATCCCAAAATATAATTTTTTGCAGCTTTGTTAAAATTTTTAGTTCTTTTTTGGATGTATTCAGTTATAGTTTTATATAAATTAAGTCTGCATAATTAATAAAGTCAGCATATCAAAAAGATTCAGAAGAACATTGTGCCTAGAAGGTTTTTAAGGGGATTCCAATTATTTATTTACATTTTAAGATAAGAATTAATTTAGGTGTAAGAATATATATATATATATTCCACTTACGCACATTGCACCAAAAACTGATTTCAGTATCAGTAATGAAGTTATTCAAATGATTTTTAAAGTTTTCAATAAAAACATAGTTTTTTTTGAAAAAATTCTAAATTTCTTGATTATAAAATTTAAAAGAATCATGTGATATAAAATTAAAATTGAAGATGCATAAAAAAAAGTTGCTGAAAAGAGATTTTTCAAAATTTTAGTTTGTAATTGGAATTATAGCTATTGCATCTTTAGTATTTTAGAGACCAACTAGTAATTGGTAAAATTGTTAACATTCATAAAACAAGTACCTATAACACTTGGCTGCCAATTTGTGCAGTTCAACCATACACTGTAAGTTGTCAAGCCTTATGTCGGAATGATAATATTTTACTAATTTTTAAATACTGCATTCATATAGAATCTCAATGAAGAGATATTTTTAATTACATAATGTTTTTTAGTTTTAATATGCATTTTTATCCATGTTTAAATTCAAAATTTTGAATGAATAATTTGGGTTACTGAGAAAGTAAATACATTCTTTTTAAAATATTGTGTCTAAGTGTAAGAAATCCCATTTAATTAGCATCTGGTGTTTAACAATAGTTGAGCATGTTTGTACATGCTATAATTATCAAAATCTGACAATGGTTTCATTTTTCAATAAAATTTTTTAATTTAATGGATGTCTTATGTGCACTGGTATAGTTCTCAGGTTTGTTTTATATTATATATGGTATTTTGTGTGGATTGTTATACTGGACTTGTTAGATTTAAATACCAGTTTGTTGGATTATTGAAATAATTGTTCCAAAGCACTAGTGATGAAAAATGTTATTCCACCATTATTAAAGTGATTACCTAATTGATTACCAGTGCATACAAAACCAAATATATTACCAGTACATACAATATTTTTATGTGAATAAGTAATCTATATGCATACAATGCATTTCAATAATAATATAGTTTAAGGCTACGATAAATTAAATTTTATTATGGAGTCATTTTATTAAATGCTTTAAATAAAAATGGTATTGTTTTCCAATAATTATAACAGCACATAAATGTTGACTCAACAAATTCTTGCAATTTGAGTTTAAAATTATGTTATTTTTGATCTAAGGGATTGATCTGATAACTATTTGGTAAAGTCTAGTTTCTCTATTATGCATGGTATTTTATAAAAGCTTTAATAATTTTCAATTAGTAATCTATTTAATTTCTAAATGCATAAAAATATAGTGTGGTTAATGTTGCATCCTCAAGGATTTCTGTAATTACTCATAATGTTAATCTATAGTCATAATTTTCTTCAAGTTTGAGTGCATAAACAAAATTAAATTGAAATTTTCATGATTTAATTTGTTGTCAAATCTTATTTGAAACTTCACCAAAAATCTAACTAGGGATATTTACAGTATGAAATTTAGTAAAAGTTGTTTGCATATCGATAAAAAAAATAGCAAAATTTTGCTCTTAAAACTATATTCTAGATAGTTACTTTGTTATGTATATAATCAAAAGTAACTTGGTAGTTACTTTGTTATGTATATAATCAAAAGTAACTTGGTTATATATATGGTGGCCAATTTTTTTACAAGAAAAAGAACAAAGTTTAAGAAAAAAGTAAATCCCAGATAACATTTTATTAATTTAAACAAAAATAGAACAATTATGTCCATCCTTTTTAATTATTTAATTAAAAGAATATGTTATCCATTAAATAAAATTTTTTTGTCAATATTCTTTATATTGAATTTTATGGTAAATACTGCAGCTAAGGAAACATTCAATGATTTCTCATTTGCTCAAAAATCATTACTAATTGAAAAACTTTTTCAACTGCTGCATTTGTTTCAGGGTAACACAACAAACCTTCTAATTTCTTCAAACAGATCAATTTTAATGTAGGGCATTTCTTTCGATAAAAACAAGACAATTTTCAATATCTGCCCAGTTTACTTGCACTGAATTAAAAACACAATTTTAAACTGTTATTCATTAGGATATTTGTTTCTGACCATTCTTCAGCCGAATGGTAAGTGCTCTTGCAACAATTTATGGGTTCAAATCCCATTTTGTTCATGAATGTTTGTAGTGTTTTAGAATCCACATTAAACTGTAGTGGTCTAATTAGTCCTTGTGTGCAAAAGTGACTGTTGAGCAATAAACAAATCAAACCTGACCATTCTTCGACATATTTGTAACATACTTCATAAAAATTTTGTGCTTTAGTAAATTTTTCTGTTATGCCTAAATTTAATTCTTCTAAGTTGGTCAATACCCTTTTTAATGTTCAAGAAATAGTTCTTCAAATTGTGATTTATAATGAAAAATTGTTCAAAATAAGGCAAACTTCTCTAGCTAAAATGTTATCATTCAATCTTTTAGATCATTTAATAAAAACAGATGTCTGCTTATGAACAATAACTCAATACTGCCTAAGATGGTTTTTCAATAAAGAATTTTTTTTATTTTTTGGTCATTTGAGTATAAATAGAGGCTCAAAAAACACTTGCTGTAACAGGTGTTAAACAAACTATCTAACTTTTGAATATCCCAAAAGTTTCTTACATTAGCATCTTCAACATTTTTTAAAAACAGTTACCAACGACTGAAATGCAAATAAATTGATATTATTACTTCTACATAAATTGGCTTGGCAGATGATGCTATGTTTATATGCATTTGACAAAATAGGTGCATTACAACATATGCTAAATATTTACTTTTGGGATAAATCTTATAAATTTTAGATAGACATTATTTACTCCTTTGCATCTTTTCCTACCAAAATTTGTATTATCCACTGTTAGTGCAACAACTTTATATTTGAAATTGTTTTCATTTATGACTATAGGTGGCTTGCCAAGATTTCAGCAGTTTTGCCCTCAAGGGACTAAATTAAAAAAAAATTTTCATGAATGCCCTTGTTGACATTAAAACTTATAAATGCTACATTTTTCAAGTTGTCTGCAAGTATATCTCTGTAATTTTTTAATGTTGATTTAATAACATATTTCCATCTTGCACATGAAAAATAAGAATTGTGAAAGTTTTGCAATAAGTTCATTGTAAAACCCATATTACAGAAATTGATTATGGATTATTGTATGTAATGTGTCGAAATGTTCCCTGCTTTACAGCTATTTTTCCTCCTCAGCGTAATTAAAATAGTTGTTATACTGGAAATTGATGCTTCTAATGATTGCTTATATTTGTTGATGTATAAGTGGATAGTTATGACTTCTAATATAAGTGGATAGTTATAACTGCAATACAAAATTCTCCTCTGTACATATTGCAGAAAATAACTGTTTCTCTCTTTGATATGAGAAATAGAAATTTTCTTCAACTGAGTTCAAATGGCACGTCTTCTGCCTTGATTTTCCATTTTTTAAATAAAATTAAAAATAAAATACTGTGCTACATGAACAAAAACTTTAACTATTATTAAAATTTATATCATACTTGTTATGGATCATGTGAGCAGTTGAATGTTAAACCATCAATCCATGATTTTGAATCCTCATTTCAGTTTTGAAGGTTCACAATGATTCAGAATCCATTCTAAACTGAAAGTGATTCTTGTTGAATTAACACTTGTGTACAAAATAAGTTGACACTCTAGTAATGATATTGATGAAAATCATGGTTTATTCTATTATGAATTGGTGATACTTCTTAATGATTCATGGATACATAAAAACATTTCTTTCAATCCTTACAAATCAGCTATACGACTGTAGTAAGGTTTTCTACTTTTATGTAAATTTTTTTATATAATTGTTCGCAATTTATTTATTAATTTGAAAGTTTTATGTACTTTCATTTTAAACTTCAAAGAAATTTGAATAATTTATATCTCTCCTAAGTATTTATATTTATATCTCTCTAAGTATTTAATAGATAATTAATATTGTTACAAATATTTACATTCTATGGAGTGTTTATTTAATTTCAATTTTAATGTATGATTGTTCATTTAAAATGGTATAAAACATTAAGTTTTGAGCTCTCCCTCCATTATAAGGTGCCTGACAGCCAAATCATTAGCATTGTTGTCTTCAGTTCATGTGTTTAAATCAGCTCTTTGGCCTGGATATTTGATGGTTTGGAATCCACTTAAAAATGTCATTCCCAGTATAATTAGCCCTCATGCAAAAAATGATTGCTCAATGATAAATCAAACTCCCATTGTAAGAAAGTTTTATTTTCCCTATGAGAAAATTAGTTAAAATAAAAAATCTAAAGATTCTTACTTTATAATTAAAATAAAAATTGTATTTTAATTTATTGAAATTTTTTATTAGGTTTTAGTATTAAAATTTTTTTAAATATTATAACTCTTTGATTTCTTTTCAAATAATTTTAATAATTTCAGTAATCATTCAATTCAATAAACCAAGTAAAATCACTGTAGGAATTTACAATATTGAATTGTAATTCATTTGTTAGGTCTCATTTCTATATCCTAAATTAGGCAGAGAAACAACCAAGTGTTCAAAGTAGTCTTAAATATTGTATAAGTGTAAAATTATCTGGAAATTTGGCATATTATTTGGTAATTAAAAATGCAGTGTATCAGGAAGACCTTTCTTTTCAAATTGGTCTTAGAATGTATTTCTTGATTCTGGTATTAATACCAGATGAACTATTTTTATTCAGCCAGTGTAAATTTTTGCCTGTGCTTATGATATGGTTTCAATTGCTCAAATTGTAAAGTCGCTTACTGTCCTCAAACAATCAGCAACTAAAATGGGACACTTTGTTAATGATGTCAAAACTAATTATGTGTCAGTGTTGACTGTCATCTAAAATTTCTTGAAACTAAATATTTAAGGCTGTCGACAGTCTTAAATTTGTGAACACTTGGCTCGAAGTTAATAACTGCACTAACTTTTGGATATTGAGATCAAATGTCTTACATTTGTGAACTGTTGTCATAATGGGTTTAAAATTTTCCTACATTCAAAATTATAAAAAGGAAAATTAAAATACTCCTTTATGAAAATATAGGAGGACTTATATTTATGTGGCTTCAAAACCTGGACCTTAACAAGATTACTGGAAAATCAGCTTGCTATCTTTGAATGAAAGTTATTGATAAAAATTGTTGGGGGAAAAGTATATGTTAGTTCACAATATGCTGTCATGCCAATAGAGGAAAAGTTCGGTAGCATAAAAATGAGAATGACTTAAGTTCTTGTCATTAGGTTGAAGATTTATAAAGCATTGCCTTAAATTATCTAGTCTCCAATGAATTATTCAGAAACAAATTAAAATATTTGTTACAAAACTGGTATTAAACTAACATTGTCTTTTGCTTGTTTAAGTTGGCGTGACACATCTACCATCTGCAAAAGTGGTATGTTTAACCTTTACCACTATTAGCCATCAGGTTAGGTATTGGTTTGCTTTGTGGTTTTTGGCTTAAAAAATTTTGATTCAAATTCCATCTGACTTTATTGTTTCTAGTGAACTAGAACCCAAATTAAATAGTAGATCCTGACTTTAGGACCTTTAAGCGACAAAGCAAGCAGTTTCCTTTTAAGAATTAAATTGATTTATGCAGATCTTAAGTAGCTGACCTTTGAGGATTGAGATCAGAACTGTTTCCTGGCCATGAAAATAATTTAATGCTCTTTGTACGAAACCACTCTTTCGATATTTTGGCCGTGTGGCAAGGAGCAGAATCCTGCTGAAAAATTAACAAAGCATTGTTGGGAAAGAGATCTCTGGAAGGTAGAAGTTTTGGTTCTAGAATAGTGTCAATGTATTTTCTGGCATTCAGTATGCCATTGATGACATAAAGGCGACCAATACCATCTGTTGACATGCATGACCAAATCATAACACTAACTGGGTTCTTCATAGTTACTGAATACAGTCAGGGTGTAGCTCTTCTCCTATTCTAAGTCTTACATATTTTCGCCCATCACTACCAAATAAGAATAGCTTAGTTTCACCACTCCACATAACTTGTGATTCACTGTAATCTTTTTTTTTTTTGTTGCTTACAATTTAAAAGGAGGTAGAAGGAGAACATGATTCTTTTACACTGCAATTACAAGTAGGAATTTTTTGTAAAAATTTTTTAATATTTTCAAGAAGCAATGACATCAAATAAAAGAGTAGATTGGACACCTAGAAAGAGATGTAATATTATTGTGTTACGAGAAAGTGATCTTTCCTATGCTGAAATTGCAAGACAGGTGGGTGGTTCAGTGACTACATCTGGAGTCCGAAAGTTTTTTTTATGATATTATGAGACAAATTCAATAAAATATGAGGAAGGAAAAGGCTGAAATAGGTGCACCATATCTATTGATGACAGAAGAATAATACTATGTCTCCAAGATAGAAAAATGTCATCAACGGTCATCAAAAGTAATCTGAATGACAATTCAAGGATAATCAGGAGAAGATAAGATGTTGGACTGAGAGGTAGAATTTCATGAAAAAAGACTACTGTGGGCAAAGGAACACGTTAATTGGACAGATGTTCAGCGGTCACAAGTTATATGGAGTGATGAGACTTAAGCTGTCGTTATTCGATAGTGATGGGCGAAATTATTTAGGACATAGAATAGAAGAGCTATACCCTTACCCTGACTGCATTCAAGCAACTGTGAAGAACTCAGGGTTATGATTTGGTCATGCATGCCAGCGGATGGTATTGGTTGCCTTCATGTCATTGTTGGGACACTGAATGCCAGAAAATACATTGACACTATTCTAGAACCAAAATTTCTACCTTCCATCAAAGATATCTTTCCCAACAATGCTTCGTTTATTTGCAAAATGTAACATTTTCTATAAGCATACAAAGTATAAAAACTTAAATTTCCAAAAGTGTCCACAATTTTGGCCACCACTGAATATATCTTTGTCATTATCTTTGATAAAGAAAAAAATCTAGGCATAGCCTGTCTATTTTTGGACCTTGTGCCATAAAACCCAACCAACCAATCACCAAGCTAGTAGCTGAATGGTTAACGCTCTTTCCTTATGTTCAACAGTTCGTTGGTTCGAATTCCACCTTAGGTATGGATGTTTGTAGTGGTTCGGAATCTACTTTAAGCTGTAGGTCCCGGTCAAATTAGTCTTCATATGCTAAAAATGACCGTTGAGTGACCAACAAATCAAAATAAAATCTAATCTACTGTTCATATTTTTTCATGATTGTGAAAAATTTTAGTTTAGTTAATTATTATAGATAAAAACTATTAATTAACAATTAATAAAGAGTTGCACCGCAGCAAATATGATAAACTTAATTTAAATTGATGGGGGATAAATTAAATAAATTCAAATATCTTTCAAGATCTTTAGTTAATTCTTTGTTGACAAATATATTCTTTTGTTAAATATACCCATATATCTGTATAAAGTTATTCAAAATATTTTTATATAAATAGAGGTGTAAAGAAATTTGGAAGAATTAAAATTTCATTTTAAAAAAATCTGAAATATAATGCACTTATCAATTTCCAATTTGATTTTATTAGAAATAATAAAGACGAAAATGAGTATTTTTTCATAGAATATGATTGCATCAAAAATCGTTTCTTTACTTTATATCATTAAAAATGACTATATCAAAGAAAGTTCAAAACATGCAATTTATCCCCATAGATATGTAATTTCTCCAATTATGATTTTAACCCTAAATAAATTTCATGCAATGAAACATTATTAATAATAAATTAGGAAATGCAAACCTAAATTATGTTAAAGGAGATTACTTGATAAATATGTAAAATATTAAGCTTGTTCTTTATATAAATGTTACAATATTTTGATATCAATAAATATTTTATAATGGGTAAAATCCTTGTAAAATCCTTTCAACTAGTAAAATTGTATAAATCATTTCATATTGTGTCTTGTACCGTATTTAATAAGATTTAAAACAGAATGTGTGATCAAAAAATGTTACCACAATTTATTAGCATTTTCTGTTTTTACAAGAATACTAAAACCCCTTGAACAGTAAACTCCTGGCCGATCTTAACTCTAAAACTCTAATTAATAAATCCAAAAACTTGGAGACAAAGTGAGGAGCCATACTGTAGTTTCGCTTATGATTTATTGTACGCACATACCGCGTACACACTGCCTATTTTCAAAAAGTGAAGGAAAAATATAACAAACGACGCTCAGCGCCATCTGGAAGTAATGAATTCACAATTCAATGAATGGGAGCTTGAACACCCCCCAACAAATTTTTTTGGAGGGGGAAGACATTAAACCATTTAAAGAATTTATTAAAGTAACATATGTATTTGGTAAATTATTTTCCCTTGTTTGTAAAAAATGTGATCATTCTCCCTTGTTAATGGAATTTACCGAAGTACTATTTGTAAGATATTTTATAAATTCATAATATTATAAATATAGTTCATAAATTCATACTGTATGGAAAGTCTTTAAAGTCTGTAGGAAAGTCTTTAAGTAACTTGCTGGTTCCTCTTTAATATTGGTTGAATTTTCATTTTTTTTTCTTGATAAATTCTTGTTGAGAAAATTATTAAACAGCTTTACAAAATTGTTCAAAATAAGTTTCCAGTTTTATTGTGTCTAATATTTATCATTTTTGACTCTTTGTTCAGGTGAAACAGAAACAAACGTTAAGGTTTTATTTCCAGACATGGAAGAAACATCTGTAAATCCGGCTTCGTCAACATCAGAAGCAACCAATACCACTACAATTGCAAATTCAAATGAAACTACTAATTATCAGGCTTCATCTAATCAAGGGGAAATATATCCAAATCCTGATATTGAAGGTATGTATATATTTTGTCTTCTAACTATATAAAATGTAGTCTATTTAGAAAATAAATCACTTATGTAGGATTTGTAATCCAATATTCTTTTAACAGTATCTAATTCTTATAGGTTTGTCAGAAAATGTGTGCTAATAAATTAAGTGCATTAATATTATCCTTATATTTAAATTGAATGATTCTGAAAAAGTTACATTATAAATATTGGAAAAATCTTAGCAATTGTAAATTAATATTGATAAGCATTTGTGGAATGTCCCCAATGGTATCGATAAGTGATTTTTTGTTGCAAGCTGATGTTTAAACCTTTTTTGTTGAGTCATGTATTTCTTGCGAATTATTAGCTCCTTAATGTATATATAACACTGAAATAATTTCTGTTCTAAAAATGTTGAGTTTAAATTTACTGAGGAATAAAGAAAAATCTACTTTTCTACCAAAAATGTTATTTTGTCTCACATTTGACCTTAAGCAAAATAGATGCAGGGAAATATATGAAGCTGCAATATTAACTTTCAGTTTAAAACAAGCAGTTGAGTAATTAGTTCAGTAGACTGATAATTTCATGTGAAATAGTGCTGCAGTTTTTTTATTATTAATTTTATTGTTGGGATACGGAACTTGCTTGAAATAAGTAAGGCAATATATGAACTATTACTAGCAATAAAACAATTTACTTGAGCACTATGTGAGAAGCATGCTCCTTAGATCTACTGCCGCAGCTTAAGAAAGAGAATAAATGGTGTCAAAAAAATTTATGAGAGCATATTCTTTTGAAGGAAAACAATGCTTTGGTAATTTTTCCTTGTCAATGGATTTTCTATTGAGGTATGCTGTGAAATTGGTGTTTCCTAGCTGGTAGTAAATAGAGAAGCAAGTATGTTAATAGCAAAAATTATCAAATTTGTTGGAATGATCCAATATATTTGAATTGTTGGATTATTTAGATAAAATTAAAAGTCTGGGAAGAAAAAGGTATTATGACTGTAAATCACAAATACCATTTTGTGGATAACACTACACTCCTTTGACTTACGTATAAGTTCAGTTGAGTGCTGCCCAAACTATAGTCTATGGTATGAAGTGGATATTTAGCCTTTAACCATGAGAAAGCACTCATTTAGTTAAATGCTATAATGAATTTTTTTCTTGAGATAGTCAAAATTGAATTGCAGAGTTCATACAGCATTCACAAAGCAGACTACCATCAGAACCCATCCCCCTTTCCCTTTATGTTCATGGCACTTCTTTGAATGTGAAGCATGTCATGGACCTCATCTGATTCAGACTAGGGTATAAGAAAGAAGACAAAATAACAAAGAATGACCTGTTAAGCTAAGCTGACAAAAACTTGCCATTTGCTCAAGACCAATATTGATTCATCTGTTGGTTTACCTAGCATATCCCTCCCCCTCTCTCACATTGAACTGGATTTTCTAGTTACTTAAGAGCCCATGTAATCCTTAACAGCTAAAGCTGGAGATAATTGATTGGATACTAAGAGACTAACTATGTACAGGTGGAAGTAAAAGTGAGAATAACCAATCTGAAATTTGAATTTAAATCATGAGCCCAGATAAGAGATTAATCCAGCCTTATGCTGTTTTTTTAAGCAACTTATCGCCATTGAGGTAGGTCTTGGAACCATACTTGCAGAAGAATTTTATAGAGGTTTGTATTCTGTCTGGCACTGAGAGTGCTATTCAGCATCTAATTCATTACAATTCAGCAGTGTTGCAGGTGACCATACCAGACATGCTTAAACATATTTCCCTTTTCAAAGTTGTACATTTGTAATGTATTTCCTTTCATATTGATATTTGTGGAAATGAGGTGCAGATAAATTGACTAAGGAAGGTTTAGCCCCAACCCATGTCCCTATCATGACCTTTTACGAAATCTCTGCTATCAGGAAGAATTTTCATATTAAATGGAAAATTTCACCAATAAAATAATGCTTTACAAGGAACTAACCTTGGTGGATCTCTAGGCCTTGGCTTGCAAGCAAAAAGATCAGGTTGCTCTTTCAGATTTGCCAGTGGGCACTTGAGGGCTTTGCTTCTATAGATATTGGAAAATTTTTCTAACATGCCACTAGTACACTTAAAAAAAAATGCTTCCTCAGAACATAGTTTTCACTGTCTTCAACTCTCCTGCAATTACTTAATTAGAAATTCTTTAATGTTTTTGGACTTGTTAAGGATTAATAATTTCATGGACCTTGTCTAGCAGGCGCATCACATTGAGGATATGGAATAATGTGCGAAACATTGGAATTCTGGGAATTTATAAAATGGAGGAGCAAGTCTAAAGCTTGTCTCTATATCCACATTTATGTGAGGAAAAATGTTGCAATAACAAAATTCCGACGAAGCCATGTTTAAAAAAAGTTACTGAAATATGGCTGTTTCAATTTTTATTTATTTTTTCGCTTGCTAGATAACAAATTTGGCATTGGAGCAACAAACTTGTTTGAGTACTGCTTTCTCTTATAATGTTTTGTATAAAATCTCTCAAATTTTAAATTTAATTTAGTACTAAGTAAGTCACAAACTGACTTAAGTTTTTTACTGTTGTAGTTTTATCAAGTTAAATTGCAGTTCTGTTTTAAATTATACAAATTCTTTAAATTCTAGGTTTAACTAAATGTTATTTGTTTTCTCAATAATATATAATAAGCACAACACACTTAAAATTTTGTGCTTATCTAAATTCTCAAATATAATGAATTCAATAAATTTAATAATGTTTGCTATATTCTTTTTTGACATATTTAAAGGTATGTACATTAATTTTTTACAGTTGAGTTAGCATGTGGTGAACGGATGGCTCTGTCTGCTTTAAAAACTCAGCTACGCCGACAATTGGAATATTATTTTTCTAGGTATGACAATTTATATTTTCTTAAACTACAAAAGATAGTTTAAGTACTTCTTTTAATTATGTAGTATTCTGATTTATAAAACTAATTATTGAATTTTGGTAAAATACATTTGGAAAATAATTCTCAATTTAGTATTGAAAATTAAGTACTATAATTATAAACTGATAATTTTGAATTTGGTTTTGTTTTACTTGAACTGTTCAAATTTGATTCTTAAAATTGCATTACAGAGAAAATCTTGCTACTGATGAATACCTTCAGTCTCAGATGGACAATGATGGTTTTGTTGTCATTAGTACTGTTGCACAATTTAATCAAGTTAGACGCCTTACTGATGATTATAACCTTATAGTTGAAGTTCTCAGAGGTAATTTGCTGTGTTTATTTTCTTAATTTTCATTATAGTAAGAAGAAATTCAAATCTTTTATTTTAAAATTTTAGAATCAGCAGTTGTCCAGGTTGATGAAGCTGGGAAGAAAGTACGTCCAAACCCTTGTTCAGGTGTCCTTATTTTGAGAGAGATTCCCGAATCCACTCCGCTTAAGGTAAATTATAATTGTTTTGGCATGTAATTGTTATAGTTAAGCTTGGTATATATTTTAGTTATCAATTTCCTTAATGTATTTCTGAAATGACAAAGCTAAAGCAGTATAAATTTAAGTTCTTAGTGCACTCACTATCTTCACTGTTTTCAAAGAGTGTGAGAAATTTTCTTTTTTTCCCAGGATTTTGAAGAGTTGTTTAGCAGCGAGAATTGTCCTAAATTTCTAAGGTGTGAATTCGCCCACAATAACAGTTGGTATGTCCTTTTCGAATCAGATGCTGATACTCAAAAGGCTTATCAATACTTAAGAGAAGAGGCAAAAACATTTCATGGAAAGCCTGTAATGGTATGCCTGTTTTTGAAATACTTTTAAAAATTAAATTTTTGAATGTTTTCATTAGTTATTGCTGAATAACTTTATAAACTTTTCTAACTTTTAGGCTAGAATTAAAGCAAAATCATTCACTTCTGCTCCTTTTACAAATTCTTATAAAAATGGTGTAGGCAATCCTCCAGAAACAGAATCTTTTAATTCTCAGAATGTAAACCAGGTTCAGCAAGC
The DNA here is from genome assembly GCA_030067965.1 of Latrodectus elegans. Lineage (NCBI taxonomy): Eukaryota > Metazoa > Arthropoda > Arachnida > Araneae > Theridiidae > Latrodectus > Latrodectus elegans. The sequence continues at coordinate 22,112,730 of CM057820.1, read as the reverse complement.
TCCTCTTCAATATACTTATACTAATGTACCTAGTGACACATATAATAATCAGCAAGTAAGTGTTGTTCTATTAGTAAATTCTTATTTAATTGAAAGCAAAAAAAAAGCAGCAAATCTTTGGGATTTGTATTTGAATTTTTGATTCATTTTCTAAAATAAAATATAATTTTTAATTTAAATATTATATGAATTCAAAACTTAGTGAAGATTAATTTTGGGAGTTTTGACTGTATAAGGATTATACATTTGAAAGACAGTATTCTCTTAAATTCTGTGCAATCCAGTTTTGCACTAGAAATTTTAAATGTAAAATTTAATAAAGCTAATATAATTAATGTTGCCCCTTCGTGAACCTTTAGTCAATTAGTTGCATTTTTTATGTAACTCTAGTAACCAGAATAATTTGATTTGTATTCAAATTGTAAAAAATGGTTTCTAAAACATTTTTGCTGCTTTTGTTACAGATTTGCTAGCCAAAGTTTAATATTCAATAATAGTAGATAAGCTTCATAATTTTTACTTCAACAGTTAGGACTCAGTATTTTATTTGATGTTATATTAGAAGACAAATAGAATTTCCTTTAACTGTTGTGAAATAACAATTGAATTAGCTCTTAAATACTTTTAATACTTCTAGGTATGTCCTCCTTTCTATCCCCCAACCATGTTGCAGGCATGGGCTCCTTCAACACCTGCCTGTGTTGATCTTGGAACTGTGAGTATTAATTAGAATTGTACATTTTTTATTGATCTTTATTTCATTATATACATGTAGTTAATTGTGGCTTCTATAGATTTTGGTGAAACTTGTTAAAATCATTTTTATGGTTACAAAATTAAATTGAGTTAATCCATATTATCTTCCGGATAATATAAATTATCTGAATAATTTAATTAATGATCTAAGCTAATTATCTTTCAGATCTATGAGTTTATAAATTTATTTCTTTAAGCATTATATTTTGCTTCAATAGTTAGTACTTATTTGTCAGTGAATATAATATATATTAGTTTTATAAGGAATTATACATAGTTTCAGCAAAATCAGAAGTGTTGATACATTTTTGATAATGTATCCATTAAAAACATTTGTCATTTAGGTTCTTTCAGTCAATGGACTTTCTCCACAAGCGGCTTTTCGACCACTGAATAATAACTCAAACAGGCACAACTATGCAACTAGAGACAGGTATGTGGTAATTTGTTATCAGCATGCTAGTTTATAATAAAAGAAGATGCATACATAGTAGTAATTATCAAAATCAATTGCTTATCCAGTTGTGTAGTTTGAACCCATTAATGATGGTCTGAGTAATATTGCTTCTTGTTTGCATGTTGAACTTGAGTCATAAACATCTTTGGATGCTAAGGATAAAGAATACATTTACACAGTTTGTGATGAAATTTGTATCAGGAGAATTTGTTGTATAAATGACTTGACTTTAATAGGATTTTTAATTCAAAATGTATGGAAGAGTTGATTTGAAATCGAGATTTTTAACTTAATAAAAATAACTTATTAAATTCATTTAGATCAGCCAAACATTGCTAGGTTAGCAGCTTACTACAATAGTCTTAACTGCTTTAAGACAGAATTTGTGAACTGGTACCATGTTATTCTTGCCTTTTGTTCAATGATTTTTGTTTGAATTTCATTTAGATACGATTATTGATAGTGTTTCGAAATACACTTTAAGCTGTACGTCCCAAATCTAATTGGCTTTTATGTGCAAACAGTGGTTGTTAAGCTACAAACAAAACAAATCAATCTGAGGCAAAATTTAAGAAATATATCTTGCTAAGATCTTGATTTTTTACTATGATATTCTTATTGAAGCACTCTTTGTCTCGTTAACAATTTGTAAATTCTGTGTGAAAAAATAGTTTTTCACATATACAAATTGTCATACATAAAAGCTTTCTAATTTATCTTAGCAAATGACATTCATTTATCACTCGGCCTCATATATGACAATTATTAAAGATTAAAAAGTAACTGGAACAAAATTGCCATTATTTATAAATCACAAGTCTGAATTCTAATGCCTTATCTTTCTATGTGGGTTAATTCTCTAATTCATATATTAATGCAACGATGTGAAGAATACTTCTCATCTGTTATTTTAAATAATATTTATAATTAACAGAGAGCAAAATTTGACTGAGTGACAAATTAAACTGAATTTTTTTTATCAAAAATTTAAAATTTAAGAACTTTTATTGAAAAGTTCTTGCGAGAAGAAATGAATTAATTGATTTCTTGATCGTTAGTAAAATTCATTGTTAAAACTTCAATATTTGAGTTCCATGCATTTATGAATGTACTTATCATTAGTTATGAGGGCAACATTTAATTTTCATTTGGGACTTCATTAAAACTCCTCATATAGCTTGTAAGTATGTTAGATTATAACTATAATATTAAGCATCAGATTGTTGAATTTCTTCTGTAAAATTAGTTGATATGGAATATTGCTTTTATATTTAGCTCTTAGCTGAGATTATTTTGGAATAATAAGTGTCCTCAGTTTAATCACACGTTCTATTTTATAAAAGGAATTTTTTCATGTGAATTAATTTCAGTACTCTAATTTGTAAGTTGCCCCATGTGTGCTGGGAATTTTTGAAATGCCTTTGATAGATATTTTTGAAGACTTAACTTCTTAAGCATGCCAGAAGTAGCACTGTCGTCTTGCCTAAATGTGAAAATTAGTGTATGCATCTTGTGTTTTTATTTTTTGTCATAAAATATTAGTTTAATCATTTCCAGGCCTGTAAAAGCCTACACTCCACAGAATTATAATTTTTCACGCAGTGAACAAAGCAGGTTTTTCAACCGAAGCCAGGCTGCTTCATATATCCAGAGGCAACAACTACATCAGCAGACGTCTTTCCCGAACATTGTTAATGCTGCCAATAATTGTGCTTTTGAGTACATGCCGCCATATGGATCAAGGTCCAGAAACATACACAATTTTGGGGTTGACATGAATTTTTTCACAGCTCCAAACTTGTACTACAGTAAACTGCCCTCTATTTATTCTACCCATACATCACAGGCAAGGCACAATCCTGTTATAGTGCCAAGAAATCAAGTTGGTTTAAGTGCAATAAATAGTCAAGACCAAAGTTATCTTTCAATTGGAAACAATTCCTCTCTACCTTACTCCAGAGAATCAGGAGCTTCCTCAAATACTTCTGCAAAACAAGGTGGAGACTCTCAAGCTAAAGATAACTGGAATTCAAACCAAAGGTATAATTTCTGATATTTTTTAAATTTATATTTTATCTTTAAACTTTAATTTATAAAATTAATATTTAAATATTTCCTTGATTCCCAAATAGGTTTACCAAAACATTTTGAAATTTAAATACTGTCCATTAAACTTGATACTAAATTATGTTATTTGCAGCTTAAAATTTTATCTTTTCACTTTAAACATTTAAAAAAAAACTAGAATTCACACCTGCCAACTTTTACGCATCGTGCGTAAAATTTAAGCATGATTCCCAGCTTATACGCTTTTACTGATAGCATGAATTATTTAAATAATGAATAGCGCGTTTCGGTTCTTTATGGCAAGGTTTAAAAAGAAAAATAATTTATATCTTAGTAGCACATAATGGCGATCCTTTCTTGTTAGTCATGATGAGAAACGAAAATTAGATGCACATGTCAAACCTTTTTGCTATCGGAAGGGAGGGGGGAGAGGAAGGCTCCAGCTTGAAAAACTATAGATGGAGGAAAAAAAACAGTAGAGGTATAATTTTCTTTTTCAGTCACATGAATTAAAATTGAAAAGTTTTATTGAAATACTTTACCTAAAGTTGGCAGGTATGAGAATTCTTAATGTTTAAAGCAATTATCTTTGTTACAAGTTATTTACTGCTTTTTTTGTTTAACAGTTTATTTAAAAAATTTTATTTTAGACAACAGAAAGGAAAAAGATGGTGGAAAGAAAGTGGAGCTTCTGGCAGAAGTGTATGTATATACTATTTAATTTGTTCCTGTTAAATTTTATAATAAAATATACAGTCAATCTCACATAAATTTTAGAAGATGAGTACATTTTGTGACAAATATTGTGTAATATAATGCAGTGTTTGCAATTTGCAACTCTAGATTTTTGTTTTAATTAAATTCAATCATCAGCTAAAGTTTATAATAATTGAACCATGTTTAAATGATTTTCATTACATGTTTAATAATTGCATCTAAGTTTTTTATAACTTCGGAATAACTAAAGTTTTGTTAATCATACCGATTGCTTTTAATCCCTATACTTAAATCCTAACTTTTCATAACCTAACAATGTGTTAATTATTCTATTTTATTTGTAATTTCCTATTTATGTTTTAATATGGTACTGTCTATCACAAGAACAGGACATGTCAAAAATAGTGTGTAGCAAGTGCTATAGTTACAAGTGCTTCTACTTTAATTAGTGCTTAAGGATGTTATTAATAGGCAATATTTATAGTGATATCCTTGAAGCATTCAGTAAGCCAAAGTAGGTCAACCTCTAGCTCTTATCATAAATGAAGTGTTTCCAGGGTATTGTATGGTGGATGCTGCATTTCAATGACACCATGCTGAACTAAGAATAACCTCATAGGCAACATAATTTGTGGCCAGGCATTGTCATGTGGCAGCAACCAACTCCCTTTTTGTTGAAAATGAGGCCTCATTCTGTGAATTCTTCGAAGTTGGTCAAAACTGTGAGTAGAACTGTCCATTGATAGTCATGTTAGGAGGAAAAAATTCATGGTGAATGAGTCCTTCGCAATCGAAAGAAAGCGACAAATATACCCTTGATTTTTTTTTTTCCTTTTCAAATCTGAATTTATTTAGCCATTCATAGCTTGGACAGTTGGTGTCAGGGATATATTGATAACACCAAGGCTTGTGACCCTTGATTATCCTGGATAGGATAGTGCAGGGTCAGCATCAGCATTGTCGATAAGTTCGCCATGTGTATCCAGTCTCGATTGCTTTTGTTCGTCCCTTAAATGGTGATCAAATCTTCCTTCAAAATTCGCTGAACAATCTTTTTCCATGCTCAATTCATTGGCGAGTACTCGAGTAGTTAATCAACATTCGCATTTCACCATATCGCGATTTCCTCAATTACTTCCTGCGTGCATAGACTGCAGCCAACCTCTATTCTGCATCATCTCTGACTCTTTTGTACTTGTCCTGAAAGCATTTAAACCATTTAAAAGTTCTTGAGTTAATGCTTCCTTGCTGTATACTTGTTAATATTTCGTAGATTTATGCTGGTGTCTAGCCCAATTTGAAGTAAAGTTTAATGATAAGTCTTTGCTGTGTTTTCACTTCGACAACAGGAATTTAAGTGCTATGTTTTAATGCGCCTCATAAGAACCACTTACTTCAGAATGGCACCGATTGCGCCGCACATCTTTTTTCAATATACGGTTATTATATCTATATTCCCCATTTTCGTTCTGCTAAACTTCAATCAGTTCAGAAAATTTATGTCCAGGCTTTGTATTTGTTTTTATTATATATTGTTTCTTTTAAGAAATTAAATTTACAACTTTTCTTAAATGTTTTTTCTTACAAATAAATCTTATAAATTATTTACCCAGTTAATAGTTTTATGTGAAAGTATAATTTTTTTAAGAAATAAGTGAAGTGAAATAAAAACTTGAATATTAACTTGAAAGTTACTTAAAGTGAAAGTGAAATATTAACTTGTATTTTAAAAATACATAGTAAACCCCTGATAAATTATTTTAATGGTTGATGTTAAGGAGACTGCTTGATAAATATATAAAATATACATGCTGTGTAATTTAAAATTATTTTTGCACATCAGGTTTTATTTTAAAATTTTCATTTTTTCATGGCAGATTGATAAGTTTTGTGTACCTTTATTTGATAAGAAACCATAACTATTGTTTAATGGCTTTAAAAATGTGAGGCTTGATTGTTTTTTGTAACTTTATATGTGTATATATAAAGTATATATATATAAAAGTAATATTGATTTTTTTGAAGAAGATATTTATTTTAATGTTTTAATAGTATTCTGAAAATACAAATGGGGGTGTCAAGTCCCAAGCTGAAAGTGATCCTAAACCAGAGTCACCAAAGTTTGATTTGGAGACTACTTCATTTCCTCCTTTACCTGGCTGCTTAGTAAGTTTTGTTACTATTACATTGTATATATATATATATATATATATATATATATATTTAAATTTTCAGATTTTAATAACCTATTTCTTAGTGTGCTGTTATATATCTGCGAATACTTTAATATTGATAGCTTATGTGTCCAAATTGGCAACATTCATATGTAATAGATCATTGAAAATATAAACTTGTGTAGCAGCAAAAAGTTTTTGTTGACTTTTAAAAGTCAACTTTGTCATCAATAGAAATGAATTAGTGGTCACACTTTTTTAGAGTTGTTTTGAATATATATATGTAATATCTCAAAAATTTAATATGTGTATGTAATAATTTTTTTATTATTAAAATTATAATTATCTCTTTTTTTTTTTTTTCTTTTTACAACTTTAAGTTAACTAAGAATTTTGTACACACAAGATTCATTTCATAAATTGAATTGTCAGTAAACATAAGTATAAAAAACTGAGTGTTTTTATTGTATATTTAAATATATATTTTTGAAATAAATGATGGTTTTAGTGTTTTTTATAAAACTCTGTGCACCTGATGTAAATTATTTTTCTAGGATCTGGATGTACATAATAAGAAATTTCTTATGAATATGTTTCTAATTTTAACTATCCTTAATTTCAAGCATCTTTTAAACTGTAAAAGTTGTGTGTGTTAATACTTAATTAATTAAATTTTCTTTTGAGTTATTTATGCTGAATTTAAATATAGATGGTCTTAAAAAAATGTGTAAGCACATTGTGTGTGTAGTGATTGTTGTAGTAGCAAGTAATTGAAAATGGATGAGAGCATTGAATACATGTTGCTCATTTGCTGTTGAAATTTCTCTTTAAAATCACCAGCTTTTTAGTTATAAAAATTTTAATGTTGTTACTTATATTTTTCAAATAGCAAGTTTCTGAGAAAGTATGCTTTAGGGATGAAAAAGTATTCTTAATATAAATTATCTTAATATCAATTTCAAATTGATATTAAGATAATTTAGTAATTTTAAATTTATTAAATTAATTTTAAATTGATATTTCAAAACGATTTATTAATGCAAGTAGAATTTTGTACTCAAAAAAGCTTTGCTTTGTTTATAGGAAGAAAACGTTATTGAAGTAGATGTATTTGAAAGTAGATTATCTGACATAGTCAAAGGTACTGTAAAGCCAGCCACCAGAGATACGAAAACACAGACATCGGAATCTGCTCTTGTCTGCACTACTAAAGATAGTTCTACTATCACTGTTGTTGATGAAGCAGTTATTCCTACAGATGGTGCCTTCACTCCACCTGCATCTCCAGAAGTGTAAGCAATGTTTCATTTATTACATAAAAAATACAATTTACCAATCAGATGTATATGTATAAATTCTTTATATATTTTTATTAAAAGCTTTGTTAAAGATGGCAAATATAGATTAAAATATCCACACTTAAAATATTTACTAGAATCTGTGTTTTGGATAGACTGGTATTGTTGCAAAATGGCTTTTTATGTTTTGTTTGGAATCAAATTCCTGACAAATAAGAAAATGTTAAGTGCCTGATTTATATAAAATAGATGCTTATTTGTTGGCTCTAAATTGAAACATTTCCAGTAAATAATATTCCCACAAGTACTCCAATATTAAATCTAAGTATGACTATTCCTTGTTTAATCAATGTATTGATGGTATGGAATTGAGTATTGAAAACTGTGATACCTACATGGCTCTTTTTTATCGGAATCTCTTTCTGATTAGAGTTCCAATAATACAATTCGGGTGAACTGAACAAATATTAATGGATCTCTTTGTAACAGAGTTGATTTGGCTCCTCTGTATCTATTTTAAATCAAACTATTGTTACATTTTAGTATTAAGTTATAGTTAATAATAAAGTAAGTGATAGTTAATAATAAAGTATTAAACTCTTGTTTGCAAATAATTATTGTGTGTTCAGTCGACTTATTGATTGCTTTTGTAACAATGCATTTTATATGTAAAATATTATTTAAAATTTGTTTTGCAACATATTTACTGTTGTGATTCTTATTCCTGACTTAATAAAACTGGTTTATTATTTTTTAGTGTTAAAGAGATAACATCTCTAATTGTTGATTACCCTGAGGCTGAAGATTGGGAAGACTATGCAGATTCTCCCAATAACAGCATCCCTTCCACCAACAGTATTAGTGTGAACAATGTTGTGCCAGAGGTGCAAACTGCATATAGTGCTAGTAGTTCTCCTGCCTTTCATTCTGTATCAACAAACTCTATGGTGAATGGTGTTAATATGACTGAAAGTTCTACTAGCACATCCTCTTTGCCTGAAACTGAATCTAACATTAATGTTCCTAGTGAAATAATAGAAAATAAACAAGTGGCCACTGTGAAATTGTCTAAAGCAAAAGCAGTGGAATCAATGCCGAAAAGCAGACAGTTGTGTGATATGCCGTCACCAAAGAATAAAACTCCAGATGCATCATCGGGGAAGAACAAATTTGATGCTTTCAAAGACAGATCATCAAAACACAATAGAACATTTTCTAATAACAAAAGCTCTGAAAGTTCCTGTAAAGACAGAGTAAATGATGTTGCATCATCAAATTCTAAGACAAGTGAAAATAGTGGTTCTAATAAGTGTGCTGATGTGTATCCTGCAAAAGAAAAGTCGGCTCATTTGAAAAGGGTGCTAGATTCAAATACCAATAAGACTAAAACTGTTGAATCTGATTCAACTTTATCAGTCAATGGGCATGCTGATAGTGAATCTACAGTGAGCAGTGAGGTCTGTGTTTATTTTTAAACCAGTTTTTCTTTCTGAAATTTAAAGAATCTTTTAAAATGTGAAATTCTTTGATATCAATTGAAATTTCTTTGTCACAAAGAAGTTTGTCTTGTGAAAAGGTAGTTTCAATGCTCACTTAGCTTCTTAAAAATAAATGTTGAGTATAATGCATTAGAGTGTGATAAATGTATTATAACATTAAATTATTATTTATTTATTTATAACTTCATGTTTTAAATGCTGGTCTGAAGACAACATAGTAATTATAGTTATTTAAAAAAAATTCAACCAAAATAACTTTATTTTAGAAATTTTTAAAATACTTGTTTTACCATGTTTGTTTCTTAACTACATTAATGAAATTTTTGTCTTACGACTATGCTTCTGATGATTACTCTTCAGATTTTATGTCCCCCCCCCCTGTAGATTTGCAAAATAAATAAATTGTATTATAAATAACTACAAAGAAAGGATAACATGGTTGTAAAAAGTTAAATGTCAATTGCTCAGTGAAGTTTTATAAGATAATAATAAAAAAGAAATCACAATGTTTATTCTATTGAGTCTTAGTGTTAAGATTTTTTGTCTGATTGAATAATATCTCAAAGTAATTCTAAGTTTGACTTTTAAAAAAGTAAAAAATTATAAGGTTGTTAGGTTTGAAAGTTTTTATCAACTGTAATTTATTTTTGTAAGAGTGGCACCCATGATGTGACATTGTACTTTTAAAGGTCCCTTAATTTTAAATTTTTAATACCAAAATATGCTTTTGTTTTTATTATAGTTTGCAGCACAAATTGAACATATAGAAATAAATATATATAGAATTAAATGAAATTAAGTTATTCTGTGTATTGGATAATTTTGAGGGGGGGGGAGAACTTTTTCTCAAAAGATAACTTGTTTGATAAGAAAGTACTCTTAAGTTTAAAAATTTCTTACTTGGTATAGTGTTAAGTAAGTTACTCGTAATTAGTGTTTTTAAATGAATTTTCATACTTTAGTCATGTAATTTAAATATTTTTCTATCTGAATGTAAGATTCAACCCATTGAGGCTCTTTTGTTGAAAGTATGATGTTTTAAAATTTAAATGCATTATTTTTACTATGGTTGTGCTTTTACTTGTAAAGGAATGTACTCTTGTCACTAATACAGTATTGATATTGGTGTACCAAAGTATTATATGGTCTGTCTGATATAATTCCTATTCTGTCTTAACATATTCTATAAAAATAATTCCGGCTAAGTAGTTTTGATTGTTGTAGTAAATCATTAATGTCATCATTTAAAATTTATTTATTAATATAAATGTTATGAAAATTTTGTAAAATAATTTAATATTTTTGTTCCTTAGTTTTTTACATTTAATTTGTAAAATTTAAATGTTTAAAAGTTTTTCATATGATCCTTTTTTAAACTATCATGAAATTTAGTATGTTTCCTTGTCAAAAATAGAGGAAGTCTTGTTATCCTAGAAAATGACAGGCATAAATTTGCAGTGGCTATTTTAATGTTAAGCAAATATATTACGAGATAAATATTTTTATATGTTTGAATTTAAGTATATTTTTGATTTAAAAAAATAAGTAATCTCAGTGGGTAGATTATTTTCTAATTATTGGAATAAATAATTCTCAATACTGTAATAAGATGAAGTTTGAAGTTTTTAATGTTAAATAAAATTGTCACCTGTGGATTAACATGATTAAAATCTTTATTTTGCATATGGAACAGAGTATCAGAAACTGTTAAACTGATAATGAGTATGATTTGTAATCTGTGCTTTAATTAACCCACATATGAGGGAAGGGATAATCTTACCAATCTCAGCAATTTAATTGGTTATAGTGACATTTTACAAAGTTAGCTAATGTAATGTATTTTGGGAACTCCACAAATCAAAATGTGCTGCAAATGTTTTTAAATTTTTGAAACATTTATAATTTCATCTAAAAAATGATCACATGCTTAGGTTCTTATAAATGAGCATATAAAACACAAGTGTTTACTGTGCCCTAATTTCTTTCTAGATGTAGAGGAACTAAGAATTAAATGGTTAACCTTTGATTTAAAATCTGGTATGTTTAAAATCCATTTTAAACTATAGGTCTAAATCAAATTACCAATTTCATATTAGAACATTATAGCTTTGTTATAAATAAGTTCCCATTTGCTTTTACTTTTTGCCTTTAGTTCATGGAACGCTTGAACTTAGCATATTTTAGTGAATAATTGTCATTAAAAATTGTAAGGTTAATAACATTTCCTTTAGAATTTTTGCATTCTATAAAATTGTTACTGAGAATTCATTATATGCTATGTTCTTATTTGTTTATATAGTTTTATCCATAAAACAGTTTAAAATAAAAGTTAAAAATTATCTTTAAAATGTGTACCTAAATAAAATTATGCACTTTAAAATTTTTGCAAGAGTTCTCATTGAAACAATCGAAAAGATAATTTATGTGTAAATATATTTTCTCAACAATAACTATTGTTTCATATCAGCTATCTATTTTAATAGGATGAAAAACCCTTCAGAAAGTTAACTTATTCCGAAGTGGCAATGCGTGCCAAAGATAAAGTTGAGAAGATTGCACAAGAAATTAAGGAAAAAGAAAAGCATGATGCAATGGTTCGCCAGCACAGGCAACAAGATGTTGGTACCCAGAGCCGACAAGCAGTACCTCGTAAGATTTTCTTATTTATTTTATTTTGTTTTATTTTTTTGTACATATGATTAATGATATACTGGCTATTTAGAGTATTAAATTGTTATCATTTATTTTCAGGTGGTCCTTTTAGGGAATTCCCAAGGGGGCGATTACCTGAGGCCCGCCCTGGATCAAAGGAATGGCGAGAAAGAAGAAAACCTGCCAGGGCCATATCTCTTCCAGCTGCTGGACAATAAAACTGTCATTTACACCCCTTTGAAGCTTAAGGGGCTTGTTATATGAAAAAATACAAAAAAAATGTGATTTATTTAAAACTGCAAAAGATGTTAACCAACTGTTGCCTCACAAGTGAAATGTGTAGCTTGCTATTCTAACTTTCTTCTGTGAGATTATTTGCTTCACAGCTGTTGGCACTTAGTTTTGTAATTGGATTTGTCAACCACCTCAATGCCATTTATGGGTTAAAAATTGGATTAGTATAAAAGTTTGTCTAGGTGCTACCATCTGTATCCAGCAAAAAGCCCAACAGTATGTTGATGTATATAAAAGTACAGCTTTGGGAGAAATTATTTTCCTTATCAGGTGCCTCCAAATAAGATACTTGATGAGATTAATATCTGTCAAATTAGATATAGCAGTCATTCTGCAATAAAGTGATGAACGATTGCATTAAAAGAACTGGAAAATTTTTCATGGCAGGAGCTTCCATACTGTGGTGCTGCACTGAAAAAAATAGTCAGCTCCATTTGGAAAAAAAATCTTATGCATTATACTAATGTTTGACACAGAGTTTATTTGAAATGTATAATTTGGCACATCTATTAAAAGTTGTTTTGTTTGTTAAGTAATTTTGAAATTTAACTTACTGTCAACTCTATTGTATCATTGAAAGAAGAAAGCAAGAATCATGGACCATTGCTTTTTTCATGTGGCTTTGTAAAATATGCCGCATGCTGACTCTTGTATTGAAATTTCTAGTCCAAATTTATCGTGCATTTGTTGCATCGGCATAAAATGAAATCAAAAATGAAAGCCAAACAACTGAAGACTTTAGCAAATTTGTTTTATTTTTCCTCTCTTAAATCTGTGTCGAACTTATTTCCCCCTTTAGGGTTAATAGAGACCCATATGTGATAATATTGCCTTAATTAAGTGTGGGGATACTTTTTGTGAATTCAAATATACATGTGTAAACTTGTAATGCTTGTATGAAAAGGACTGTCTTGGTTATGGTTCTGTATGATTGTATGATAAACTTATGATTTACATTTTTTCTGAGTAATTTTATTTGGAATTTGTTTTATCACTAAATTATTAAATTCATATATATATTTTTTTTCCTATCACAGTTTGATTATTGAAAAAATTAAGTTATAAGCAAAATAGGTGTATTCTCTTTCTCTTTGTGTCATTTTAAGTGTTTAATTATTTATACTCCAGCGGTGTGGGAGGGTCCACATTTTTCTTTCCTGCTGGGCTTGTTTCTTTTCTGTCATAACTTGTACTTACTCATAGATTATTAAAACAATAAACCATAATATTGAATGCCTGTGCAAATATAAATGTTTATGAAAAGTTTGAAGAATTGGTCGGTAATAAACTGTTACCTTATTGCTGCTAATTTGTATGCTTCATACGGCTGATGCTAGCAGTATTGTACATATTGATCCATAGCAAGATTTATGATGAAAATATATAGCTGCTAGTGTGTTATCTTCTGCACTGCAGGGATACATAGTGCGAGACACAGATAGTTGCAGCAACAGAACTTAGCCACTTCCTCTACAAGAGATTAACCTGCATTATCATAAACAATAGATATGCAGTGCTTTTTCTAACCCGTTATTGTCAGTGAATGACACAATTGTAGTTCAGGGCAAATTTGATTATTTTTTTACTTAAGAATAAATATTGGTCCCTTTATACAGTTAGTTTGCTTTGGGAAAGAAATTTCATAACCACATCTCATTTGTGTATTCATAATACCAAAGAATAAGCATACAAATTGATAGCTGTCTATAAAAAAAAATAAAGCATCTGCAATATATAGCATTTTGCTATGTGGAATACAAATTGTTGTTAAATGTAAATCACTGTTTATGGTGTTGCACAAATATCTTAAAAATGAACTTTGACAAATCATCTAGCTTTGGAAAAGAAAGGGAAAGAAATACATAGCAATGTTTGTGCTTTAATGTATCACCTTTTTATTTTCCTGGACATAAGGGTGTTTTTGTTTAAATTTTAATATTTTGTGAAGCCCATTTTCTTAGTATCATTTGACAGAATCAAACTCTTGCATTCATCTATGCAACTTGACATTTAAGCTTGATGGTTGCATGCTTAAACTTTAGGCCATTTGGTAAGTTGTTTGTTTTATTCCAATGGCTATGTGTTAAATCTTATTTTGTGGAAAAAAAAGAAAAATCATTCATTCATAAGCAGCTTTAATACATTGATTGTTTACTGTATGCATGGCCGTTAATAGTGATAAATTTGATGGCTATTGTATAATAATCTTGTATTATTTGAGTAATTAATAACTATTAATAAATTTTATTTCACATATCACTTGTATATTTTCTGTTAAATTTATGAATTTGATATAAGTTTCAGTGTGGTTTTCAATTGAAGAATATTTAAAGGAGCATTATAAACTAACAGTGATTATTTCATATAAGTTTTTCAATTAAGTTATATATTAACTAATTTGTATTGCAATTCTGCAAATATATATTGATTTTCTCTTTGAAATGTGTATCAGGTGAAATTTCATTCTTAAACAATAGCAAATTTTCTCTTAATTTTGTTCATTAAGCTACATATCTTTAATACTCCTTGTTTAAAAATTTGTATTGTTTACTATTTCTTAACTTTCCTGTACAGAATTTTCTTTTGCGTACTTATTAAAAAAAAGTGTGACTATATCATATTTATAACTGATTTAATAGAAATATATGATAAAATTCATGGAAAAAATACCTGATTAAATTTATTTAATAAATATTATCAGATTTCCGATGTTTCCAATTCTTTTGAAAAATGCATTACACCAACATTGCACAATGTCGATTCATCTATTGTAAAGAAACCTACGTTAATGAATTAAACATTCCCTATTAATAGATTTAATATTGTAACTTCTTACAAAATTAATCTTTCTTTCATAAGAATAAAAATATCATTTGAAGATACTCATGTGCTAGCATTGTTTTAAATCTAAACCATAGCCTATACTGAACTGGTTTTGCATTGCAACTGCACCAAGAAATTTTTTTTTAAAGAAAATCAAATAATTTAAATTTTATATAATTACAATTGTTTAAATATTAATTTATGAGTATACTTGTATTCATTTTTAACACATCTGAAATTAGTTGTGCTATTTAATAAAAGTTAAGCATAAAAGAATTAAAATTAATCTTGAAGAGAGTTGTCTTTTTCCCTCTATATCCTCATGATAATATAGGAAATGCAATAAGTTAATAACCATAAAGTTTAAACAGAATGCAACTGCTTTCAACATCCTAAAAATTTTTCTTTTTTAAATTATTCTTTGGAATGTTTTTCTCTAATTATGAGATATTTCATAAATGCCATAATTACTGTATAATGTATCGTTTTCATGCATAAATCCTATTCCAATTTCACAACAGTGCTAATGAACATAAAATGTATGTATTGCAGTACATGTTATCCAATCTATAAATGAATTGATTTCCCTTGTTGTAAATATGCTTAAGAAATATACAACTTAGCGTAAACTGAAAGACGAAGTAATTTAATCTCTATTCCATCCACAGTATCTTTTCATTCAATATTTAATTCTCAGTAGTCAATAAAACAATCACAATGAATTGTGAAGACTTCATATTGGCATTCTATATGTAAATTGTTATTCTTTACAACTTTATTTACATTAATGGGTGGAACTTTGACTAATTTATTTAGTTGTAAATGATATGGAAATTAAGATATTGGACTGAGAATGTTTTTCTTTTTTATTAGGGTTCCTACAACAAAATTGTTTGTGAATTAAATTGGTTATTAACTCCTAGAGTTACAATTAGATGGCGGCATGATCCTTGATAACTGTTGACTAAATAAAGATCTAATTCGACCACAATAAATATTTCCTTGCGGTCAACTTCAGTATTTATATCTATGCGTGTAAAGAGTAATCAATAAAAATTATATGATGTAATCAAGAGGGCTGCGATTTGATTTGCCTTTTAAGCTGTATAAAATTTGTAAGTTAAAATATACTTTCTAAATCTTGCTTAGTGAAAATTGATGAATTAGTTAATCAAGTAAAGGTGATTATTTAATATGCCTGACTTTTCGTCTCTTTACAAGCACTAGTGGGCCCTGAAAAAGCTGTACATATAGGGTTTTGTGTGATTCAGAAAAATATCATTTTATAAATTTGTAGAGTTTAAATCATTACAGTAGACTATACGATTTCCAAATTATATGTTGAGAGATTTAATTCTATTATAAAGATAACACAAGATAATTTTTATTTCAACTTACTATCAAAAGTGTAAAAAGTTTTTAACTTATGCAAAGTAATACTTATAACAATCATCTGTTAAATGTCAGTTTTCTGTGAACAAAAAATGGTGGTAGAAAATTTATATAATTGTGGCATTAATTGCATCACACAATTAATGGTCACATCCAAAACATAAATGTAAAAACAAAACAGTATAATAATTAGCAAAGACCTACTTAGTTTATTGACTGGTGCCAAGCTATATAATAAATTTATATGAATTAAAACAGATGGAAAGCAAAAACTACTTTAAAAAGTTGATGATCTTGGGAAAAAAACTACAATAGGAATTACTGAGTAAACTGAAAGAACTGCTAAATTAATATTCATTACAAAATCAAGCATGTGGCACTTCAGAGAAGCAATGTTTATTACTCAGTATTAATAAGGAATTAAAAGTGAGATCTTTAGAAATGCAAAGTTAGCATATTCTACTAACAATATTAGGTATGTATAAATAATCAAGAATATTGATGTGAAATTGTAGTAAACAAAAAAAATTTAAATTGCTTTTATATAAATAATAGCTGTGGAAAAAAAGTCACATCCAGGAGAGTAATAGTTGTTTTTGTTTTAAATAAATATACTTATTTGAAAAGAGATTGTTATACGCATCTTGTGTGTGAAATACTCAATAAATTAATAGAAATGTAATGAAGCTAAATTTATCCATTATTTTATACAATGTGTAATTAAGTAATGTAAAAGAATAGATTATTTAAATAAAATTTATATTCTCTCTGCTATAATTGTCAATTCATTAAAGGCTTTTGAAGCAGTCATTAAATATAATTCTAACTTTATATTCTTTTTAATTTTTGCAATGTATTTTTATTTATAAATGAAAAATATTTCGTATACGTAATTAAAAGCATGTTTGGTAAAGAAATTTTTTTAACATGAACGTCAATGTCTTCTGGAAATTTTTGATTCTTGGTATTCTATACAAACCCTGTTTTATTAGTTTCAGTGTATTTTTGTACTTTCATTCAACAAGGTATTGTATAGTGACTAACAAGATTGATATAGTGTAAATGGATTTTCAAAGATTGTTTTGGATGAGGTGTAAGATGATGTAATGCTTTGTAACATTAAAGGACAAATATTTTTCTAAAATGCAGTTTTGAAATAAAAGTAGTTAAAGCCTGATTAGAGTGTTACAAATCAATGCTGCTTTTATCAGTCATTTTGATTGAAGCATCAAAAATAGACAATATATTAAAACTTATATTAAAATATCTTCATTCAACTGTACTGTGTGTGTGTGTTCAAAACCACACTTGGTTGCTTGTTTTGTAATGAAGTGAAAATGCCAATTTTCTCAACTAATGCATATAATGAATTATAAACCATTGATAATTCAATACAAGCTTGCTTGAAATGTTTCTCCCTCACTGAGAGATGTTTTAAGTTCTAAAGATTTACAATGATGTATTCATCTACACATGTTATTTTTTTGAGTGTGACATTTCTAATATAGGATTTTTCAAAATCTGATTAATTTAATGTAATTTTTGAAATTTATAAATGTAAAACATAATTACCTGATGAGTGTTATAACAATCTTTATTCCTTTATATATTAAAATAAAACTATTGCCATTAATAAAGGGAGGAAATAAGTAGTGTTCAATCAGTTATTAAAAGTAGAAAAAATTGATTTTATGTATCAAAAAATTTTTAGATTATGAAATGAGATATTTGCTTTTATTTTTGTGATGATACTTATGGTTAATGTAGGAAGAAAGTTGCTGAATTTAATCTTTTTAAATAAAGGAAATCTATAAGTGCCTTTTTAGTGGAAGCAAAATTTTCAAAATACGATTTACATTTCGTTCCCCTATGCAAATTAATATTAAGAAGTTATATTTATTTTCTCTTACCTATCCTAATGATGAAATTTTAACCTGATAGAGTGTGTGACATTGGCAATATGTTAACATTTTAAACATTATTTACAGGTCGATTTACTTAGTGGCAAAATTAATAACAAGTGACATAGTGGATGGTATAAAACAATTTCTCTATTGTTAGATTTTGCACCCTTTTCATGTAGTATTGATATGTAAATAATCTTTGCTTCTTAAATATTTAGATCTTTAAAGAAAATACATATTTACTTTAACTGTTAGTCGAAAGTCGTTTCTGATAGTACAGGGTTTTTTAAAAAATTTAAGGCATATTTGATGTTGAAAAAATAAAGTAGCTTATTACTTTTTTGATAAGAACTCTGACGAATTGTGTTGATTCAAAACTAAAAAGTGACATTGAGACTTATATACATTCTACAAAGTTTAAATTAAAGTTGGAAAAAAAAAGCAAGATTCTTAAAAAATACATTTTGGTGAATAATATGGCATTTGTTAAATTAACCTCTAATTCTATATGAAATTAGTTTCTAAATCTGTTTCTCTAGCTATATTATTTTTCCAATTTTCACTTGATGTTTTTCAAAACCTTTAATGTACTCTGTTCGGAACAAATTAATAATATTGTGTAAGTCTTATAAAATAATGCGGTACAAGCACATTTTGGGTTTGAGTTTCAGGTCTATGCTTTAAAAGCAGCGAATGGGATTTTGCTTTCAACTTAAGGCTCTTCCAGACCTACGTGAGAACTTCTGTTGTCTTGTCGCCCCATCTGATGTTAGTTCTCAAAGCTTGTAGAGGGGAGTATCCCAAACATTATTATTGGTTGAAATTGCTTGTCAATCAATGTCTTATGGAAAATTAGCTGCCAGTGATTCTAAAGAAAATATTATTTATTTATATTTTAAAGTTCGGCTTTTATTATTCGCATTAAACAATATGAAGACAAATTGCAAATGTTGAGTGATTTTACAGTTACTAATTAAATGGTCAAAAATGATTATCAGAATTCAAATCAAACCTAAAATACTATATGAATGATTAAAAAAAAAATTTTTTTTTTTTTTTTTAAGTGCCTTGGTTCAATTTGGTTTTATGAGACTATCCATTGACTTAAGATACTTTTGAATATGAATGCAACAAATAATTAAAAACTATTATTTTCAAAACTAACTCAATATAAAAATATTTAATTTTATCTTTCATCTCACAAGTCCCTAACTTTATTCCTCTATATAAATAAAATTAACTAAGTTATAATTAGAAGTATACGTTCTTTAAAAAGTTGATATTCTAGTGTAAAATGTGTTGTGAAATATACTTTAATTCTGAACATTTTAAAACTCTTCAGTTATTTTATTAGATATTTTCTCCTGGCTTGATAAAAACAAAATTTGATTAGCACTAAATATGCTTTATAAAGACACACAGGTAAATTAGATTAAAATAAGTTTAGAGTAAAATTGTGAGAAATATAAATTAGGTTTATTTGTCAACAAATAATCAAATGCAAATACAACTTATAGATACGAGAAAAAAATATATATATACATATGTATATTTTTTTTTTTGCGTTCAGAAAGGAAATCGATTTTTCATCGATTTCCTTTTAGTGGAAAGATGAAGTTTTCTTTTCGTACTGTAGTCACTTTTCATGTTTAAAATAGACCAATTTTACAGAGTTTAATTAATGAGAAAAGATCCAAATACATTTAAAATGGTAAAAGTATTGAAATGAATTTACGAGAAATTTGAATTTTCGGAAAACAGCATTCAACATCAATTGAGAAATGCGTCAATGTGAATAATATGTTCAACAGAATCTTGCGGTTGGAATGGCTGTATTAGAAAGCTGTTTCGAGACGGTATTGTACTGCGTATCCCATCTTAGTGACAACAAGGTGATTTATGATTTAATTATTGTTGTAGCCATACAGAGAAAGAAAGTCGTTCAATCACACTATTTCTAGACTAGTCACTTTGAGAATATCTAATTGATTCTCAATTTCCTTCTTGATATTCTCTCTCAAGCATTTCTTCTCGAACATCAATACTATAACTTCAGTTACATATTTTATATCGCCTTAAGTGCTACAGGATATTTATTCATTCTTTTGATATTTTATTACTTTTATTCCTTTTTTTGTCAAAAATAATGTCATTTGTGTTGCGCAGGACAATATTCTTCTCAAATAAATTTCGTGAGCATAAAATGATTCCCCTAAGAGCATTGATGTCATCTGTATTGTAGTGTGTTGTAATATATTATTATCGTTCGTTTGGTTATTGAAATGCTTTTATGTTTTTACGCTGAAGTTTTACTACAAATCCAATTTATATTCATAGATATTTATAATTTTTCAAATTTAAATTGTTTAATTTCTTATCACAGACGCAATATTTTAATATGCTGGTATCGTATGCTTATTAATCATACATTAGAGTATTTTTTTCTTTTTTTTTCCATGAAATAAGTTGAAAACAAAATTAAATGTCCAAATGTTTGCAGAGGTAAAAACTCAATAATTTTGGAAAATGATTAAAAATCAAATTAAAATATTTGTCTCACTATTATTCTAATAAACTTATCGTTCTTATTATTACATATTTTATTTTATAAGAAATAAATAAATATATATATATACACATATATATTTATAACACATATACACACACACATATATGTGTGTGTCTATTATAAAATGCATTTCTTTATATTAAGTTCTTTAAATTTTTAATACATAGGTAGTCTTATTTCAAAATCCTAGTATATAATATAATATACAAGATAACACAAAACAGTTTATAATATTTCATTTTTAAAATTTACTTAAATGAAAATAATCAAAGTTGATTTAAAAGTACATATCATAGCTACTTTTCCAACGCTAATAAACAGAAATCTAACATGCATTATTTACAGATGTTTTTCCTATTTCATGAGTGAGAAAAACCAATTCATCTTGCTCGATTTGGAAGTGTTTGCCAACCACAAGGTAAAACACCGGGAATCATATGGGGAGAAGTTTTTCTCAGAAATTCCTCCTTATTTAGGTTACCGTAGTGAAATAGAAAAATCAGCCAAATTTGGCGTTAAAAATTTTCCAGTTTCATAGGTGGCGTTGTGTACAGAGGTGGATTTTCAGAAATAAGAATGAGTTTGATATGTAATCAAAATTCGTATCGAAATATTAATGCAATCAAAAATATTTTTAGCTTAAAAAAAAAAAAATGTTCATTTTGTAACAGTATGGAGAAAAAAATGAAATATCTTTGAGCCAAATTTTGTACAACTTCAATGAAATTAGAATTTGGTTAAAATTTACTTGGATGGAGTTATTTTGACATTTTAAAAATATTTGAAAAAATTTTAAACGCTAAAAATGGACGTCGAAGTGACAGTAGCTCTGTTTTTTGTAATTTGCAAAAGACCGGAAGTTTCTATCATGAAAATAACACTTGTGAAACGTTAAAATATTAACTATAGGATTCGATTTTCCCCAACGGAGGTCTAGCAGGGCCTTAATGTAAGAAAAAGTGGAAGAGAATATTCAGCATTCAGTAATTGCATTGTTTTTATGAGTGTGTTGTCTCGACGAAATCATTTAACCGAATCATGCGCTTGGAGCGTTGTTGGTTGGGACTAAACAGTAGTTGTAGAAGTTTTACTAAGTGTGGTTTTAGGATTTGAAAAAGTTTTTTAAAGACTAGATGCAGGCCAAAGATCGATTCAATACACAATTAAACTGTTATTTAAAGCTAACGGCGTGAAAATATTAATGCCACTTTTTAACACCTTCGTTCATTTACTGGTACCACATTTCCGAAAACTGTCTGAAACCACTTTCATATGTTGTATGCTCGTAGACCAATGACGTGTGTCACTAACAGCAAGGCACCAGTAGTGGATGGACAACAGCATGCAAACTGGAAATGAACGTCGCAATATTCTTGCCTATGACGAGTCTCGTTTTTCTCTTCTCTCATCCTGATAATAAGTGTATTATCATATGGAGGGAATGTGCTACTAGAAACGAATCTCCCTTCATGGATGAAAGTGTCCTATTTGTGGATGGTAAAGTAATGGTCTATGCTAGTACACCTATCTCTATATTATAGGTTCCCAAAGTGGTCCAGGTGGACCCCCAGGGGTTCATAGGAGACCACACGGGGGCCCGCAAAAAATCTTCTGGTTTTCATAAAAAAGAACAAAAATTTCGGCTTGAATTTAGCTATCAACGTAGGCAGGTAGCATCATTCACTAGATGGGTACTCAAAAATATTCGAGACTCAGTTCAAACACAGAATTGAAAAGAACAATAGTTAATATTACAAGTATACACAAAATGTCGAAACTTGCAAAGTGACACCCGCTTGTCAAAAGAAGCAGATTGAACATCACAGAACGGGGAGGTTTGAGATCACTTCTTACAAAACAAGCCAAATATTGATAATTTGCTCTGTCAATTCATCAGGTACATCCGTCTTATTAAAAGTATGACTCATATTTTATTGTTGATTTACATTTCAGAGTTCATTGTTGAATTTTTGTCAATTGTTTGTTTGTAATAATAAATGTTTATAATTTTGCATAACCACAAGTATTATTTTAATAAATAGGCATACAAGAAAATGTGCTACTTTTTCTTCTTAACACCCCCAATTCAGGGTGAGTTTTAGGAATGCAGTAGAAATGTAGCAGCAAGGGATAAATAGTAAAACTTTGAAAGTGGTCCACGAGAAAAAAGTGTGGGAACCCATGCTCTGTATCATTCGAAAAGGAGCACTTACCGATGTAGGAATGAGATCCTCACAGTTATTACAGTCTCTTACGCTGTATCAGTCGGAGGTAATTTCATATTAATAGACGACAGTTGAAGGCTATATCTTGCTACCTTGGTGAATGATTTCCTTGTTGAGGAAGAAATCATATGAATGGAATGACGAGCATGTTTGGGACATTCTAGATAGACGTTGCTCGATGCCTACGACCCCCACAAATTCTCTGAGTACTGGAAAGAGCTTTTATGGAGGAATTCCATAAGTCCCTCCAATCAAGCTTTCCACACACACACACACACACACACACACACACACACACACACACACACACACACACACACACACACATATATATATATATATATATATTGTCCTCCTTATTATAAAATACAAATATATAAATCTTGTTGCCCAACACCTAGAGTATTCAAAGGGCTGTTCATTAATCCAAAGCTTGGCTTTACCAGTTGCGTGGGAGTCTTCGTAACTTAGAATCTGGAAAAAAGCAGATTCCCCTGTACTTGATTTCGAGAACACTGCGACTATGAGCTATAAACATGACCCAGCAGCCTTTAGCGAACACGATTGATATTTGGTTACGGCAAGATTTGAACTCACTACCTTCCAATAATTTGAGCGAAACCCTCAACCACCCGGAGAAGGCAGTCTCCTGCGACGTGGTATAAGAAAATTTACATGATAAAAATATGTAAACTATCCGTATCCTTGACGAAATCGTTCCACTCGATAGGGTAATTATACTCATTAATGTCGAGCTGTACAGTTTCCAACCATTGTTTTACACTGTTGATCAAAGACTGTAGTCAACAATTTTTTAAAATTGAAAGACAATTATGATAAAAAGAATACTGTGGGAAGATCTAAAGCTTTGTCCTCGTATGGTGAAAGAAGAGTTTGCAAACTTGCATCTACTGTGAAATACTCAACAAGGAAACTGATTCCAACAATAGGTTTAAAAGTTTGTCAAAAAAAAAGAAAGAAAGAAAGAAAAAAAGATTTATAACTCAATTAGAAGGTCTGAAAAGTACACTTATACAGCAAAATTGACTAAACCTCAGTTACTGCAGAGACACAAAATAGAGCGTCTGAACTTTGGCCAGAAATTCATGATGTGGGACAACCAATGGATATAAATTATTTTTTCTGACGAAAACCAATGGAATTTGGATGGACCAGATGGCTGGAACTTCTACTGGCATGATATAAGAAATATTCTTTAAACGCACATTAGGGGGAGGGTCTGTTATGAATTGGTGATGTTTTACTTATGGTGTGGGCTCAATTACATTCGTTTCAGGTAGAAAAAATTCACAAGGATATCAAAATATCCTAAAAATCATCTTTTGCCAAACGTTGAATGTCTTGCTGAAGAAAATTGGAAACATCAGCTAGACAATACATCGATCCATTCGAGTAACAACACAAAAAATTGGTTCCAAATTAAGAATGTTGAAACTGTGAAATGGCCAGCTAGATCATCTGACCTCAACCTAATCGAAAACCTTTGGGTTGACTTAGCAAGAAGAGTTTATGCAAATGGGAGACATTTTACATCAACAACAGAGCTGAAATCTTCTATCGAAAATGAATGGTATAAAACCGACCCCACCCGATGTCAAAGATTCATTTCATCCATGAAAACAAGAATATTTGAAGTGGTTCGAAGAAATGAGTCCTACACAACCTTCTAAGAATTTGTATTTTTTCTTATTATGTTGGCCTTAAAATTTTTACTCAGTTTCAAATATTCATCTGTGCGTTCTGTATTATTTTCTAATAACAAAATATTTGCAAATTATTTCTACTTTTTTTACTTTTTTTTTATTTAAGCTCAATAATTATCAATCAAATGCTATTTTAACTCCTCAATTTAAATGTTTTCAATTTCTCAAAAATGTCTACTGGCCTTAAAGTTTTTACTCAGACTGTATAATGTTGTTGCAGCATAAAATATGAAAACATTTTGGAATATGTTGTCGCTATTCTTTCAAATCCTCCAAAATAGGGGAAAAAATATTATGCTTTAAAAAATGCATTACTCAATAAATTGACTGATACTGAGGAATCACGTCTAAAAAAGTTATAAACAGATCTTGACCTTTGGCGATAAACGCTCATCTGATTTATTACGACAAATGTAAAGTCTCGCTAGTAATTCGATTTCCGATGAGGTAATTAAATCACTATGGCTCCAGAGGCTTCCTCCACAAACACAAGCAATTTTGTCAATTAATAAGGATCCGATTGATATTATTGCAAATGTAGCAGACAAAATTATTTCAATAATACAACCGAATTATGCTCTATTAACAAAACAGTACCTTGCTCCAGTAAATCAGCAATATCTGAAAGCAGTAGAATAGATATTTTAGAAGCAAGTATTTCTTCACTAACTAAGAAATTTGATGAATTTTCATTTCGAAGTAGATCACGAAGCAAACCAAGATATTTCAAAAGACATCTCTATATATAGATCCACACACACATATCAAAACTTTACAAATTTTGTTGGTACTACTTTAAGTTTGAGAAAAGTTTTTAAGTAAGTTAAACTGTGTGAATTTAACAAATCTATCACTCCTTTGGAAAACTAGCAGGCCAGTCGATTGCAGAACCCAATAATAATTATAAACTATCGACTCTTACTTTTTTTTTTATATAAAACTAGTAATCGTCATTATTTAACTGATATTAGTGCAGACATTTTTGTCATTTCTCCTTCAAAACCAAATAAGCTTTTATCAACTAAATTTACACTTTATGCTGCAAATTCAACTCCCATAAAAACAATCCAATTATGGAACTAAACTCCTTAAACTGAATTTAGGATTAAGAAGAAAATTCGAATGGAACTTTTTCATTGCTGACGTTTCGAAACCAATTATTGAAGCTGACTTTCTTAAAAATTTTGGTTTATTCGTTGAAATTAAACGCAAGCGTTTGATCGACCCGTTAACATCATTGGCAGTTCCATCTCGAGTGTAAGAGGTCCATTATCGTTTTTATCATCTTTAGACTGCAGTCAACTTGAGCCTGCTATACAGTGCCTTCTTCAAGAATTCAAATGCCTTCTTACATCAAGAAAATTGGGAATAGGAAAAGAACAAGCCAAACTTTTGTAATTATGTAATGTTACTCATTACATAATTACAAAAGTCCCCAGGTTAGCCCCTGGCAAATTTAAGATAGCAAAGGCCGAATTTGAACATGTGCTTGAACAAAGCATTTGTCGACCTTCAAATGGCAATTGGTCCAGTCCTTTACATCTTGTAAAGAAGAATGAAGATTGGAGACCATGTGGTGATTATCGTAAACTCATTGTAGTAACAAGGCAGATTGTTATACAAACCCCACTTACAAGATTTTACACATCAAATGGAAGAATGAACGATATTTTCAGCCTTAGAGACTTAGAACGTGCTTACCATCAAATCCCAGTCCATCAAGCTGACATAGAAAAGACTGCAATTTTCACGCCATTCGGATTTTTCGAGTTTTCTCAAATAACATTTGGATTAAGGAACACTGCACAATCTTTCCAGAGATTCATGCATACTGTTTTGAAAAGTCTCGACAATTGTTTCGTTTACGTTGATGATATTTTGATTGCTTCAAAATGTAAAAATGATCATTTAGAACATCTAAAAAAAGTTTTCAAACGCCTTTCAGACATTGGAATAGTAATAAAAACCGCAAAATGTCGATTTGGTCAAGCTGAGCTAAATTTTTTAAGACACTGTTTTTCTGCGAAAGGTTTTAAAACAGCTGCTGAACGAGTTAAAATCATCAATAAATTTGATAAAACTAAAACAGTCAAAGAACTAAAACGTTTTTTGGATATGGTAAATTTTTACAGAAGAGTTTTACCTAACGCTGCAGAATACCAAGGCATAAGGCACTTAGTGGCAACACTAAGTGCCTTATGAGCAACAAAAAGAGCTGAAA
Organism: Latrodectus elegans; assembly: GCA_030067965.1. Taxonomy (NCBI): domain Eukaryota; kingdom Metazoa; phylum Arthropoda; class Arachnida; order Araneae; family Theridiidae; genus Latrodectus; species Latrodectus elegans. Next base: position 22,085,958 of record CM057820.1, on the reverse strand, counting down.
TCAAACCATTGAGTGGACACAAGAAGCGAAAATAGCTTTCCATAAATTCAAAATGTACCTTGTAGATGCTGTTCATTTGGCATTTCATCAACATCAGCACCATTGACATAATTTGTGGACGTTTTTGATTGTAAATTGGCACAGCAGCTCAACAAAAAATTGGCGATTCTTGGCAACCATTAAATTTCTATTCACTAAAACTTAATCCGAAGCAGCAGCGGTACAATACCTACAACAGGGAACTACTGGCTGCTTACCAGAGTAAGCAGCCAGTGAAGCATTTCCGTTACCTTGCGGAAAGCCAACCTTTCATAATATTTACAGACCATAACCTTTAGTACTTGCTCTTTAAATCACAATCCTAAAAAAGCGTCACCTCGTCAGTTAAAACATTTAAATCTCATAAACCGTAAGTAAAACATGGAGGCTCAGGCATTTCGTCATAATATTCATCGACTCTGGGAAAGACATCGTCAACATACCTAATATATTTGAGAATTTCGGTAATTTTTACTCTTTATACTTTGTCAATTGATCTTCATGTTTGCATTTTTGAACACAAATTCAGCAATCATTTTTTGATATTAAGCTTACTAATAAAAAATTGCTGTCATGTAAATTGATTTTGAACTTATTTATTTTAAGAGTTTTATATTAATTATCGCGTACTTCATTTTATGTATATCAGTTTGTCTTTTAATTGTACTTTTTAAATTTATTTTTATGATTTTCTCTGAATCACCTTAATTTTAGGTATCGTATTCAATGAAAATTTTTATTCTTGATGCGTCGAATTTGACAACAACTAAATAGCATTTGAGTGTGACTGCTTAGATTTTTAAGAGAAACTTGTTACTAAGCAATTGTAAGTCACTTTGGCGTGGATATAATTTGAGAACTTCAGAATCTACTTTAAACTGTAAGGTATGGTCGAATTAACAATCATTTAAAAAAAGTGACCGTAGAATGGGGAGCTAAACCATATTATAATACTAAGTTACTATATCGATTTATTTCAGACAACCGGTAAATCTTTTTCACCATTTTTTAAAAACAATTATATTTTCGGGACAAAATATTCCTGTCTAAAGAACAGTGATGAGGAAACCTTCTCTATAACTGCTGCTTAACAGTTTTTTATTAAGAATTTCTTCCGCATATGTAATATTAAATGTGATAACAAATATAATTCAGAAAAACAAAAACTTATTCAAAAGTTTTAAATAAAATAGTTTTATATTATAAGTGTAGTAATTATTTATATTGAAATCGAAAATAATTTGTAAATAAAAGATGAAATATGTTTCTATATTTCGTCTTTAATGGATGATGGATTAATATCTCTCAGTGCTTATATTAATAAGAGTCAAAGAAGGAGAAAACTGGGAAATTACCAAATATCTATTTTCAATAAGAAGTGCCCAAAGATTTATTTGCACAAAGCAAAAATGCTTTCAACATTCTAGATCAATTATCTCCAAACATATGAAGCCTCTGAGCTGCCATGCCATTGTGAGTTGACAACCTAAAGAATTAATTTTTTTTCAGAAAATCTCGTAGTTTTTATTAACTACAATTTAAAATTTCTAGAAAAAATGAAATTAATCTAAATTGGATTGTATATAACACAGAAAATAATAATGGAACTGTTCATAAATAAGTAGTTTTATAAAATAAATGTAATAACAAATTTTCTTATCTAACTCATAATCATTAATTCGAAGAATGGTACTGCTTTTTGGCATTATATTTTCTTAACATTGGAAGAGCAGGTAGTCATTGCTATTCGAACACATGTGTCCACTTCTAAATCTGCTTCTTTATTTATTTTTACTAAATTGCATACAGAATCAGAGAAAGGATATTGCTGCATTTACAGAAATATCTGCTTTTTTTCGGTTTAAAAACTTTTTTTAGAAATCCCATCTAAAGGTATAAAAAATCCTAATAAAGAGAAGTACAAAAATTCTTATTTTCGGTATTGTTGTTTTAGAAAGCAACATTTGGAGGAAAAGATATAGCTTTGATATCTATACAATTTGTAAAGATGATGACATTATTAAATACATAAAACTGAGCAGAATGATATAGGGAATCACCTTATGAGAATGAGTGCTGAGAGAATAGCTCTTGATATCTTCAATGCCCTTTCTTTCTGTAAGACCTTAAGGTAGACCTAAGAAAAGATAGAGAAATAATATAGATGGGGATTTTGCCAAATTTAAAATTTAAACAAATAAGTCCATTACTAAGGAAAAATGGGATGAGTAAGACTTCTGAAGAATGCTAAATTCATAACAAGCTATTACCCACACCAATAAGTTTAATTACTAATGAGTGACCTTTGACAACAAATGAAACTGGATGTCACATGTAGAATCAATATCAAACCGTTTTTTAAATAGTATAACAGTTTTAAAGCGTCTGGCAGTATCCATGCGGGGAATTGACAGATCAGTTTTAAATATTCTCCTTTTAAAACTTTTATAGCTCTTTAATTACTCAATTACTCATTGTTACGAGTAATTTATAATACCAAAAAGTCAGTCAGCCTGTAAAAATTGCAGAAGTTTTGGAAACAAAAAAAATCAATTCCTGAGACTTTTAATTGAAGTCATTAAATCGACACCGATTGAGGCTATTCTACTTCTGACAATCAATAAATATGTTAAAGACATTATTAATGAAAAATCCTTACACTTCTGAATGAGACAGTAATTACATTATGTAACCTCTTTTGAATGAATTAATCAGTTGTACAAGAAATTCGAATATCCCTAATGGATTTATTAAGTCTATTTAACTTATCCGAAATAAATATAAATTATCTCATAATATTAAGATAATTTCAAGGCTATTAAATCCTTTGGAAATGGTATAGACTGAAAGGAATTTGAACCTGAGAGTTTCTGTGAACAATAAATGCAGATTTGATTAAGTTTTATACTGTTGAAGCAATAAACATGAAGAGCCCAGTTTCTCAGTGGCAACATGTCTATACAGAAGGCTCCTTATTTAATGATTTCATGACTGCAAGGTCAGAAATTTTTCTAAGGCCTTTTTTATTTCCTTCTTGCCTCTCCGGAAAAATACAGAAGAGCTTTGAACTGAGAGGTGGATGCTATCAGAATGTCTCTAAAGTAGCTATTGGTCCTTAATGATAAATATGCAAGAGTGGTTTTGTTCTCCAATTACTAAGTAGCAACCCATGGCATTGGCTTAATTGGTTCTCCTTCTTCGGATGAAATTCATCAATATCGGGTCTATTTACGAAAGTTCGCTTTGGAGGCAAATATGTGATACTAATGTAGATTCAAGGTCATTACGGAGTTAATTTGTGGGAATAAACAGGCAGATTTCTTTGCTAGAAGATGCTCGATATTGCTTCAGTCAAGATGTTCTACAATATCTTATCACTCCATTATGTTACCTACTAAAAATACTATAATTTGTTTAAAAATTTTAAAATGCTAGTACTTAACCCTTTGCAGTTGAAACGGTCGAAAATTGACGCTCTTCTAGTCATTCTCAATTGTCTAGTTGAGGAACTGTAGCACAATTCATTATTTTGACGAAAGACTGGGAGAAGCATATCCATCGCTTACTGATTTTTGACCAATCAAACTGCGCTTTGTTCTGTGGTTGAAGAAATGAGTCCAGCCCACCTCCATCGTTGATTGCCCTTCATGGTGACTCTGAGACGATGTTTTCTTCTAAAGCTAGAGAACATTTAAGACAATGATTTTGGTCAATTTTTGTACATTAAGTCACATGTAGTTTCTTTTTTTGTATTTTACCTTTCTTTTATATTATCTTGATTTTAGAAATAAAAAGGAAATCACATACTAAAGATAATTTAATTTTAGCACTGATAAAAATAAACCATTTCTTAGCTTCAAAAATGATGGAAAATACAATATTTGTCGGATCAAATAAAAACAAAGCTTCGCTAAGTTAAAAGTAGAAAATATGAAGTTTATAGACTTGATTGAAATTATTTTAAGACAAAAGCCTTCATCGTACCATTATTGGTATCTAGAATGAGCTGTTGTTCTGTAGATATTAATAATACTGTTTTATTGAATGCAAAATCTAACAATAAAATTAAAAAACAAGGCAATGATATAGCGAAAGTATAGTTGCTACAATGTTCAGGTAGGGAGGTTATGTCAGACACTCTTGGAAATCTATGCTAAGAGGTTATACAATGTTTACGAATTCTCTCATTTCGTTTTCAAATTCTAAGTTATAGCAAACTCATTTCTTATAAAGGTAAGTTTTTTGTTCAATCAATCAAAAATCAGATGATTAAAATTATGAGTAAAGCTCGACTTCATCTGGGAGTAAATACTTGTTTGGGGTTCCCCCTCTGCTTCACAACAACTTTCTAATCGATTAAGCAAACGATTTTATTTCATTAACAACGTAAATTAAACTTTCCTTTCGATTATGGGATTTCTGTGATGAGGGGCTCGTGGCAATTGCCCTCTTTGCCTCTGCCTCAATGAAACTCTGATTATTAGTCACCACATATGTTTTCCCTACCATGAGAAATTTATAGATAATTTAAATATATTCTATATTTTCCATGATATCATAATTTGTTTTGATTGAGAGGATTGAATTTTGAGGAAATTTTTGATGAAGGCTTCGATAAAAAAATTACATATAATTATCAACAAAAAAGTAAATTTCTGATATAATTAAATACTTATTTATCTAATCATTTATTGATTAAATGAGTTTTTGCTATAAATAATCAAATTATTAAATAATTAAATTTTTTAACTATATATAGGTTAATTAAATAACAAGTTCCAATCAGAAATTCATTTACATCCATGTTTCATACGTGGGATTTGAACGAAGAGTAAATAACTATATATTAGCAAAGTGACATGCTAATTACTACTTGATAAATATAAAAATCTACTTGACTTAAAAGGATATAATGCTGTTTTTTTAAATTTTAGTTTAAATTGTCCCTTTGTCAAGAAACTTATAGATAATAAAAAAAAAAAAAAATGCTAATTTTTTTTTAAAAAATAAATGTAACCGTGATCGTATATCTATTGCGCAAAGTATCTGCGCAATTGTGTCTTAAGCTCTTTCTATTGAACAACTCAACCATTTCGTATTGCAAGTGTGTGCGTTCATATTTCTTTTTTTTGAAATTCAAATTGAATATATTACAGTCAGAAAGAAGGCAATAAAAGAGTGTGAAATCAGTTTGAAATAGTTCCGGACATCAAAAAATCTATGTCTACCGGTATCCAGAATTTAAATACTTTTGGTAAGTTTTTTTGCGACCTTGACGTTATATTTGGAAATGTTATATACTCTTGTATTCTTATGTTAATTTGTATATTTTTTCACACAATATATATGTTATTATATTAGTATAAAATCATTTTCATGTGTTTACATGAGTGGTATTAAATAACTCAATGAAAGTTCAATGTAGGTCATGAACCTATATAATTGCAATAGGTGTAACTGCGCAATGGTTCTTTCCTGCCCACGCTAAGTAAAATTGTAACTATAATTCTTAAAAATCTCTGCCTTATATTTCAATTAATGTCTTGCTAGTGATAGATTTATCCGAAAATATATTTTTTAATTTATGAATAAACGACATTCTTTTCCATTGTTTGCCATTCATGCATAGAAACAGTTTTAACGAAATCAAATTTTTAGTAAATATTGCATGTTTGATTAATTACTACAACATACAATCTAATTTTAACGATTTAGTACGCTGAATCTAATTTTTAACTATGGTATGTAGATGTAAATTTTCTTCTACTAAAATATTGAATGATACTGATGTGGGAAGATAATATACTCTTGTCTAAAAATACTTTCAATTAAGAGCATAGTCAAATTTACATTTTTATGTGCAAGAAAATTTATATCTTAAAAAAGTGGTATAACTAGTTCATATTTGTCATAATTAAATGGCTTCATTATCTTGCTAGTGTTGTAAAATATTGACAAGCATGGTTCCAATAATATGGGTTTTATTAGCTAAATGATTTTTAATTTTACTATTTGAAATTTCATAAATTGTGATACTTTGATCATATTAGAGTCCTATCACAAAAAATTAATTTACATGTTCTTTTATAAAGTAAACATTTCTTAAAAGTCTAAAAAAAATAAACTTTTAAAATATCTGAGCAAGCGACTTCTTAATTTCAAAGTATTGTTTTCTTCACTGTCTCATTTTTTTTAAATTATAATTAATAATTTTAAAAAACTTGAATTTCTTTGAAAATTAATTGTATCGATGTCATGAGTAACTGTCAAGTTTCAATTGTTCCTCTAAAAAATAATCTGTAGAAAAAAAAATTAAAATTTTTTCTTTTTGCTGGAAGATGTGTTTGTCGAAAATTTTTATTTGGTTTAGTTGTGTAGTTTGAAATAATTATTAAATGTGAAGGTTGGTAATTATGGAGTCACTGGCGAATTGTGTTGCTTTTTGAACTGGAGAAAATTTGCTGAAATATTTCTTGAATTTGGTTATAGAAAAATCTATCACTAAAATTTTTATTGTATTTGGGTTAATGGAAGCAAATAATTCCCTGCCTTATTTTGCTTTTTTCTGTGTTACTCCTAATTTTAGTAAGTTGGGTGTGACTATGAAAACATTAAATAATGAAATACATATTTTTTGTGAAGTTTCATATGTAATTATGTTTGTGTTAAAATTTTACTTATAAATTTAAATTTAATTGGATAGAAAACCATGCGTAAACCTATTTTTTTCCCTCTGTGTTCAAAAATGAATTTATTTACAACAAATAACTAGTATACATTTGTTATAACAGATTCTTTAATAAATTTTAACTATGATGTATATTCAGTTGAATATAGTTTATCTCAGGATCAGCAGTTCAGGAATTCAGTTATCACTTAGAGCATATAAGTGTATGTAGTTCAGAATCAACTGTAGATCTTGGTTTAATTTACCCTTGTGTGCAAAAATAGCAATGAGCAACAAACCATTTTATAACATAAGATTTATGTTCAGTTTTCATTTTACTACTCAAATTCATTTAGGATTCAAATTTTTAAACAATTGTTTATGAGTAATTTTTTCCTTATGGAATTTATCCAGATTTCATAAATTAAAAATTGAATTTATACTTAATGATTTTGCATTTATTTAATTGCCTGTATTTATGTACAGATTCATTTCAATCTAAGGATCTAGAATTTTATATTTCCTCTGCAGTTTAATATATTAGCAATTATAAGTAAAATTTTTCAATATTTTTCACTGTTTAATACATTTTAAATTAATTTTGCTAATATGTATTGATTTTAACATAGCTTATACATGTTTTATTCATTTGTTTTATGATTCATCACTATAAAAAAATCATACCTGTGAAGTTTAGTTTTTTCACAAATGTATATGTATGTGTGTGTATATATATATATCACACATGCAAGAATTTATGCATTTGTCAATAATTTAAAGAAAATTCTGAAATAACATTAATTTGTAAAAAAAAATATATATATTCATACAAACCATTCTGTTCTTGAGGACGAAATGTATCTAAGGTAAAATAAAAATTGTACTTATATGTTAAGTGGTAATTATTATGTTCTCCTGGAAGCTAAGTATGAGGATTTGTAAATACTTTTTCATGCAATTGTATAACTGAAATTTAAAGCAATTCTAGTAAAATCCTTGGATATTATTTGGGTTTGGAGTGTTTTTCAATTTTTGCACAAAGCACTTCTGTTATCTGACCAACTTAAATTATGTTACTACTTGCAAAATCTGGTTACCAAATACCAATCATGCAGTGTACAACAACAACAACAATTGGCCTGTGAAACATAATTAGTAACATGAATAACAAATTTTTATAACATTTCTCGTGTTGATTAACTGGGCTCTGGCACCATTAAAAAAAAGAACTTCAGTATTGTAAAATCTACCCCCTTTTTATAGAGCTGTGCAATAACGCTAAATCTATAACTGAAATAAAATTCCATTAAAACTCTAATTTACCAAGCACTAGCCCGCAGCTCTAAAAAGACTTCAGTTTAATACAACCTAGCTTTGATTCAAACCAAGCAAAATAAAGATAAATCAATACTTTAACTTATTATTACAAAAACTAGAATTTTTAATCAATATTATCATTCTGAATAAATTTAAATATAATTATATAAAATTCTCTTAAGCATTACTTAATATGTAAAATAAAAAATATTACATATAATAGCAATATTAAATACATAAAATAACTCACCTATTCATTGATGCAGAATCCCTCACACCTATTGGACAATATACAGATTTTTTGACTCCTAAACATTATACCGCCATTTTCTCGGAATGATTACATGACTATATGTACACTGAAAGGAAAATAATTCAAAATAATGAAAACAGTATAAAAATAAAACTCTACTAATATAAATTTTATAAATTTTGATAATAAATTATGCTTAAGAAAACCAAAATAAAAAAATTCACTGCCAAATATTAAAAATGTAAATTTTAAAAATCTTAAATATAAACTCCAAATTAGCTTAAATAAACAAATTTATACTAGTACACAAACCAAATTTCGCTCTTGTATATAATCCTGTTACATCGTACAAACACTAGAAGACATTTCGATGGAGTTAGCCAGTTTGGCGTATTTTACAGGCTCACACTGGAGCATAGGATTTAGCTAACGTTTTAAACAATTTACTGAATTATAAAAATAAAGAGAGAAAGATTTCTGATTGTTTGCATGTGATGGATATGACTCAGAAGATGTGAAAATAAGTGTTATATTTACTGAGTCAGGAACAAGATGAGCGTGCATTGAGAAAATTGTAAGTAATTAATGCTGAAAATCTTTTCTTGTGGAAAATGATTGGAGGATAAAAAGTTTGGAATTAAAATTTAAAAATCAATGAACCTTATTGAAGTAATCTATGCTGAATGAACAATTCATTAGAAAATTTTTCTGTTTTGGTGAGATATGAAAGATATGCTAAATTAAGAACTATTATAGGGAACCAAATATAAATAAGAATAAAATGTCATAAGTAGTAATTACATTTAAGGGAATGAGTCATTTGAATAGTTTACTTAATATTTCCACCCTGTAAAACTGATCAAAGATGACTGGTCTCTTATTCTAAAATTAAGACATTAGTTATGATTGGTCAGGAAATTTTTGATTTCCAGTCTATAATTTTAATCTAACTTCTTTAGGTTATCATTTAATATTGCCTATGTATAATTTATTGTCGTGTGTGTTCTTTCTGACCGTTGACATGTTCATAGTATCAAAAGTTATTCATTCTACCAGTTGACATTTATCAACTCCCCAAATTATAGCAGAAGTTGAGTAATAGTGAAAGCTTTTGATGAATATAAATCTATTTTTGTCTTTCAATTACATTTTCCTTTCATTGACAAACACTTATATTTACTATTGCACCTATGCATACTTACTAATAGTGTTAATAATTTGAATCGTGTATTTTAGTTGAGCATTATGTACTTTTTATACCATTTTTTATTCCTTAATTTAAGCTGTATATTAAGTGTTATCATGGAGATCTATATCCATATTCTTCTTCTTTCATATATTAAAATAATAAATATAGCAATTTAGTTTTACTAAGTTAGTTGCTTGTTTTTCAATGTGTTTTGTAGAAATACTGCTAATGTTGAATTTTGTGACTAGCATATAATTAAGAGTATAAACTGATAAAAACATTTTTTTTAGAAATTTATTTATGAAAATTTATATGGATAGATATTTAAATAACTTTGCTATATTTATGATATAAAATGATTGAAATACTTCTTGATATTTATCTAGTGATAAGGATTAGTTTTTTTTGTGCAAATAAGTATGTTTTGGCCTTTAGTTTAATTCATAAGTTTGTATTCTAAATAAAATTGTAGCTGCTGATTAAATAAGCTCTTAATGTGTGCCAACCAAAAAAAAAAAACCATACAGTTTAGATTTTCTGAAAAACATTGTTAAAGGCCTTTTTAAAATTTTGAACAGTAGTGTTGATTTATATTTTGAAGAATGCTGTTACTATTATAAAACCAAGTGATAGTTTAGTTATGTTTAGGTCTTCTATAGTGTGTAGATGAAAAACTGAGGTATTGTGCATAAAGATAATAATTTACCTACAATTTGCCCACTTTATTGCATAATGCCCAATTGCTTTATTTTAATCCTAGCAATTGCTTATATTGCAGCAACTATTTCTGACAAATCCTTTATGCTTTGTTGGCTGTCCCATGTGTTTTGAAATAAGTTAAAAAATGCTTATAATAATTTTCAAATGTCTATCAATAAATTATAAAAGATTTTGATATAATTATGTAAAGCTTGTAACTGGAAATAAGAGTTCACCTAAAATGAATAAAATGACTGCTGAAATTGATTTTTCAAATGCAAATGTTTTTTGCTTTCATATCAGATTGTATAATTTTTACAATTTCAAAAACCAAAGAAATCTTATATTTTTTAAATTGGGTGGTGATATTTTCAATGTTTTGGAATAGATTTAAAGTTTTGAATCCTGCATTAGAAATAACTATTGACAATTTATAATATATTTATTTTTAAATAGCTGTAAATTAACATTTAATAAATTTCGTGACATTTTTAATGAATGTTAATTGTAATTTTCAACACTCTATATTTTGTTTACTGATTACTTACACTTAAAATTTTAATTACAGATCCGTTTGCTGATGCAATCCGCGCGGATGAGCAAGGTGGTCAAGATAAATTAATTCACGTGAGAATCCAACAGCGGAACGGTCGTAAAACATTAACCACAGTACAAGGAATCTCTGATGATTACGACAAAAAGAAAATTGTGAAAGCCTGCAAAAAGGTTATTTTAAATTATTTATTCTTTAAATTTTTAATAGGATAAAATTTATGTAAAATACTACTTTATTCAAAGTATTTTTATGTCCAATTTTTTTAGGAAGTGAGTTTTACCACATTTAAATTAGTACAAAACTTTAATATAATAATTGTTGACAGTTCTGAAACTTACTAACTATATTTAAATTTTATTATTTACAATTTTTGTTTCAAATTAGGTTTTTTTTTATTGAGTTATTAATAGTATTAAACTGTCTTTTTTCTGTGTTTTACAGTATATAATCATAATTTTTTTTAGAATTGTTTTAAGTGAGTAGATAATTCCATTTTTATCTTTCTTAACATTTTTTACTTTTCCATTTAAAGTTTTCATTTAATGTGTAAGTTGTTAAAATTTGATATCAAATAATAGTGTAGTGCATTAAATTAATATTGTCCACTTGATCAATGAAAGTGTGATTGTTTACATGGTTAGTAAATGAAAAAAATTTGTTATATAATAATTATGTTTTTTTGGATGCAGTGACAAGAGACTTATATAAATTTATACACATGTGCAATGTACAATATTGTTAATATTTATCAGTTAAAATAATGTTTAATTTTTATAAATTTTAAAGAAAATTAAAGTGATACTTATTAGTATATATTGTGCATTACATTAAAGTTAGTCATGCTTTTGGTACCTAAATAGTTAGGGCTCTTGTGCCTTCCATTTAACAGTTTGTGGCTTTAAATCTCACATTGGGCATGGATGTTAGTAGTAGTTTGAAATCCACTTTTAACTGTAGGTTTTGGTCTGATTAACCCTCATGGGCCAAAAATGACCATTGTGCAGCAAACAATCCGATCACACCTTTAATGCTACTTGAAAAATCAAACTATCTGAGAAAATCTATGTATTAGTGAAGGAAAATTTGCTGACAGTTAAAATTATTTGCTTTTAGAAATTAATAAACTAAAAAGAAAGATTATAATAGAATGGTTATTGAATATTTTAAATTTGTTCCAAATTACCTTTGAAGCTACTTTTAGTGATTAGACTGTTAAATGTAAGATTCTAGTCATTATTTTCTAAGCTGTAATTGTTTAAGTATACATTTTTCTTCAATGCTTAAACATTTTTGTGTTTTAGGAATTTGCCTGCAATGGGACGGTTGTGGAACATTCAGAATATGGGGAGGTAATTCAATTGCAAGGTGATCAAAGAAACAATATATGCCAGTTTCTTACAAAGGTTGGCATTGCTAAACCTGAACAGCTTAAAATACATGGTTTCTAAATTGCCTTAGAATATTTTGCTACACCTAAAATGTGGAGTACATTCCAAATTAGGCTGATATGTAATCACTCGTATGAAAATCCATTAGTTTGTTTCTTAAACGTGTATATTTTGGAATGTTGCTTGAAACATGGAACTTATATATATTTGAACAAATGAGTAGCAATTTTTATTTGTAACTTCCTTGCATGGATGACATGTAAGTTACCACTATGATAAAATTTTAATAAAGTTTGATTTTGTGTAGTTTGATGTTTATTCAACAAAGATGACAATCTGGTTAAATAAAAATATGTATTTAATTTCTAATTTAAGAAATTGTTCTTTAATCATATTTTTTATCATACCATTATTTAATATGCCTTGAATTATGCTGTAAAGTTGTTTAAAGTATTAAATTGTTTTTTTTTTAAATCTAAAGTATCATTTCTGTGTAAATTTATTAATGTTTGAAGTATATTTTAAATACCTGTATTGCCTTTGTTTTTCAATATTCTGATATTTGTTTTTATATTTATAAGCTTGTCAATATATATATAGCCAAAAATAGGATTGTTGAATAAATGATGTGAAAATTATAACTTTTAATTTTAGTAAACTATAAAAACAATTTTTATCTCGTTTATTTTTTGTATCACTGATTATAAACATTTAACAAATAATATTGATGCATGAAGTGTAAAGAAAGAAATCATTAGTTTTTATTTTATTTACATTTCATCTTGGTGTGTAAATTTTCTTTTTAAAGAAACTTATTACATCCCATTTAGTAAAAGTAAACTTTATGCTATTCAATTTGATACAAAATAGCCTTTGATTATCTTATTTGAAAAAGAAATAAAGCCTCTTTTCACTATTTTGAATCAAATTTTCAAAAATGCAAAAATAAGCATTTTTTTCTTTGTATTATAAAAGAATGATATAAAATTGAATAAGCTTTTGGTTTTTATTTAGTTTTCAAAACTAAACTTCTGGGGTTAGTTTTTTCTAAAGAAAACTTTTCAGTCATGGATTTTGAACAAATAATACCTCCCTAATTTAAACAAAAATATGTGTATATATAAAACTTACCGTAACCAAATAAAATTTAAAATGTGATTGACTTGGCAGATAGTTATCTAACTATCATGGAAGTTTACATTCAAGGCAGAATGTGATTTGGGTTGTAAAAATATAATCATTCTTTTCTTCAACTTCATAGGCAGAAAGAGATTTATCAATACAATATCATGATTTTAAATTGGAATTTCCAGATTTTTTTAAAATGGACTGTTAACATGTTCAATCCACCAGAAAGTCGGTAAACTTTAGAGATTCTTGTAATCTAGTATCATTAATTTAGTTTGTTATATTTGTTTCAGCATAGTTTAATAAATAAAATAATTCCCTGCAATAACTATTCAAGGTTGTACCTAGGGTGGCAGTGGTTGCTTTGCTTTGTCTTATCTTCACAATGGATTAGTGTTACTATTCTTATCACATTTTCATGTCTTATTTAATTCTAACAGAGAAAGGGGGGGGGATTAGTTTTGTTCATATTTTTTTTACTCATAGTGGCTGAATTGGTAGCTGGACTTCAGTTCAGTAGCCTTTTGGGTTTCAGTTCAAAAATTTATGGTTTTGAAAACCCTTGGTGCTTGACTGTTTGTAGGGTTCTGAATCCACTTTAAATTGTAGATCTCGGTCTGGTTTAGCTATCTTTTGCAAAAAATATTGCAGAGTGATTAGCAAACCAAATTTTAATTTATTGAACAAATTTTCATTATACAATAAAAAGTTTAAATGAAATGGTTAAAAAAAGGTTATCATTATGTACTCAGCTTATTTGCATAATTCTGTAGCAATATGTTAGATCTGGTTTCTAATCAATTTCCAAACTTGAAATATTTTTTTATAATTACGTCCTTATGTTGGCCCTTTCAAGCATAATAAGTCTTGCAGTCCAATAAAGAAAAGAAGTATATCCAGGAGTGGAGAGCGTCTTGAAATGTGAAGAAGAGCGGGCTTCCTGGAGGGCAGAACATTTCCAAAGATGCTCGCCATCCATGTCAACATGTTCCCTACATAAAATGCAGTCGGCCCTATGTGATATAGATGTCTCTGGAGAAAATCATGCCCATTAAGTAACCTGAAGTAGAAGACCCCTATAGATCTAGGTAGATCTCTGAGGATACATGAGCTCAGCGGAGTCCTCCAAGAGGCAAACTTAAAATATAAATATACTTACTTCGACATCTAAAACTTAAATACATTTGATAAATTTTACAGGTGATATCTGTATCATATATTTACCATATTCATTTAAATGTTTTCAGATTAAATTCATGCTCTGAAATAATGCTGTGGAAGTATGTTTCCTGTTTATAGAATATAGCATGTTGGTCTTTGGTGTTTTTACAAAACTGTTAACCTTATGGGAAATTGGTTAAATTTAAAATTTAATTAGATTTAAAAGGAACAATGCCAATTTTTTTTTTTTATCAATATTGGGTTTTTTTTTCTATCTGTGTTAATTTTGAATAATGAAAAAAATTATTGCATAAGTTTTTTAACATCCAACTTTCAGCTGTAGGAGAAAGTAAATCTCTGCAGATTTTTAATTTTGAAAACAATTGGTTCTTATAAGCATCTTCTTTGTTCTCTTGATTACTTCTAAAATTTTTTACACAATTGATCACTCATGACCCCAACTTACCTCTAGTTCTGTTACAATTTCACAGTTGATCTTTAAAGTCTAAGAAGTGGAGTTCATTCGCCAGAAACGAATCATAACCTTTGTAATTATCATTGCAAAATGATTATTTTGCCAGTGTTTAAATTGGTTATGCTTCAGGTAGAAATTATTTGAATAATATTTTTCTTTTGTAACTTTTTTAGCACATTACTACCATTCCGTAATTTAATTCTGTATAAAATTGTTATCGCTAATGAATTTGATTATATACAATTAATCAAACAACTAAGAATTTACTGAAGTAAACTTCAGTAAATTCTTAGTTGTTTGATTAATTGTAGCTTATAGTTGAAATAACTAGCTTATAGTTGAAATAACTAAGAATTTACTGAAGTAAACTTCTCAGTTATTTCAACTATAAGCTAACTCATACTGAACTTGGTATTATAAATTGTATTAATGTTCTAGCTGTGGTCACTCATTGAATTTGGGATTTCATCAGAAATATGCCACTACCTCAAGCAATTGTTCACAGATTTATTATTGCAAGCATTAAGATTTCATTTTTTCTATAAGTTAAAGCAAGTTTCTTGTAATTACTTTTTTAAAAAGTTTGATTAATGTACTTATTTTATTTTAAAAGTAAATTTTTAAACTTGAGTAATTTAATTAAAAACAATTAAGAATTGCATAAAAAGTTAACTTTACTAAATGCATAATTATAAATATGAAATATCACTTATAAGGTTTGATTTATCGTAATTTAACTTTGACATTTTATATAACCTTATTTTATTATACTTGTAAAATTAAGTTTAAAAAATCTAAGTTAAACTACGATAAATTAAATCTTGTCATTTCAAAAGGGAAACAATGTTCTAAATTCTGGAAGCTTAACAATTAATTTTTGCTTTCCCTTAAAAGTAAAATGTGTCAAATTTTTTGTCTTTGTGGCTCTTGTATCATTGAAAATACAACAAAGAAACCACAGGGCTCAGCTTATCCTAATTGGGGCCTGAGGCACAAAAGGTCTTTGTTAGCAACCATCTGTTTCACAAGAGCAAATTATCTATTCAATTTGGAGACCCAGAGCAATTGCTCCTGCCTTAATCAGGCTTTGAAAATTCAAATGAGGTTTGCACTAAATGTTTATTGCAGAAAAAAATTTTCCAATCGCATAAAGGGGATTTTCAACACCATTTATGTATTTTTGCGTCTGAAATAGAGAAGCATCCTAATTTTAAAGAATTTTGATTTTTTCTTTTACAATTACTTATATTTGCAGATTTAATATAATTTAAGAAACAAATGTCTCATTCGAATATTTCTGGATAATGAAATCTTACCCGGGAAAACTAGGCCCCTTAAATAAGACTAATTTTTTTTACTAGGAAATCGAATGCTGTGGAGAATAGTTACATGTTTCATCACTCTGTTACACTTCAAGACAAGCATATTGAGTACCGAATTCTAAAAAAAAAACCCCATCACCTTCCGCAACACACTGTATCCCACAAATATTTGTTAATTCACAACAGTTTGATGTTTATGGATCTGATTTTCATTTTTGCAAAACTATAAAAATTTAATTCAGGTATCTGATTCAAAGTAATAATTATTTGTTCCGTTCGTTCGGCGTAATTGTTGCTCTTTATCCTCAGCAAGCAATTTGTGTGAGCAAATGCGCTTAAATGGATTGTGAGATCTTTCGAAATTTGCAAATAATAGTTCAGCATACGCTAGTTGTAGGACAGTGCTATTCGAAACATAAGGTCCTGGGTTTGATCCCATCTATTATTAAACCACAGAAGATGGATGTTGTACTGCATCTGCATGAAGTGTGTGGTAGTTTACAGCATTTCCTCCCTTAAACATGGGCACAGAATCCTGTGGATGCTAAGGTGCCTTATAACAGCTTTGGACCTTGAAGTTGTCCACTACCCGGTCCAAAGTAATCGCATTGTAATTTGAATTAAGAACATGTTTATAAGAAATATTAAGTAAAAATCAAATGAAATGTATTTTATTTTCTACTGCTTGCCTTTAAAATTAGGACAATATGAAGAAAAGCAAATGTTATACATGAATAATATGGCATGAAGAAAAAATCAAATTTGCAAGCAGTTTAGGGGATTACAAGGTTGCAAAATTAGTGGAAACCGTTGCTACAGCTGACAACCATGACAGGTTAGGAAAGAAGTTAAACTCGTCTTGGATGATAAACGGGCTGCCCATTCCGTAATACTTCAAAATTTATGCTACACTTCAACAACCGTCGAAACTGGAGGTCACACCGTCGTTCATCAACTCGTGACCAGATGTTTTGCATTATCATGTTGAAAGAGCGTTTCGTTGGAATGAATCACTACCCTAAGGTCCTGAGAAAATTTCTGGCATCTATTCAAACTATCATCGATACGAACTAGACAGTGTGTGTCACCCACCAGTGTTGTGTAAACTATCAAACCAGATGCAGGTTCCTTGTGACGATACCGAGTAATGAGCGTTCATTTTGAAGCTCCAAACATTGAATGTGCACACAGAGACGGGACTCGTCTGAGAATGTACTGCGTCATTCCTGTAACCTCCTTTGTCTTAAAAGGTGTAAAGCTCCTGAAAAGGGGGTAGGGCTGATGCATAGACTTTCCGCTATTTCACAAACATGGTTGTCATAAAACTTCGTATACAGCAACATTCTTACATATATTAGGTTACTTTTAATCATTAAGAGAGAATTTTGTTTCATTTTTTATAAAACTGGATGTTTGTGCTGCCCCAAACTAAGAATTCTTAAATTGAAAGAGAAATGGTAGAAAAAAAGTATATTATTTCTAAAATTTTAAAAAGATAAAATATTTTTCCAAATCATATATAAAAAAAATTGTGTTGTACAGAAACTATTTTATATGTGCAATTGCATACATATAAATATATTAAATTGTGTTATACTGTATTGAAAACATAATAACTTCAGAAATAATAAAAATGTTATTTCTTTATTTCTGATGTCTTCTGTTCAATATATATTGTAAATATATATTATTACTGACTAGCAATATAATGCATAATTATAATTTAAAACTAGCAAACAATACAAATTTATAATCAGCCTTACTTGCCTTGCATATGTAATGCACTTACATATTAATATATATTGATTTCAAAAAAGAACTTGTGTAATGAGAAACTTATTAAATTATGTTATATACTGTATATATAACACAATATAATGTTATACTGTATATAATAATAACTTATGAAGATTTGAATAATTTTAAAATATATATAAAATATAACACGATAATATATATATACGTTACGTTAATTTCAATTATTTAATTTATCTACTAAATTTTTTTTAATCAAAACTTAATACTGTGAGAATATATAGGTTTATAAAATATTCTCGTAAAAAAGTTTTGTAATGCTTTTTATTCTTTACAACATAAATATGGATTAAACAAACCTAGCATTGTATCATTTGCTTCTTTTTGTTGTAATATTTATGTACAGTAAACCCACTATAACACGGTACTCGTATAACGTGGGAATTCCCCACGTTATGTTTCTGTACTGTGAAATTGATGATTTGTACAGCTCCCAATTTTGCGTGCGTTTGCAAATGGTGTCAGTTGTGTTCTTATAAAATAAAATTATATTATTCCCATTTGAATACTCTGCCGAAAAAAAGATGTCGGTGAAACGTTATTTCACACACACACAGGTAACTCTTATAGCGAATCAACGTATAATAAAACGGTATTTGTGGAATTACAGTGAAACCTCGTTACAGTATTTTAGGGACCAAACAAAAAAGATAATAAAGTTATAAAAGCTTTTTATATTTTGTTCAATATGTCTGGTAGTGATGACAATGAGCTGGATGACTATTTTCGTTCTTCATCAGGATCAGAAACGTTGGAATATGACATTACATCTGACGAAGAAGATTCCGATGGCGACTATTTGCAAGATGCCCGACGTTGAACACGATTAACTGAAATTTAGATAGAAAAATCGTTTTACAGAGGTTTATTGTTCTAGAGAATATCGCAATATTGAGGGGAGATTAACATTAGTTTATATGCAAAATCACCGGGACCACAAAATATTATTGTAGTAGAGAGAGTTGTTGTTGTATCGGGTATCGTTGTAGTGCGAGTTTACTGTATTTGATTTATTTGATATTAATAAAACGCGCACATTTTGCGTTCATAGCATAGTGTTTCCTTAATATTCGATTTAAAAGTTAAACATGAATCATATGTACATAACGCGTTATACGAGGTCATACGCCGCTCATACTTGTCTAGCGTGCCTAACTCCGGATAGGGAGGTCCAGGTTCGGGCATGGATGTACTTTCTCTATGCTGTCTTTGTCCTTTCCTTATATGAATGGTTGCCTACCCTGTAAACAGGTACCAATGGAATGTGTTTACTGAGGAAGTCGGACTCCACACCAAAAATATGGCTCAGTTGGAAAAAATGGAGCAGCGGACCCCATAATGCCAGCTTAGCTGGCACACGACGACAGCGAGGTCATACGAGCGTCTTTCTATAACCTGGAACCAATATGCCGTGTCATAGGTATTGTATTTTATTTCTAATTAAAGAGTAATATATATTTACAGTGAGAGTAATACATACTTATCATTGAATATACGCTCAGATGTTAAATAAGGAAATCGTGTTGCTTTTTTTTTTTTTTTTCACTTATATTACAGACTGATATAATGTTGGTATATTAACTTAAAATTTATTTACGAATTTGTTATAACTGCGCAAAATTTAAACAGTATAATTAAAAAAAAATGCTGAGAACATACATTTCTTTCCTTATAATACAGAGGTGGCCAAGCTCTGTGTTAGTCTGAGCCATTTTTTAAATTTTTCGCGAGCCGCAATTAAATACGTATTTAAAAGGTATATAGAAAAGGCTTTAAAATTTTTTTACAGAAATTATATTTATTGAAAACATAAATAAAAGCATTAAGTATGTGTATTGAATTTAAATATTAGAGAAATGAGACATATATTTTACTTCTCTTCATAATTCTTTAAAACTTGATGAATAATTGGTGACAGCTTTTCTCCGTAATTCTTTGAGATCATGGTTAATTAATATTGATCGATGTTTGGATTTCACGAATTTTAAAGTGAAATAAAATGATTCACATAAGTTTGCTGTTCCGAATATTGAAATAATTCGAGAAGCAGCCTTTGTTTTAAATTCAGGATACTTCGATTCTGGTACAAATTTCCGAAATTCAGTAATTGGCGTCGGCTTTTATTTTAATTGTAATCTTCTTGCATCTCTATTAATTTCTGATTCTCCAGACGCTTTTTGAGTCATAATTATATAAGAAATGGAAAACTCACCACACATTTCCCATATAACTTGAATTATGTTAATTTCGAATGGATTCAGAAAAATATCAAGATATGATTTAAAATATTTCAAGTCTTGAAATCTAATTTGGAATTCCGTCAATATTCTCTCTAGCTTTTTTATGTATCGTAGAGTTTTTCTTGTTTAATATTGCAACAAATCTTTTTAATTCGAGGAAAATGCCAAAATATTTTATTTCAATGTCCTTTTGAAAAAGTTTTAATTTAGTTTGAAAACTAAATATACACTGTGAGAGGTCAGGTATTATTTTATCTTTCCCCTGAAATTGTAAATTCAATGTTTGCAAATGTTCCATGATATCAGTCAAAAACGCGTTAAGTCTTGTCTAAGTATTGTAACCACTTGTCATCGTCTAAATCTAAGTAGATTATTTCCTTTTCTTATAGAAATGCAGTTGTCGGATCAAACAAATCTACAAATCAATTTAATACTTTGTTGCTAGATAACCATCTAATAATGCAAAAGAAATTAATGTCATTAGGAAGTTCTTCGCCCTTTAATTCTTCAAGGAAGTTTTTGAAGTGGCCATGACTTTTTTTTTCATTTTTACGAATGTAATTTACAATGTGTAACACTGTTTTCACAACACATCAGAATATTTTAAATATTTTGTAATCAGGTGTTCTCTGTGAATTATGCAATGAATCGGTATGATTTGTGGAATTTGAGAATCATCTCTTAAAAACCCAATAAGACCAATTTTTTTAACCCAGCATTGCCAGAGCTCCATCAGATGCAATGATTACAAGTTTATTAAAAGGAACACCAGAAGTTTTCTTTATAGAATCTAATGCATTTTTAATATCGACACAGCGGGTTGACTCTTGCAGTGCTACTAAATCTAATAATTCTTCTTTAACAACGAATTCAAGTGAAAAAATATGTATGAAAACTGACAATTGCGGAAGATCTGTAATATATATGGATTCGTCAAGGGCTAAGCTGAATGCAATACATTTCTCTTCAAATCATTTTGTAAATCATATTCTAGAGATCTATTCATTGCAGCTATGCATCTCCAGATAGAAATTTGCAAAACAACTTTGTGCAATGCTGCATTATTTGTATCTAAGACCTTAAGTACATCTTCCAAGTCCTTTTTTAATCAACTCTTCCTCTCCATACGAGCGTTTTGTATGAGCAATATTCCAGGCAATAACAAAACTAGTTTCAGCCACATTATTTTCTTGATTGCTAAGGGTCATCAAACTGTTGTAAATTTGATTTTAACGAAGCAAATTTATCAGATATTAATATGGAATTTAGTGAATGATGATTAGAAAACTAAGGATGATTAGCTTCATAATGTCGACGTAAATTGCTAGCTTTGTAATTTTTGACCTTAGAATTACAAATAACACATAATGCTTTTCCGTCATTGTCAATAAAAAGGAAATTTTTCTCCCTCTCATTATTAATATTACTATTATCTCTTTTTTTATTTTCGTTCTCTGTCGTCATATTTGTAAAAGAACCGGAAATAAAGAAATTTAGGAAATACAAGTTTTGTGCTATTAAAGCAATTGATAACTTATCAAAAATTTCAGATTGCTAATTATATCCGTAGCAAGAGTGATGCAAATTGTTTCCTCCAGAGCACTACGTCAAATGCCAGTTGGAATGAAAGTCTACCAATTCAGAATTGGTCTGGAGTCGGTCGATTACGCCACTATTTATGCTCGTATTCAATGAGTCGTATCATTTTTAATTTGGATGGAAACGAAATTTGTCACAACGTTGCACTTAGTCTTTCATATTTGTTGTCAGTAATTTAAAAGACATTTTAGAATACATATACGGAAGTATATTAATTTTTGAAGTATAATAAGACAAAAATTAAAAGGAAACTCGGGTACGTTTAGCGATGGCTCCAAATAATCATTCAAAGAGCTGCAGGTTGGCCACACCTGTTATAATTTTTAAATTAAAAGAAAAGCTAAAGATTTATTTAAAATCAATATTTCTGCATTAAATTAAATTGAGTATACTTTATTTTCATATTTTATAAAGATAATGTATACAAATATGTATAAAAATATACTTATTAAGTATGAGATATATTTCATAAAAATAAAATATATTCAATTAATTAAAATATGCAATATATTTTATTTTCACGAATTATGCCTTGGAATATGATAAATGAATAACAATACATTTTTGAAAATAATTAAATTCACTTTAAAATTAACTTAAAATATTTTAATTATACTCAACATTTCTATATGTAAATAAAATAGATAATATATTTTGTTTTCATTAAATATGTTTTTGTATAAATGCCGAGTGAATAATAAAAATATTTTATATATAAAATAGTACTCATAAATAAAATTTTTAATGTAATCTAAAATAAGTTTTAAAGTTCTGTGTTTTAGAGAATTATTTATTTCCTTTTTTTTTTTTTTTTTTTTTTTTAAATGCATTTGTGTGATGGCGGTGGAAAAATACAAAAATAACAATAAATGGCAAAATAAAAAGTGCACAAACTCTTATAATTCAGATGCTATTTAAATGATAATGACTTCGAGCAAGGTAGCATGTACATAAGATATTAATTTTAAACGCAGTTACATTTTTAATTAGTTTTTCTTGTGAACAAAATGTATTTATAGCACCAGAACAGTGATATAACTTTTTGACACGCAAGTTTATATATCAAAATGAGTGAATATAAACTTCGCCAAAAGAACGATTTAAAAAGAAAAGTAGCAAACCGTAAGAATGATAAAATAATTTCGATTATTAAAGATTTAAATGTAACCATTTTTATTATTTAATGGATCACAAAATAAACTTATACCTTATGTACAACTTAAGGCAGCAAAATCTTCTGAAATTTTAGCTTTAAATTCTTGAATATCTCAAGGCAATTAGAGAAAAACTCCATAGAGATACGTTACGGTCTCCAAAATTTGGACTGCCGTCTGTCTCTATGCTGCTTGTCAAGAAAAATCGAAGAAATGGTCTCTGTGCTGACAATCCGTTCTGTTATCCATTGTCACACAATGAGCTCAAAGTGTTATAATGGTCGTATAGTTCTTAATTTTGATTCCAACCACTGTTGTGTCACAGGAGATGGATGTTGCTCTTTTGCCTTCTGTATCACAGTTAAAGAGGTTGTTGCACCAGCATGCTTCCCTATACCTAGTCTTGAGTTGGACTCTAGCAGTTAGATAGAAGCAGCTGGTGGAGTCTTCATGATTTCGAAACAGTGACCAAGCAGAAGACCCTTCATACCTGGCCTGCCACTCCCAGAGGTATAATTTCACTTGGGGATGGCTTTTTAGATTTCTCGGGTATTCCTCCGTTGTATATTAATATGGAACACTATATATATAAAACATTCCCCCGAAAGCCAATTTATGCAGTGGATATTAAAAATGCCTTACATTAAAAATTTGTTAAGGCACTTTTGCCCGTTAAATGGTCTATTATGAGATGTCAAAAATGCACATTATACTAGCGAATTCTGGACTTGTGACCAAACAAGGCCATTTCCTGACTAATAATCTATGATGTACGGTTTTACAAAGTCGACCTTATGAAACCGTATTGTTCTCTCATATCTTGGTCACGGGAGTGCGTTGAGATTCTGCATGCCATTAATATTATCCTGAGCAAACCATTGATTCAACATTTGAATGGTACTATTTGGATTTCAAAGGGTGCGAGAACAGTATCAGGGATTGATAATCTACACTCTTGACAGGCAACCGTTTTATCTCTATCGAACTTGGCAAGTGTTATTTCTTGTTGCAGTAGGCATGATAATTATGAGAAAATTGGGACCTTATAAGTGAATTTCCGAATGGAAATTCTCCAATGCGCATCTTTTCTTTTATGCAACGCTTTTAATGTAGTTTGGCTCTTGGACTGTCCAAATACCGTGAACTTCTAATCATTTGCATATTCCAACCTGTTCTTCCTTTCATGTAATCTTGACCTTCTTCAGATGATTCTTTCCTGATGTTGGATGTTGTACTTTTAATGGTCAACAATGCCTTTTGTATTGGAGAATAAGAACTAATGACGAATTGGAGGCTCTTATCAAACATAAAAGACATAGTCCTTTATGTTTGATAAGAGTTCGAATAATTCCTCAGACCACGAAGACTTATGGCTTAGACATATTAAGAGATCACCTAATAATCAAGGAGCAAAAATATTGCTCTGGAAGTCAATGTGCAACATACCAAACGGTAGACCGAAGGGGAAAAAAAATGGATGGATATCTTGATGGACCGATAAACATTAAGGATTATGAACTGGAAAAATCAAATTCAGATAGATATGTCTGGAGAGACATTGTAACTCAGTCTTAATTCCATTTAAGAGACTATAATGAATATAAAGAACTTTTTTCAGTAAAATTCATAAAGCTTGTTAAATAAATTGTAAACTACAGTAGACAGGAAAAGTTTTCAAAATATTACAGAATTAAGATATGGAGATGAATGTTTGCAATACATTTTAAATTCTGTTTGGAATATATAGCATAAAAAATTTTACTCTAACCATGGGGGCACAACAACAATAAACAGATTCCTGTAAATTTTTGCTTCTGCGGATGATGTGGATTTGGTGTCTGGAGATGAAAAATGTCTAATTGAAAACTATAAGAACCTAGAAAAGAGGGCAAAGATAGTGGGACTTCTGGTTAACAGGGGGAAAACTAAATATATTGTTTTGAAAGGATGATGTGATTCGACTCCTATGCATTGAGTACTGAGTTCAATTTTGAAAGGGAGACTGAATTTAAATATTTTAGTTCAACTGTCATGTAATAAATGAAATAAGCCCTGAGATGAAGGCTAGACTAGATACTAGAAATACATGTTACTTTTCACTGATTAAGCCATTTAAATCTTCTGTACTCTGAAGAAAATTAAAACAGACCTATTATAACTTATGTATCATAAACTTGGACTACTACTTTAAAAGAAGACAAATTGCCTATTATCTTAAATAGGAAAATTTCAAGAAAAATATGTGGTCTAATTATAGGGCTGGGAAGTATTAGAAGTAATTCAGAATTAAGTAAGCGCTAAAAAGATAAAAAAAAAATAGTAAATATAATAAATATAAAAATATTTGGAACGAATGAATGATGTGTTGATTCAATGACTTGAATATAAGGATGTTGAGTTGAAGTATGGTATGACACACACAGAAATACCATTAGTAGGTAACAACTAATGATATTTCTGTGTTGTTAGTCATAGTATAACTACCTATATAGTCTCATAGTAGGAATTAAGTGCATATACTTCATCGATAGTTGGAGAAAGCTGCTTTAGGATGATTTATGGACATCTTGATGAGGTGTAAATTTCGCTGTTTTTCCTTTCAATACATTATTCTTGGGGTGTGAGATAACCCAGACCTTATCACCGTGGAAATAAACTATTTGTCTCTTTTTCTTATCGTTGTAGCTTTTTCTTTTGTCTTATTTCTTTTTGATGCGTTCTCGTAGTTCATTTGTGATAGAGGCAAACTTTTTGAGAGAGAATGTTATCTCGGAAAGAAAATTGTTATTTTCAACTACAGATTTGAAGTCTTGTATAACATCATAAGCTGTTCTGAATTCTCTTCCAAATTGTTGGGATGCAGGTGTATGACGTGTGGTAGTTAGTGTGGGTGTCTCCTAAGGATTGCGAGTCAAGATTTTGAATCTCTATTTTTACATTCTATTGAGTTTTCTTGAGGAAAATAGACTGGGATAAAATTTTGATTAATGTCATTGAATGTCATGATCATGGTCACGAACTGTGGTCTATTAGAGTTGATGATTTGGCTAGGTATATATGTCTCACGAAGACATCTCCAGTCAAAGTTGTGGCCCATTTCCTTGCAATTACTTGAGAAAGTTGAGACATTTCTATCCATTGAGTAGCACAATCTCCAATAATAAATATTCATTATTTACCAGTTTCAGTTCTTGGCTGTGGTTCAAAACGATCTACAGAGATAATCTCAAATCTCTGAGACTAGAAAAGATTTGGATCAAACCTGCTGATTTCTGATTAGTAGCTTTATAACCGTTACATTCAAAACAATTATTTACATTGCCACTAATATGCTTTCTCATTCTAGGCCAATAATAATGTCTAACAATACTTTAAAATTCATTTTATTCTCCATAATGGCCAGTCATTGGATCATCGTGGTGCTTTTACATGATGAATACTGATTCTGAAGAAGGAATGACCAGTTGAACTTTTTCGAAATCCCCATCTGGTAAATATTGATAAAGAAAGCTTTGATTCTTCAAAAATCCTCGTTCAATCAAATTAGCATAACATACGGTTTTCTGGATAGATTCAAAACTTTAAACGATTTTTATCAAATTTTCATCTTGGAGTATGGATTTTTCATGTCTTTAGAACTTCTGGCTAGCATGTCAACTATGACTGTATTGTAAGCTTAACAAGGACGTTCTTCTTCATCTCATACAGGGAGATTCCACTTATTAGCAACAACATTTGCTTTTCCAGGCATATACAAAATTTTCAGGTTGTAAAGTTGTATTTTAAATGCCCCTCGAGAGAGTCACCCAATTGGAAATTTTAAGTAAAGAACCATCTTAATGGCTGATGATTAAAGTTATGGTGATTTCTGATCTCTCCAAATCGAAATAAATTTCTTTAAAGCTTATACAACTTAAAGAGTGTCTCCTGTGTCATTGAATATTCTGCCAGAGAAAGTGAACAAAATATTTTTCTGATCCATGTCCTTAAAGTAATATAGCTCCAAGTGCATAGCAGCTTGCGTCTATGGAAACAATGTATGATTTTGTTCCATCAACATGGAAGTTGTTAATAGACATTTTTTAAGAGATTCAAATCTTTTTTTTTTTTTTTTTTTGGTTGCATTTCCATACAGATTTTTTTTTTGTGAAACGTTTAACGTTGGGAAATTTCATCAGTTTTGTATGAATGTTCGAAACCATGAATATGTAGGTAGAAAAGATTGTACATCCTTAGTGTTTTTTGGAGTTGGTATTTTTTAGATAGAGAAAATTTTTTCTGAATCGATTTTGATTTCATTTTGCGTGATCATCTAGAAAAGATTCTACTTCATTAACATTTTTAGAGTTGGTATTTTTTAGATAAAGGAAACTTTTTCTGGGTTGATTTCGATTCCATTTTGTGTGATCATAACACTTAAATATTTGTCAAGAGGGTAATCGACACGGCACTTCACTCTGTTAGTTTGTATTTTGAAGAGTATTGGTCTCTCAAAAACAGCTTTAAGATGTCTGAGGTGTTCGATGTGTGAGGTGTTTAAGATATGTGAGGTGTTCGAAGAAAAGCTAGAGTTAGCACATTATCAAGATAATTCCAAAAATGATCAATCAATATGTGGAATGTAGTAAGTCCATTTTTAAGTACGCATTGCATTCGTAGATATCTGCAAATTCTAAAAGATTGATCACCAGGATTAACTTTTATTTAATGACAGCCTGGTATAAAATCGATTGTTGACATGAATAGATTAGGTTTTGTCTCCTACAAAGTCATCCATTCTTTAGAAGTGGATAGATATCCGCCATTGTAATTAAATTCAATTCTCTGTAGTTTATACAAAGACGTATAGATCCATTAGACTTCGAGTATCAAGACAATTGGAGAGGCATATGATAATTCGCATTCTCCGATTATTCATCCAGCTGGAAACTCCTGTATTTCTTGCTTTAGGATTCTTTCTTAGAAGATGTCATTCTATAGTGTCTCAGAAATATAGGATGAAGACCAATATTCATTTTGTTTCATAAAATGTGTTAGTTCTCTCCCTGTTGGAAATCATTTTTGGTACTTTTTGAGCAGGACATCCAATTTTTTATGTCACGGTGAATGTGTTCCTTCCTTTTCCCATAAAGCTCGGGGTGAGAAGTGTCTACAGATAAGGCAGCATTGAAATTAGGTGTCTTGTCTATAAACTTATATTTCTTCTGAAGTGATTCAGAAAAATATCATTGTCTCTTTGTGGAGATCTAAAACTATTCCTCAGCTTCTTTATATGGCAAAACTGTAAAAATTCGAGTTATTGAGATTTGGTGATAGGGTATCTTCTTTCCCAATTGTTATATTACGAGTAAGACATATAGATGCTCTACAACCATAATAAGAACTCTCCCCAAGTTGAAAACATAATCGGTGAAATAGAAGTAGTCATTGAAATGCACCGAATTCTTTCAGGAAATTATTGTTCACATTGTAGTTTGGGATTTCTACTACTAAAATGTTTCTTAATATCTTGGTTAGTTCTACTGGAAGAATATTTATAATTATTAATATTCAACCTATTCATCAGCATTTTTTGCTTCTTCGTAGAATATCATTTGCAACTATTTTCTTCATGAGATTATTCGGAGAGATTAATTGTGACACCAAACATTGACAAAATATTCCTTTGCTTCTGGAAGAACTTGTATTTTCATTTTACCCAAAAGTGTTAAATTTTTCAGATTCTCACACAAAATCTTGAATATTTGATTCTGCTAACCACGCTTCAAAGAACTTCTGGTCGAAGTAATAATCTCGCCAAATTTTATCCCGTGATTTTTAATGAGTAGCAGAAACATGCCATATGCTCTCTTTGCTCAACTTAAATCTTAATACTTCTCCACTATAATCAGAATTCTGAGCGTTATCATTATCTTCCTTTGCAATCAAACGGCAACATACCAAATAAATATGCAACCCAACTTTCTTTTTTGACCTTTAAAAGTGGCGTTGTAACAATGTTTAAAAACATTGGCATATTTTCTTATAGATTGAAATCTGGAAACAAAATTTTTAATTCTAGGTTTGGTTGAAATGTATCAGTTATATTTACATTAAATTAGCTGCCACCTGAATAAATGTTTTAAACTTGATTTGTAATTTTAGTTTCTCTTATTCAAAATTTTGTTGTTGGTGTTGAAAACTTTTCCTTGCTTATCAACTTTCTCCCGAGAAATTCGTTCTTGTTCTGCTTCTTGTTTCAACTTTGAATTGAGTTCGCTTTCCTCTCGTCCATCAATGAATAGTTTGTAATAAATTTTGCTAAAATTTTAATCACATTTTTCACTTGTTATTATTAATTTTTTTATTTGTTTGTTTTAGAATTAAGAGGAATATCAATGCCCATTCCATCAGTCAGTAAAACAAGGTCAGACTTCCTCTCTTTTTCTCGAAAAGTCATGTTGATAAAAAGGAGAACTGGAAATACAAATATTGTAGTTAAAAAAAAACATT
Source organism: Latrodectus elegans (assembly GCA_030067965.1). Lineage (NCBI taxonomy): Eukaryota > Metazoa > Arthropoda > Arachnida > Araneae > Theridiidae > Latrodectus > Latrodectus elegans. Next base: position 22,056,464 of record CM057820.1, on the reverse strand, counting down.
TCATAAAGTTCCAAATTTTGAAAATATCCCTTAGAAAAATTAACTTCATAAAAAAAATCCTTAATAACTTTTGAATATTGAAAATAGTTATTAAAATATTTAAATCAATTTTACATATAAAAATTTATATCGTAATTAAATAGTACTTTGCTTTAAATTGTCAATTCTATATAAGTACCCAACTATTTAATATTAAAATTTTTGCAAAATGAAAGTAAATTTAGCACACCAAATGCATGTATTACACCAGAATAATATCATAAATAATTACTATTCTTAATTAAAATTATTTAAATGAATGAAACATAAAGGTATTTGTTCTCAATAACACTCTAATAGTTTTAAAAACACATACTTTAGATATAATGCACTCTTTCTTCCTTATTCTCTTTTCTATTTAAACGCTGATAATGAAGAAATTTTTTTAAAAGATAATCTGAAGTATCAATAGCAGAATATTTAAGCATAAAAACATATATAAGATACACAATTAATGTACAACTAAATCATTAAACTAGAAACACACACACACACACACACACACACACACACACACACACACACACACACACACACATATATATATATATATATATATATATATATATATATATATATATAATGTCGTGGTCACAATATCCACCAAATGAAATGATACCTTTGGTAGCGGTAAGTCAAGTATTCGAGGGTCATCTCTGCTTGGTTCCTGCTTCTAATTTACGAAGAATGCCACCTGGCTGCTTCCTACTAACTGGCAAACACCAACTCAGGACTAGATACAAGGAAATATGCCGGTGCAGCAATATATTTATGATAAACTGAATGTTTCATTTATATTCTACAAATTAGAAAAAAATTAGTTGCTATATTTCGCATATTAAATCTGGGTAAGTAGTTTAAAATAACGGTGTCTGGCGCAGAAGATACATTACAGAAATCTACCGAATGTACATGGAGCCAGACGTTGTACATCACATTAAAGTAAGGCGTCTAAATTGAGTTGGGCAGGTTATTAGAATGAAGGACAATTAAACACTAAGGGAAATTTTTTTTGCAAATCCCATCAGCATAAGAAGAAGAGGAAGACCAAAGCTGAGATGGGTATATACAGTCGAAGAAGACTGTAGGGTCCTTGGAACAAAAAATTGAAGGAGTTAGGCTGCCAGTAGGGGTGGCTGGAAGAAACTTGTTCCGAAGGCCTTGGCCTATCCTGATGTGGCCATGAATGATGATGATGAAGTAGTTTTAAATATTGGCAATTTAAATACAATAAACATGGAATTTAAAATACTTATTTGAGTACACTGAATTAGGAAAATATATATATACTTTCTTGTAAACTCAGTTTGTCGTGGGGAATACCGCATAAAGATAGATTAAAATCAAAATTTCTCAAATCAGTAGAGATTACCTATAAAAAAATTTCCATCCTAGACAAACAGTATATTAATGAAATCCACATATCCTGGATGGGGCTGCAACCTTCTATAATATAAAGGGGAAAAAAAAAACAAACTCTAAGTATTAAATTTTATAAGGTGGTGGCTGGCTAAATACGTTAAAAATAAAGGGTCAAAAGGTTCAGGGAAGAAACATTTTTATTTTAAACTACCAACAATACAAATATGCATTAAAACAAATATTAGGTTGCTCGGAAAGTCATTTCGTTTTTCCCACCTGGATCAGCTTTTTGCTAGTAAAAACCAACCACTTTATGAGTGTGAAATCGTGCTACTACCAGAAAGATGGTAAAAGCTATTAGATTAGAATGGACAATATGCAATGCAATACGATATTTATTTGTTAAACGTTTTTCATTTTCATGAAAAACGAAATTACTTTCCGAACAACCCAATATTATATGCATGCAATGAAATTCTGAAAGGAGGGGCACTATCTGCCTAAATTCATTAAGTTTTTGGCCTCACTGAAGACTTCTTCTTTAGAACAAAAGAGGCAGCTTTCATTGAATATTTGGAGAGAGAGGGATATTACTATTTATTAAAAATTGTAAGATGAAAATTGTAGACATAAATTCATTGCTTAAATATTATAAAATTTATCAATATTTGGAATGTTTCTGAACAGCACATTCAAAGTTTAAAATCATTGCTTTTTTAGAAGGTAGTCAAAATATCTAATTCATTCGATATTTGCGAATTTATAATGGTCTTGTGAAAAATTATCATTTACTTTTACAATTATTATTTTAAAATATATTTCGAAGACAGTAATTTATGCTTCTCAAATTTAAATATAATCTATTATATGAAGGGATACATTTAATGTATTTAAAGAATTTAGAAATTATTTTAACGGTTACTTAAAAAATGAGTAGCATTTTATTTTTTACTTATAAAAGCAAACACATATGGGAAATACACCTTCACTCTCTTTTCAATAAAAATTTTATTTGCTGTCTCTTTGAAAATATAAAGTTCTCTATAAAACATGATCAGTAGTAGTGTTGTAAAGAAAGGGGAAAAAATCCGGTTTATTTCCTTGGGAATTTTGAAAGTCCTGGAGTATTTTGAAATTTTTCGGATGATTTAGAAATTTTTGAATTTTTATTTTATTTTACATTTCTTAAAATAAATAAAAATTCACTTATTTTATGATTTCTACAATGAATTATAATAATGGAAAATCTTCCGAGGAAATTAAAATTTTTTTATTTTAACGACCAATTCAGAATAACTTCAATATCTAGAGGAAATATTTATCTCCTTTCTTTCTTAGCATGAATTTATAAATTTATAACTGAAAAGTAAATAAATAAAGGGTAACATCAATATTTATTTTGACAATGCTGAGAAATATAATCTGATATCTTTATTAAATATTATTTAATTATATTTATTATTTAGACAAGCATTTTTGTTTTCCTCAATGCGATACATTAATCAACTTTCGTACAAAAAGATAGAACACATTTTTTTTTGCATATTTACGCAGTTTACGTCACTTCTTTTCCTATGTATAAATGGAGACAATCCATTAAACGAAAGATGAGTAATTGAATTTATTCCCTCAAAATTCCCTAGTAAATCCCCATGGTTCAAAATTCCCGAGAATTTTACATCTCTACTAAGTAATGAATGTTAATAGCCTAGTTTTTAAATTATAAAAGGTGTTGATTATGAAATTAAAAAATATTTAGAGTTTGTGATAAATCCAGCTTAAAGGCTCTGTAGCTTGACGCTGCTTCCCATTAGCAAAATGCATCATTTGCCACCGGCAGTGATTGAGAGAGAGAGGTTGACCACACTCACCCTTGCTGTGTTGTTGGAGCTCCATGGGGATGTCTCCAAGTTAATATGAGACAGCCAAAGTTCTTCAGCTGGATTAGCTTGATGTGGAGAGGAGGAGACTGCTAGTTCAAGTATGTCCTCATCACCTATGAGTAGAGATGTAAAATTCTCGTTAATTTTAAACCGCGGGAATTTTGGGAATAAACCGGGAAATTTCGAGGGAATAAACTCATCTTTCGTTTATTGTTTTGTCTTATATTAATGAAGAGTTATATCTTCTAGAAAAGAAGTTAATTAGTTTAGCACTGATAAAAATAAAAATACTTGTTAATATAATAGAAATTATAAATTAATATTTAATGAAAAATATCAAGATATGTTTTTTATTATTGTCAAAATAAAAATTGACATTTCCGTGTTTCTGTCTTTATAAATTCCTAAATTTATAGAGAGAAAGAAAGAAAAAACTATTTTCTCAACATTAATTTTTGAAGTTGTTTTAAATTGGTCATTAACACAAAATTATTTTATTTTCCTGGAAAACTTTCTATTAACTTAATTAGAAGTAGAAATTGTGAAATAAGTGAACTTTTATTTATTTTAAGAAATATTTGATAAAAAAAGAAAAAAATTTCTAAATCAGCTGAAAAATTTCAAAACTGTCGAGAAAAAAATTTCAAAACTATATTTCAAAATTCCCAAGGGAATAAACCCTGTTTTTTATTTTATTTTATTTTATTTTTATTTCACAACACTACCTATGAGTGGTTTAAAAATGACGGGCTTGTCTGCACCGTTATGTATGATAAATAGTTTTTTCCCAGTTTTGATGCAGTTTTTCTTAAATATAATTTTTTTTTTGTACAAATTTAAGTAGTATAGAAATTTAAATAATAGACAAATTTAATTAATATCACATCAAATGAATACACCCTGAATACATCTTGAATAATATTGATATTTTCACATTAAATAAACAATGTTAATTTGTTTTGAAATTTATTATAAGAGTAGTATAGTAACTATTTTCACTAGTAAAAAAAATTATTGTTTGAAATTGTGTCAAAAATTTATTTGTCAATTTATGTTAATATGTTTATGTGTTGTTAAAGTAATTAAAATATGTTTTAATTGAAACAAACTTTCTTTACTTTTAATATAATTCGAATCAGATATAATTGTGAGCATTGTATTGCATTAGTTAACAAAAGTGCTTACAACCATCTTCCCGAGAGTTAGAAAATGAACCTTTTACTACGCATGCGCTGTAATCTCCAAACGCGTTCGGCTCATTCTGAAACAAAAACCCGAACTTCAGTTTATCCGAATGCTCACGTATAAGTGCAGGTTGTTGATTTGACCATCCCCCCCCCCACTGCGTATGTTTTAATTTCAGTTTGATACAGGTTTGGCGGTTTAGGAATACGAAGTAGCTTCGTACATCTTATAATTTTAATACTTTTTCACACCAGTTGCTTTCATCAATCAGCAAACATTCTTTAAAAAAAAAAAAAAAAAATTAAATTTTGATTATTTATTTATTGTTTATTGATTTAATATGTTTAAATAGAAGAACAATTAGATTATATACGAGTGCTTTTATAAAAATGTTTACTGCTCTCCTGGGGTAGAAACGATTTGCTTATTTCAGTATACAGTTTGAGTAAAAAATCATTGATTATTGTATTGTTATTTGATCATATTAGTCTACTGGATGTATATTTCATAATTTTAATAAGGTACTAACTTTAATGAATAAAAAAGAAAAAAATATTTTACTCATCAAAGTTAGTATTATAATAAAGTGATCTCTTATTATCTTTAATAAAATGATCAAGGATTCACTATAAAAAAGGTAACTGCAAAAGTCTACTGCTTTATATATTTGTAGGAAATATTTGGATTAATTGATTTACATACATTTTCCCAATGTCTTGTAACTTGCTCATTTTTGCTCAATGACATAATGTTTTTCTGTGATGGTTTGCTGTAAGTTGCTTTTTAAGTGGGGTGAGATGTTTTCTAAGATTCGTGTCACCGCCCTTTTTATTAAAAGTCAAATAATCTCATAAAAACTAATGTTAGTCATCATTTATTTAGCTTTATTATCCAAATAGTTATAATGAAATATAGTAAAAAATTATTGCATATATACTGTTGATCATGCACATATAAGAAGTATTCATTTTTAAGTTTTATAACATTTTCCAATTTATATATTTACATAAATTGAGTAAAATAACTTTCTAGCATTTTGTCATGAAGAGATACGTAAATAAAAATATATTCAGAATTCAAAATTATGTAATTTCAGTTACTGAGGAAGTGTTTTGATGCCTTTTGTTTATGCAGTCTAAATGGTGGGCCAAAATGAGATTTTAAAATAGGAGGAATAGTACTGAGTTTTTGTGGAAGTAATTCAAGATTCTATACTCTTTGGCTCTTTCACTGATACCTATACTCTTTTGTAACCACAATACATTCTTGCATTCACAGTAAAACATTTATTTCATTCTGAAAATAACACAATGTAAATATGCTATTTGTAAGTTTTAAAAGTTTAAAATTGGTTATATATTGGCTACATATTTTATTCTATTTGAATAAACATGGGTACTCCTGAATTTTATTTTCCCTGTGATAGACAACCAAAATGGAGGACAATCTCAAATATGAGTTCTTTCAGTTCTATTTCATAAATTACATGAAATCATAAAAAATAATATTTATATAAATATTATAAAAGTTGGTGACAATAGTAAAATCTTATTGTATATAACATTTTTTGCCTGATTTTCAAAAATGTTGGCAATAAAATTAAAAATAATGATTTGACATTTTTGTGATAGTCTTCAACATTTGGCATAAGTAAAAAATTTTTTATCCCAAAACATTAAATCAGTGATTCTCAATCTGTGGGGCGCCCCCCCCCTCCCAGGGTGGCGCGAGTATATCCAAGAAAAAAATGTTATTTAAAAAAATTGATTAAGTGACTGATAGGAAAGAACACAAACACACACATACAAAACAAAATACATTTCGACATATTTAATAATTAACTTATTAAGTTAAAACAACTTACTAAATTAAAAACAAATTTAATAATTATTAGTGACTGTCTTGGGCCTATCTTTCAGAGCAAAGTTTTTCGAAGGAGGGTTTAATATTAGAAATGGAAACTCTCAGTTCTTTATCTATATTTAGCTGAGATCTATATTTTGTCTTCAAAGAATCCACCGCAGAAAATCCAGTTTCACAAAGGTAAGATGTTGAAAATGGTAGTAGAATACAAAATACCCTTGTTTTTAGTGCAGAAAACTCATCATCCACTTCTGCCCAAAATTCAAAGAGTGATTTATTACTCAATTGTCTTTTAGTTTCGCCGCTTGCCGTGAAGTCTATGAAGGTTTCTTCCTCTTCAATTGAGAGTCCTTCGGGAATAATTTGAAATGGATCTCCCACTTGTAATTTGATATCAGTTTATCGTCAGCAAGAAAGTGCTTTTTAAAATTCTTTGCTAACATTGCTAAATGATTTTCAATGGTTACAAAAACAACTTTTACATATTGTTCTTCAGCCTTGTCAGTTTTAATACAATCATTCAAATTTGCAAACATTGTTAAGTTTTCTTGCTTTAAATTTCTGCTCCAAAATTCCAATTTCGTACAAAAAGCGTTAACTTTATCACTCGTATCCAATATATGCATATTTTCTCCTTGCAGTTGAAGATTCATTTTATTTAAATTTTCGAATATGTCGACTATGTAGCTCAATTTCATCACAAATAAACTATCACGAAAATTCTCAGCTTCCGGTCTGTTTTCCTACTCTAGGAAAAAGGCGATTTCTTCTCTTAATTCATAAACACGTTGCAAAAATTTCCCTCGTGATAACCATCTTGCCTCGCAATAAAATGGTAATGCTGAATGTATTGCACCCATGTCTTTACAAAGTGCGGAAAAGATTCTTGATTTCATAAGTCTCATTTTTATAATTTACTACGGTTGCAACCGTAGTTAACACAATATTCAAACCAGGACTCATTTCTTTGGAAATTAACGCTTCTCTGTGGATCATGCAATGTGTCCAGACGCACTGTGGCGATTTTAGTTTCACAAGTGCTTGAATACTTTGAAATCTTCCGGACATAGAACGAGCACCATTGGTGCATATTCCGACGCAATTTTTCCATTCTATGTTTGCTTCGTTCATAAAATCATTTAAGATAGCAAATAAGGCGAGTGCTGTTGCTTTGAGATCTATTGGTTTGCAGAAAAATAATTCTTCTACTACTGACAAATCATCACAAAATCTAACATAGGCAATGAAATGAGCATCTTTATTACTATCTGTTGCCTCACCGAGTTGTATTGAAAACAATTTGTCACGCAACTTCGACAAAAGCTGACACTCTACATCTTCAGCTCTATCAGCAATTCAACTGGCAACAATATCATTTGAAAGAAGTATAGACTGCAATTGTTTTTCAAAATTATCTCCAAACATAATTTCTAAAATCTCAATTGCGGCTGGCAAAATAAGCTCTTCACCAATGGTGTGAGGTTTTTTACATCTGGCTATTTTATATGAATGGTAAGAGGCAATTAAAGCTTTTTCATTCACAGACAAAGTTTTTTTTAAACAATATTTTTTGCTTTTCATTTGATTTTAATTTTAATTCGAAGAATTCTCTGGGTTTGTTTACGTACTCACTATGAAGCGTTTCCAAATGTTTAAGTTTATTAGGTTTCATGCTGTCTGCCGCCAACACTTTTGAGCAAATGATACACAGGGGCCTTTCTTCTTCATTTACTTCAGTACTAGTGAATCCAAAATTTAAGTATTCTTGAGAATATTTTCTTGATTTTATTTTCGGAACTACGCTCGTCTTTGTACTTGTTGATGTTTGTCTATCGTCTAATGCTCGCTTACGCCCGCTTAAAAATTTATTCATGATTCTGCATAAGTCTGCAGCAGTGAATATTTAATACGGTGAATTACAATTACACGAATATATACATAAACATACACATTCAGAATAGATTCAATGGCGACACAAGGGTTGACTCGAATGAGATTGTCTGGAATTGAAATTGGCGTCATATAGAACTTTCTCCTTCTCCCTATGACAAAACATTTGTTCACATCTGCGCAAGTTTCAAACTTAACTTTTAAGCTGACCAGACAAATGGAAACTTCTCGCGAAACCGTGAGAATGCCCGCCATGGCGGTACGCAAGAGCAATAAAAAGGCATAGGATTCTTGTTTTTTCAATGCTGAGAATCGGTGTTGAAAAATGTCAATAAATTTCCATATTCTTGATAATTTGTAAAGTTTAAAATTAAGGTTGTAGTGTAGGTTTAGCGCCCAAATACTCAAAATACATTATTATTGTATACATTTTATTGTATGTGGTGGGGAGGGGGGCGCGATGAAAATTATGATTGAAAATTGGGCCGTGAATATTAAAGTTTGAGAAATACTGCCTTAAATACAAAAATATATCAGAAGAAAATGAATAAAAATCCCTCCGAAATGTCACCAAGTATATTGTATTTCATATCCTAGAATTGGATCATAAGCTTTGTGGTGTAGTGGTTGCTCTTCGCACTCCCACGGCACAGGCTTAATTTTTAGTCTAAGCAAGATTAACCCAGCCTTTCATTTTTTTGGTGGGTTGATAAAACCAAATATCAAGTATTGAACTGAGTATCACTCTTTGTACAATTAACTTTTGTTCTAGATCATTATTTAGATACATCCAAATGATTATTTTGTACTCAAGTTATAAACCTAGGTTTAACAAATATTGCAATATTTACTGGAGCACAGGAGTTGAGTTTTTCAATTTTTTGTTATCATCTCATAAAAGTATTCTCAACTTCATATAAATTGTAGATGATCCACTGGGAATGCACATGTAAAATCAAAATTATAAGTAAATTTATGTAATTTTAATTAAAAATAAGTTAATATAAATTTAAATGTAAATTAATGTAATATAAACATGTGAAATTAAATATACACGAATTTTCCAAAACATGTTTCTATTTCATAATATGTCAAATAAAAATCAAGGTGTAGTGATTTCTTACAGCATCAATGCATTCCTTTCCCAATATTTCTTGGTTGACCCTTCCAAACATTGTCTCTGAAATTCTTATGATTGGGAAAATTCTTTAAATTACATATAAATAGTTGTCACATATAATAATCTGCTTTCAAACATCAATTTTATTTAATGGCTGCTTTGTTCCTATTAAATCTTGTTTGAAAATCATTAGAAATAATTCCCGAGAAGTTCCTATGATGTAACTCCATGATTAATTTTCACTTCTGCTTTCCAAAAACTTCCAATAAGTAGAAAAAAGAATTAATATTGAGTGATAATCAGTTTAGGGTTTAAATTCCCATCTAGTGTGCAATGTTTACTCTGATTCCAAATCAACTTTAAATACAGACCCTTTTTAAATATGTTCACATTTGCACCTTATCAACAACTTTTAACATATCAGAAAAAAGTTTTAATTATGTGCATACAAAATCAAAGCATTTCAGATTTTTCTTTTTGTTATATAAATCTTATACAAAGTCTTGATTTCAACAACTTTTTATTTTGTTCAATTTCTTCCCACTTAAAAAAGTTATAATTAAGTTCTCAAGGCACGGAGAAAAAGAATCAAATCAATATGATTTCAAATAAATTATGAAATAGCCTCTCTTCTCTTTTTCTTTTTTTTCTAACTGAGCCCGTGATACAAGCGAATAGTCGGAAATAATCATATTCAGTTTTCCTACAGACCAATATCTTGGTCTTTGGGTTTTCCGAATGAGACGAAAGTGTTCTTAGATTTCAGCGCATGCGCAGTTTAAGGTTCATTTTCTAACCCTCGTGTCTTCTAATGGCTTGTTTGAATCACCGCTTGATGACGCTGCCCTCGCAGTTGTAAATGCTCATGTTACATTTGAGAACACAAATAGAACTCGATTTTTTTAAACAAGGAATTTAAAGTCATATTCATCATTAGTCTATGATGAAGAATTAAAAATTAAAATTTCAAAATGAGAGTCAACCAACAGATTTGATCATTTATATTCGAAGACAAGACAATTTGTGTGAAACTATTCTATAAAAAGTTAAAAGCCAATAATGAATGGAAAAAAATACATTTGATTATGTTTTTATCGTATATTATTTAGAAATTAAATAACGAGAATCTAAAATAGTTAAGTGGAAGGATTAAAATAGCTTTAAAAAATGTCCCTTTCAAATACATATAAATTTATTAATATGAATTATTATTAATGCATCTACGAGTTGTACAAAGGAGGGGAAAGTCTTAGAGAAAAGCAATTGTTCAAAAAGATAAAAGAAAAACATTTTCTTTTTTTTAAAAATCCGTTTAGTTACAAAATTTTTTGAAACTTAATTCATAATGTGCTTTTTTTTTATTTCAGTTAATGACAGATGATCAATATTAAAAACATGTCTGTTATAATTTTGCTCACTTGTTCATTTGGTTCCATAGCAAAAATGAAAATAAAATCATCTCGATATTGTCTGCAAATAATCAATGTGTGATTTTTCAGCAGAAAATGTTTATTCCTTAAATTCAACTTTTTTTTTTTCATATTTTTTTTATAAGAATTACATTTTTTCTATTTTAAGTTGTGTATCTGGCACTGCTGATTCAGCATCATTTGTCATTTGTCTTTTAGCTTTTCATTTTTCTGATGTTTGCATTGTCTAAGGATCTATGCTAATTCTAGTAATTATGGGTAATTATGTGCTAGAAGTTGAATAATTTGAAGGTATTTTTAGATTCCATAAAGTATAAACAAATGATTATCAATAATTAATTCACTTTTTAGCTACACACATGCAAACTTTCCTTTTTTTTTATTATATTATAACTGGTTATATCAAAACCTCACTTATTGCTTTGAAAAATAAGTAATTAAAAAAACATTATGTGTGATATTTTACTTAATCAAGGAATAAAAGAGAATTAAAATAGTACTTTTTATAATAAAATTAAAATTTTTTTCTATGTTTATTGAATTAAATTATAGATAAGATTTTTTATTCAAATGTAATCGTAATTATGCCTTTAACATTTATTTTGAAAAAATAACAAGTAGATTACAATAATTTAAATTATTCATTTTTTTATATTGTTCCTTTAATCTCGATTTAGTGAAGTGTAAGATAATAAGTGATTAAAATTTTTTTGGTTCATTCATGTTATTTAAATTAAGCTATTAAAGTTAAATGAAATTTCACAATTTTTTCTCTTACCATGTAGCTGGAAATAATAATTTTTTTTATTAAGAATGTCTTATAAGGATGAAATTTGTCTTTTTATAGTTAATACATAACTGATCAAATTCATTTATTTTTTCTTTATTATATTTTATTGCCATTTTTTAAATTTATTTATAATAAAATTTGCTTAATTTTTATTTATTAAAAATTAAATATGAATTTTTTTATTTTAACAACATTTTTTCATAATTTAATGTATAAATTATATGTGTAGGAATAACATATTTTAAATAAGAAAAAGAGATTTTTCCTTTAAATATTTAATTTGCTATTTATATTATTCATTCAACTATGAAAAATTTTAATATTGGATTATCAAATCTTATTGAGTTTTTGATAGCATAATTTTCAGCACAATTAAATTATTTCAGTGCATTAAAAATTTAATATTGCAGATTAAATATTTTTTTAAAGCTCATTGCTGTTTTCCATTTATATTTGCTATTATTCCTATGTTTTTTTTTTGTTTCTTTTATAAAATATACAGTATATGTACATACATATATACGCAAATACTTGTTTGATAACAATAAGAGAGCCATTAGATTCATGCCATTTGAATAGGTATACAAATTTACATAAATCAATTAAGATGCTTCAAATTTTTTGTTTTCTTTTCTGTTATTGAAAATTATATCTGATTTCTGACTGAGCTAATGTATTTCCAATATAATTATATTTTAATTATTCTATGTATTGATTTTTTTAAACTGAACTTAGGAATAATTTGCTTATAAAATAGCATGAAAACACATTTGTGATTTAATGTTCATTTATTATTTCAGATAACTGTATAAAATCTTAGTTGTAATGATCAAGAGAAAGTTGCCAAAATCAAAAATAATAATTCAGTTGTTAAGATTTGTAATATGTAACAAGGAAAAAAATGTCACACCATATTATTTTATAATATCAATATGGTTATGTCTTCAATGTTGTGGAATATATATTTTTTTATTAATGATATTTGGTATTTAGTTTAACTCTTTAATTAAAAATTTTTTAACTCTGTTGTTAGGGTCTTATTATTTATCCTCATCAAAAATTCTCTAAATAGGCAAAAATATGTTATTTCAATTGCATGAAATATAAATAGAAAATTATTGTTACAAGATTAAAACATAAGCAAAGTGAAAAATATAGTAAATGTTAAGAGATTCAGCAATGTCTATTAGGTAATAAATAGCTTTGAATATATAAATTTTAACTTGTCTTATTAAATGAATGATGGATTGCATTTTTAAAGGATTTCCGTCATTAATGAGTGCTTGAGAATTTTCTCAACTGTCTTTTTTTGTATGTGTATGTTAACCATATTCTAAAAACTTCTCTGAGGGGTACTGTTTGTTTATGTGAGAAAAGCTTTTGCTTATATGAGTTAAATGATAGACCATTTTAGAAATAAATTGGTCTATCATTTAATGAAACACTCTTAAAATTAAAAAAAAAATCTTTGTAAGGGAATTTGAAGACTGAATTAGGGACTATTCAGAAAATAGTGTTATTTGGAGAATATGCATTCTAATTTCAAAGATTTCCATCAAATTGGAAAGTAATAGTGAGAAATGTAAATATGTGACCTTCAAGTGGGCAACATAATGAAGCTTTACTTCAAGCCTTCAAATGACTGAATATTCCCAACGAAGTTTAATACTATGCAATAATATGATTTTGTGAAATGAACATGAAATAGAAGTTATGCTGTATTCAATATGTTTCCATGTTTTTCAGCTTGACATCTTTGATTTTAACTCAGATGTTGGTTATTTATTTATTTTTTTTTTGTTGAAATTTTAAAGTTTGTAATTATTTTAAAAAAGTTTTATTAATAAAGTGTTACTTTTTTCATTATCAATTGTACTTTGAATTTAGCAAATTTTTTTCCAAATTGAAAAATATCTGGAAGAACTCTCATTGTAAATAACATTCTTTTATATTCTCTAATGGAAGTTTATTATTATTTAGAATAAAATGAACATTTATCATTTAAAGTGGGTTGAATAAACATAAAAAATATTTTTATTTAGTATTTTAATTAATTTGTGACATCATTTGTGACTTCATTATTGATTGGATATGTCCTCATTCTGTATGTTATTATAATTTTAATAAATTATACAGTGAGAAAAATTGAAAATAAAAAAACAACTTGATTAAAAATTTAAAAATGAGTTAATGACTAAAAGTTAAAAACAAAATAGTATATATGCATATACATTAAGTATATATATATATATATATATATATATATATATATATATATATATATTCACAGATTTGTAAATAGATTTGTGCAAAAAGTTCATTGATGATTTGTTATGAAATGAAATGTTCTTTTTTAAATTCTTTATTACCTTATTTGTCTATTCATATTCTCTAATATTAAACTTACAATTTAACATTAATGCATAAGAATTAAAATACATTTTTGACAATACCTGGAATTCTATTTTATATCTTTTTTTTTTTTTTCAGATTATATAAATAAGTTTTTTGCAGTGTCATGAAATACCTGCAGCAAAATTATTTCAGTGATTCATAGATACATGTAGCTAACTTTGTATGCAATTGCTTGTTTTTTTTTTTTTTTTTTTTTTTTTTTAAAATTTAAAATGTGCCAGAATATTTAAATTTGCTTACCTTTAATGTTTTTGATTACAAGAGATGCTTATTCATAAAAAGTATCATAAATTGTATTGCCTAAGTGAAAAGCTAATAATTATTTCTGAATAATCAAGGTATATCAAAAAACTTAAAAGTGTTTTTTATGCTGTTTGTTTATAGAAAGATAAATAACTCCTGTAATGAATTTTCTTAATTTTACAATCTGATGCTTTTAGTATCAGTTTTTATTATAAAGAGGAAATTTTTGAAAACTTATATTAATCATTAGAGATTTTTACTGTTTATTAGTTCAAAATATTTATTTTTGATTCAGAGAGGAATGAAAGAATAAATGAATGAAATTTTTTGTTTCTTATAATTGTAAATTTTTTTCCTATCATTCTGTTAATTCACTTTAAATCCTTTCCACCACCCCCTCTCCAATTGGTCTAATTAGCCCGCGTGTGCAAAAAATGATCGTTGAGCGACCAACAAGCCCCAGTTATTTCAGAAAACAAATTTGAAGTGATGTTTTAGTTTTTTGTTTGAAGCTGTATAAGAATAAGGAAGCATTAATAATATCTAATTTACTCATTCAATTACTAATTCTGGAATCAATTAAAACGTTGAAATTTAGCTTTTGATTGGAGTTAATTTATTTTTACAAATTTGTCTCTTCATTATTATTAATATATATGTAATTTTTTATATCAATTTACTAAATTTAACAAACCAATGAATTCATTATTGCTATTTGGGTTATAAAAAAAGTAAGCTACTTGCTTTAAAAATAATTTATTAAATTAAAATTGGCAGAAAATTTTGCTTATATTTCGATGAAAAATTTCCTATAATTGTTTCCAAATCAAAAGATAATTAATTAAAGTCTCTTGAATAAGAGTCACCCAAGATATAACTATCCATGTACTTTATAAGAATAAAATTCTTTATTAATGGAATTTTAAAGCCTGTTGTTAATATTAAACAATATTTAGTTTATTAAAATTGAATAATATTCTTATGAAGTAGAAAAATGTTGAAAAATTTATTGAGAAAATAAAAAAAAAGATTTAAGTTATTTTCAAAAGCATGCAGATGTCAAAAGCATGCAGATGATGGATTCCTTAAGCGGAATCAGGAGTGATATTTGTTTGATGCCAGTAATTCCTTCCAGTATATTTTTTTTCATTGATCAAATTCACATCACATATTAAAAGAAAAAAAAACCTTACCAAAAACTTACAATTTAAATCTGAATTATTTTATACAGAAAATGCTGTTGAATCAAAAACTGATAATTAGAAGCATTTCATTATGTTTAAAATTTACAAATGTGTAAATATTATCATTGCACAACTTATAGTGGTTCACAATTGACATAATTAGAAAAAAAAATGTGTACAACGTATAAAAAAAACCACCTATAAATTATAACACTTGTTTTGATTACTATGCACATTTCTGTGACTGTAATAAAGGAAATGAAAATTTCAAAAATAATAATTGCTTTACGACAAGACAGTATTATATTTTAACGATGTTGAAAATAAGCATTTTACAATATATTTTACAAACTGTGTTTTAAGTTTTCAACTTAAAACACCTAGTTTGTAAAATGCATATGCAAATAAAAATATTCAAAATGAAACAAATTTATTTGGCAACAAATTGAATATTTAATGTAACATCGTAATCAATTCCTAACTTTTTCATGAGTATTAGGCTCATCAGTTTCTTTAGTATTCTTTCATGTTCACTTGAAATTCATCAGAACTCCTTGAATAGTCTTTGGAATTGATCATTATGTCATGACTAAAGCCATTTTAAGGAATAATTTCCTACTATGTTTTTAGCATATTGCTTTTTTTTTACTATCAAAACTAAATAATTGGTAATTGAAGCACCTTTGTTAAATACCAACAGGAAATTCATCTCTTGGTGTTTTTAGAACATCTGTTCTTAAATGAGAATTGTGTTCCAGATCCTTCCAGAAAAGTATTTAATGCGTTTTATTTACTGCCATATTCTAAGGCATATAAAACTGATAAAAATTAATGAATTGCAAGCAAATGTTTTTCCTAATATTGGAGATGATCTGTTAAAGTACAGTTTGGACTGTGAAACAATCAACAAACACTTTCATGAAAGATTTTTGTGTTCAGACAACAAACACGTATTTTGATAATGCATTAGGAACACATATTCAGGTCTCTTCTCATGCTACCTGCTGAACAATCACATTAACATTGTGGACAACCCAATATGAGTGATATTCATTTCACTTAAAAAACATTTATTGATCCAATAGTGCAAAAAACGTAATTTGGCATCTTCTTTCATGTTGACTGGACCTTTATACTTTGATACAATCTGTTTTACTATGTCAAGATGGAGCTTCTTATCATTTGATAAATGATATTGGAATTCGGAAAAGGAATCAACTGTTTGATCTAAAATTGTTCCAAGAAATATTACTGGAAGACATCAATGTAATATACGAATGTCATAACTATGGTTCCCCGGTGATTTTGAATGAATTCAAGCCATGTGCATGTGTTGATAGGAGCTGTTTAACCATGGTCAAATGGTTTTGAATGCGACACATTTATTTTGGGTCATTAATTGATGGCCTTGTTCTATTTGAAATCGAAAAGTTTTTGGTTGAACATTTTGTTTGTAAAGCATTCATTGCTTCATGAATGTTTAACCATTGTTCTACAAGCCAGTTTAAAATGATTTGAATTGCATGTACATTGATATAATCTTTTTAAGCATCATCGAATGGCTTTGAGCACATAAACCAATTTCAGGTGATGAACTGGGGCATTTACTCATTCCTTTCAAAACCAAAAATTTGTAAAAGTACCTTTTACTCAAAAAAAAAATAATAATTTTGTAAATGTCAAAACTATGGTTTGAAAAACCATTTCACATTTGTTCATAGCCTTCACATATTAAAAAATGGAACACAAAAAAAAATAAAAAATAAAAAATAAAACCAACACTTAAGGGTTAAATTTCATTCAACAAAGTCGATTTGCTTATTTTCGGTTAAAAAACTTATATTGACATTTTCACTGGAGAATGGTTAATCCTTCAAATTGTGGATAGCTAAAGCTACATTGTTACTGCTAAAATCTCAGAATTTGGAAGCAGTTAGTGTGAACAATATTTCAGTCATTTTGAGTCATGCAGACTTTTATCAAAAAACTATCATAGATGAGCTACGAAGATAACATTTACTTGTTGATTTGGCTAAAGATGGGTTATTTATACATAAACATTGTCAAAAAACTTACTATTTTATGAAATTTTGTTTTCATATTTTTATAAATATAGATTATTTATATGTAAGAGGTAACAGATGATTAAACGATTGAGAATGAAACAAGTTAGAAAAATAAATTCTAGATGTGAAACGAGAAGAGAACTTTTTGTTAAACAGATGATGGCTGTATGCTGGTTCAAGTGTTGAATTTTTTATTTGGCCATGAATCAAATAAGTTGGTAATGATGTTTAACTTGCTAATTAATTTGTTGCTTTATTAGTTTATAGTCTCTCAAATTTTATTTAAATAGGTTTTTATGTACTTAAAAAGGCTAAAGTTTATTTGTTTCTTGTTAGATTACATTGCAGAGGATCAAATATTTTGATTTATTGGTTTTAACTTGATTCTTTAAAATTTTGATTCCAGAAATCAACCATGACTAATGCACTTATTATTATTATTTTTTTGACACACTAGAGAGGCACCAGTAAAATAGTCGACAATCATTGAAATTCTTAGTTTACTACTTTTACATTATTCTGCATTGAAATGCTAGATGTTTTATTTTGTATAAGATTCATCAAAGGATATGATTGTTATTAATTTTTGATAAAGGACTAAAATGATTCATAGAAAACTTGGGTGCTTATAGCTTTTTTGTGCTATTGTTTTACACGACATTCTGTCCTTGCTATTAAAATTAGATAAATTTATCAAACTATCTTTATCGTTATATTGTCTATTTTATTAATTTAATAGATTAAAGATCATTAATTTTTTGTTAAGATTGTTGGCAAAAATATATAAAGGAATGGATGACTTATAAAATTTTAATCTATAAGTTAAAATATGTTATAAAATTTTTTGCATACACTATGCATTTTCTTAATTATTTTATCTAAATAGTTTATTTACTGTCATTTTTTGTGTCACCTTACTATATTAAATTTAATTTTTTTCCATTCACTTATTTAAATTGATCTCTTTAATATAGTCTCATGAAAATTCTATATATTAGACAAATTAATAGGAACATGCATAGTCAAATAAAAATGAATTTGATCTTGCTGTATAACTATGTTATCTATTAAAGTGGTTTATCTAATACAAAGAATTGAGCAGAATAATTTTCAGTTCAATAATAGATCTGATTTCATCTTAAACATGAAGGAGTTCAAAATCTATTTCTCATTTAATTACTGCTTGTGACCAAAGATTGAATGTAAAGCAAGAAACTAAATCAAGCCAAATTATAATTCTCCTTCATAAGCATAATTTTATCAAGGAACTAATATTGTACTCGTTGTAAGCAGCTTGAAAATAAGATTTTCATCACTAGCAAAGTATTATGGCAGAACTCTCAGATGTTCGATGAAGCATAATTGGAATTATTTTAGCAATTGTAATAATTGATTCACACTTGCTATAGTTCTTGAGATAAGTCAAAATAACTAGTTGTTAACTGAATCTAATCTTTAAATTGCATAAGAAGACATAGAAAGAGTTTAGTCATGCATAGGTTTCTATTTAGTCTCATTTATTCCTCTTGAAGTAGATTGATATGGGTGGTAAAGAGGATTAAAGTTATGTCCATATCTCTCAGAATTGCTTATCCAGTATAAATCGTTTCAGCAAGAATTGTCATTTCTATCATTTAATATTTTAACTAAATTACTATTGTGGGAGTATAATATTTAGTGTTATTAAGACTATTATTTAATGCAAAATGATGAAGGCTTATTAAATGGTTTGACAAAAAATATTTGTAATCACATTTTCATATTCTATTAGATGTATTTATGTCTAAAGCCATTTAAAGAAGTAATGGGGTCACCTCCACTATTTTTTGTTGATTTTATTATTAGTAGAACCATATATTTACCTAGTAATTTTGTGTCAAAAGCTCAAAGACTAGAATTTTTACTGTTAGTTGGCTGTATGTTTCTGTTCTATCCTCATGGTATTTTGTTTCCTGACCAATAGTCTTGTTTCAAGATGACAAAGCTATAGCAATCATGGTAGTAAAAAGTATGTTATCCAATAAAACAAATCTGCATGATCTGGTGTGATAAAGTAGATTATATTTGTCAAGAACTGGAAATACAATGAGTATAGAACAGAAACTTATTGTAAAATGAAAGTTAAAATTCTTCAGTTGCAATAATTCAAGTTATAATGTAAGTTTGAAGTATAGTTAAAGCTGTTTGGTGATTTCAACCATATGTATTCGTGCAGCTTATTGTTTTGGAACTATATGTTAGAAGATTATAAGTGAGCATAGTTATATTTGCATTTCAAGATGTCAAAAATTAATTGACTACTGAATGATCAACACTTTTGCTTTCAGCTCAACTATTTGTGTGGTTGATTCCTATTTTAAACGTGAATATTTGAAGTAGATTGAATTTACTGAAAGTCCAATTGGGAATTAGCCCTCATGTACAAAAAAGGGGTAATATAATGATAAATAAACCTAATAATTCAAAATATTTCTGATATAAATTCATTTTGTGCAATGCATATGGTTTGATTAGATAGTGTTGCTTTTCGTTTAGTGTCTTTAATTATCTGTCATTAACACAATTAAAATTTTAAATCTGTACTTACCATTTTCACACCCAGGTTTATTACTAGAAATGAAAATTATTTACGCATTTAATTGACTGCATATTTCTTTCATTATTTCAATATTTTTCAGTCTCATTTTATAATTCATCTGTAATTGTGACAGTTCTCTTGATTCTCTTTTAAAATATTTCTTTGCATTTGTTATCTTTTAGAAACTCACTTTTTTAAAGCTTAAATATATTTTAATATCAAGTGAATATGTGTAAAATAATCAGATATAATAAATAATCAGATGATTTCAGATAATATTATGTCACTTTAAATTATTAATTAATGTTATTATTAAAACATATTTAATGTAAAGTAAGGTTTTTCAATATTAAATGAAATCTTATTTTATTATATATTATGCAAATAAGATGTTATTATATATATATATATATATATATATATATATATATATATATATATATATATATATATATATATATATATATGTGTGTGTGTGAAAAAAGAAGTTAGAAAATTGTATGGTGTTTATCTTAAAATTATAAAACTTTTTTTAAAAGGAATATATTTGTTTATAAAAATTAATTATTTTGTATACTTTTATTATGGAACAATTATATTATGTATTTTGTTTAGGTTAAAATTTTACATTTAAAATTCTTTTAAAAGAGATAAATTAATTTGAAATTTATAATTTTAATCATCTGTAATTTATTTTGAATCATTTCTTTATCTAGTTAATATTTTATGTATTAAAATATTATAATTAATATTTAATAAAGTAATTAATATGAATTAATTTATATTAATTGGTATTTAGTAAAATAATTTTGAATTAATGTTATAGTCTATAAGCTTTTGGATAAGTTTTTGCTTGAGTGAGTTAAGTTTTTTACATATTTTTAATTATTAATAAAGACATTAATAGAATGTAAAAGTTAAATTAAGGAAATCATAATTAAAAATAACAAAATGTGAAAATTTTTTTGTTGAATTGATGAAGCAGTAAGCTCAAAAGGGTCATAAATATCATTCTAATTTTTGGAGCAAATTTTCCTACACTTATTAATGTTTAAGAATAGCATTTATTTAATTATTTAGTTATACAAATGTTAACTTTAAAATTTTCAACATTTGTGTAACTAAATATTTAAATAAATGCTTGAAATTTTAGTTTTAAATTTTATGTTATCTCTATATATTCTTTTACATCAATTTAACATTAAAAATTATAAAATTAAATAAAAGTAGAATTTAAAAAATAAATTGCAAAATTAAAATTATAAAAAATGTATCATTAAAAAATTTTTGGAAGAACTTTGAGTTTTTAAGCATTCTCATTATTCCATGTTTAGATGAGATTGCTTTAGACTGCAGTGGTCCCCTCTTGCCCCCAAAGTCTGTCTACCCTGCTGCAGATGGAAGAATCCATTGATTTAGCAGGTACTGAGGCAAGCATAGTAGCAGGGAGATGCCTGATCAATAGTTGTTGCTAACTGAATTCCCCTTTTAGCATTCTGCTCTCGTGCCTGGGTTTTTCTTGTTTTGAGAGGGTCCCCTGCTCATTTTTTCCCCCAGCCGTTTCTTGTTCTGTAATATGTTCTTCACCATGGTTGAATTAATGCAGTAAGTTCATATTAATTTCATGATATAAAAACTACATTATTTTTCACGGAAAGCAGTGACTTAGTGTTTTAATATGCAAAGCTGTGTAAATTATAAAAAATTTAATTATTTAAGTCAATTTATTTGCAGGCAAAATTTTAGGTTCCTGCAGAATTGAATTTAAATAGCTTATTCATTACTAGTAACGTTATATTATAATCAAATTTTATACTCAAAAATTTTAAGTTCAATAATTAGAAGGATTACTGATTTTTGAAGAAATCAAAATGCTCAGAAAAACTTTTAATTGAATAATATTTTTCAATTTATAAAAATTATGACTTGTTGTTAAAAATTTTTAATTTGCTGCTTTTGAAAGTAATTTTAATGTATTAAACTTCTATTCATCTAATATTTTAAAAATTTGTGTCTTAATTTTAAACTTTATCATTTCTAATTCAGATTGTTTTTATGCATTGCTTTTTGTTTTTATGCATATAATAAAATTTAAACAATTAAAATTCCAAACTTGCATTAAATATTCTTTATTTGACTTAGCTTAATTTAATTATTTCTAATTAACAAGTTTTCATTTATGTATTATAAAGTAGTTTATAAATATCATGTAAATTAATAATTCTAGTTTTTTTTACTAAAGATATTTTTTTCTCATTAAATAATACAGATTTTCTCATATTTTTATTGATATAACAGAAATAATTTTTACTTTTAAATGCTTAATTGATTTTTAATCATTGTGTAATCTATTAACATGCATAAAAAATGATAATCTTGCATAAAAGATAATTAATTCTGGATTTTATTTATAAAATATATTAGATAATCTAAATTTTTTTATTTGTAATATAAGTATTTTTATAGTAAAAATGTATTTTTTTTGTTTTCAATTATAACATATTTTCTAAAGATAATTGAGCTATTTTGCAATTAATACTTTATTAACTCATGTTTATTGATTTATTATTACTACAACTATTCTCTTGTTTTCATTATTGTATGTAAAAGTACCTGATAAAATTTTGTCCAGAAATTGATACAGTGAATTTCAATTCACTTATCAATTTCAGTTTATTCAATAATGCTAAGTTGAATAAAGCATTATTCATTATATTAAGTATTAAAGTTATGTTTGAATAAATAGTATAAAGTGATGCAGAGCGATTTGCAATATAAAAAAAAGTTTCATATTTCTAATATTTTTATTTGAATCTAATGATTTGAATTTATTCTTTTCAGTCAGATTTTTTCTACTTTTTATTCATTCAAAGACATGCTTTAATAATTTCATGACAGTAAATTAAACTTAATAATCAAAAGTAAGGTCATATTTTTCAGTTTCTATTTTATTTTGTTTATTGGTAAACATATTAAAATAAAATTCCTACTATAAAAAATTATTTTTATCGTAATTATTATTACTTTAAAAATAATTTTTAATTACTCTAAAATTAATTTAAATTGAATTCATAAAAATTCAAAACTTCATGCTTATATTTTTTTACATATTCATGTTGTACTGAAGTTCTTCTATAGAAAATTATTTTAATAATTATTTTGTATATTTTCATCTGACAATATGCTTTGAATTTAAGTTTGTGAATAATTATCTATTTATTATGAAATATAGGCTGCAAAATATTTATAAAAAAGTGAAAAATTTTTCCTAGACTTGAAACATCAAAAACAAAAATGAATTCAAAAAATAGATTTAACACTTGAGGAATGTTACTTCTCTTGTTTGAATAAATAAGCAATTTTAAATGTTATATAAGACTATTCAAATAACATTAATTCACTGTTATTTAAATCTATTGTAATGATTTAATTTGTTTAAATATCATTGAATATATAATTAAAAAATATGAAATTCAAGTTTCTATTTTACACTGTTATTATTGGTGTGTTGTAGTATTACATTTTGCGATATTATGCATACATTACAAATAAACAATATTACATTGATGTTATATTATTTTACATGAGATTGTTATGATACTTTACATATTATTCATGAATTGTCATTGATGAATCAAAATATGATTAATTATTGATTGATATGCTTATAAAAGTATTTTTAAGATTGCCTATAAATAGCTACTGGATTTGGCTTTTTGATATGTAGTTAATAATTTACTATGCCTTTGCCAAAAGAAATTAATCAAATAAGCAGTGATCTTTCCTTTGATTCAAAAGGTGTAAAGAAATTGGATTAGATTTGCATTTGTTTAATATATTCTTTATAACTATAAGAAGTGCCAGAATATATATAAAGGAATAATTATATATTTTTTTGTTTTAGGACTTTTTTGATATGTAAGTGTTCTGTATCAAGTTATTATTCTATTGAAAATTTTTTGTTGCATCAGTCCATCTAAATTAAGAATTTTTCTATATAATTAATAAATCATCATACTAAAAACCTGTTTTATTTTTTAGATTGTAAGAATTTTGTTTCACATTTTTATAAATTATTATTTTTATTTTGACATGTTGATAAACATAAAATAATCATATAAATATAGATTACATATAATATACTTTGATGCAAATTGTTTAATTATTTGAATGTTAAAAAAAGCTGTTCAATAAGCTAATCTTTTTTTATGCGTTTCCTAGAATTTCATGCAAAAATTCCTCATAATGCCAAAACATAAACTATTGGATTGTTCTGCTGAGGAAACAAAGGGAGCTTTCTCTGACGATTGTTGTTTGGACAGCTTCCCAAGTAGTAGTGATGGTGATAAAGATGACACTAGTAACAGCAGCCTCAAGTCTGAACTCAGTTCTGAAGTTCCCCTTACAAATGCGAGTCAAGTTGTTGAAGATACTTCAGATGCAGAGGAGCCTCCTAGGAAGAAAGTCAAAAAGAAAAATGTCTGCTTTGCAAATGTTACTGTATATTATTTCCCAAGAACTCAAGGTTTTACTTGTGTACCAAGTCAAGGTGGATCTACTCTAGGTACTATCAATTAAAGAAAATTTATTATTTTAAAAATAAATTTGTTTTTATAATATGCAATATATTTTGTACTTCGTGTGTCCATTGGCTATTTCCTGAAGCATTTGGCTGAACTGGCAGCTAAATGTGTTATGTTCTGATCTTCTATTCACTTGCTTGTAGGCTTGATTCCTGCCTCAGATCTGGTATTTGCTTAGAAATCACTTTAAACAGTAGTGTTCAATTAAATTTTACATTTATATGAAAAATGGTAGTAAACTGATACACATAGAGTTCAAATTTGAAATAGTCAATAAGGGTAAAGATTTCCAGTTGCAAAAATATTAAAAATGGTGTGATTCTTAATCATAAAAATCATTTAGGTTAATAAAATAATCCATTAAAATTTATATAGTTTCCTATTTCTTTGTTGAATCTATATCTAGATGTTTTCTTTCTGAATACTATGTGCTACAGAATTAAAAAAAATGTATCATAGTTGGATTAACATTGACCAACTTTTAACTTTTTAATGTTGGTTCTTAAATTTTTTTTTCTTTCTAAGAAATTGATATATATTGAATATATATAATGAAAGAAAATTTTTAAAATTGAGAGACACTATTAATTTTATGTAATTGCCTTCTAGCACTGACTTCACTAAAGTTCTTTTTTTGTGAAAAAATTTGAAATTGAAAATTTCCTGATTTTAAAAGTAGGAAATTACAATTTTATTTTCACTGCCTGTCTATCAATATTGTAATTGATGAAATGGATTAATTGAAATCCAGTGTGATTTTTTGCTTTGTTAAAAATATATGGAAGTTGGAATTTTAGCCTTTAAAAATTTGTCTGTAATGATATTATTTGTTATTCTGTGTTCTGGCTATGTTCATAAATGCATATTTATGTGATTAACTGTTTTTTTACAGCTGTTTGATTAATTCAACAGCAATATGTCAAAAAGTAACATCATGTAGAAAATTTCAGAAAGGTCAAAATTAATTAATCAACATTTATCATCAATTTTAAAAATAAAATCAATAAATTAAACACAGTAGTACAATAGCCCATATGAAAGTCAAGGTTTAGAGTGCCCATATCTATTTTCCCAACCAATATCCCTAGGGTGCAAAGGAGATGCCCTGGTTAAGTGGTCCCCCGAATGCAAAACTGTCAGATCCGCTTAGCATATTAAGTTAAATTTTAATGATTTGATTTGTGAAAAAATATCAAGTATCTTCTATAAAAGTAATATCAACATAAATCTAGAATGTCAAACAATTTAAAAATTTTTATAAGGTATAATATGATTATTTTACATACATTGTGTCTAATAAATACATGATACTAGTCATAAAATTTTGAGTTAATAATTTTTTAAACATTGAAAATATGCTGTCACAACTTAGAGTTAAATAGATCAAATTGCTGTATATGTCAATTATATGTGCCTGTGTATTTGACATTCCTAATAATGTTATAATTAGCCCATCTAGCAGCTAAATAGTTATTCCTCTGTCATTTGGTTTGAAGGCTTATGAATTAGGCTCACACCTCAGATATCATAGATATTTTAATTGTTACTTACTCCATTTGAAATTGTTAGTTAAGTTTTTAATCAATCCTTACATGCAAAAAAAGAAAAAAGGCAGTTGAGTTAGAAACAAATTATGCACTAATTAATTATTCAATAGGAATATATAACTTATATGTTAATGTATACATGTGTAGGTACAAAACTAAATAGTGCATTATTAAAACAGTTATGTGAATGTAACACATGTAGAGTATTTCCAAGTGATCATGCTCAGAGTCAGATTGATGTTTCATGTATAGAAAACTGTAATTTACAGTAAAAGATTAATTTAATTTTATAGTATTAAGCAATGTAATTAATTTTAAGTTAATACTTAAGACTATAAATTTAAATTTAAAATCAAAATTTATTGAATTAAAAATTATGTTTAAATTTAAGTTTAAAAAACTCTTCAATATCATTTTTTAAAGTTTTTTTTTAATTTAAAAAAATTGAAAATTTTAAATCTTTAAAATTTTTCCAAGAATAATTATATTAATATTCTACAAACATATTATTAAAAAATATGACATCCTTTTTTGTAGTATTAAATGAAAACTAAAATTAATCTTTCAATATTATTTATATGATCTGTTATATTATAATTTAATGTAATTTTCTCTCTTAGAATCATTATTTATACATGAAGATGTAATTTTCATGATATATTTTATGACTTTATCTGAGTCTGTTACTAATCAGTGATTATATTTTCATGTAAGCAGTTCATATACTAACCAAATTATTTTATTTTCAATCAGTAATTGAAAATAATTCTGATATGAAAGTGCAATGTGGTTAAGCACATTTTGATATTTATCTAAAATGTTTCTTCAAATTATATATGTTCGTATTTGATTCTTAATATTATATATTTTGTTATTAAATTTCTAAATTTTTTGGCAGATTTATTTTTATGAAGAAAAAATAATCAAAGACTTTAATATTATGAAAATAATGTCTTACTTTTTATTAATATTCTTCTAAAAACTTTAAGATTTGAATTGAGTATAGTTACAAATTATTTACTGAAGAGTTGTAATTTTATATTTATTCCCTGGTGAACAGTGAAATGAAAATGTTATATTTTGTTGATTCTAAATTACATTATTTAGAGAAACATTCAATGTAATTTTATTTGAACTATCACACTACAGCATCACTACAAACTCTAGAGTAAAAGTGAAGAATTTTCCTTTTTTATGTAAATATAAACTAACAACTAAACTGTTGCATGATAGCCCATATTCAGGCCAAAGCCTTCTGTGCTCACATCTGTATCCCAAGGGTCCTGGGTTTCTAAGCATATGTCTCAGTTAGGTAGTCAGCACAGCGCTAAACCACCTGTGTTTAGTTCCTGAGAAGGCTTAGTACTTATTTTATTGAACCACTGGAGAGATGAAAAGCTGAGTTGACTTGAATCTAACTTTGGGCCTGCACCTTGGGAATGTGAAGCACTACCACTAAGCCACCAGGCTTCTTTATGTAAATGTAATTACATGATTATTAAGTTAAAATGTTCAACATTTGAAAATTCTTATGACACCTTAAGAATAGGTCCATTTGTTATATTCTTGAACTATTTAAAAATTATCTATTGTATATTTATATCAAATATTTACATATTTTTACAAGAATAATTATTAAATTATAAATTATTTAAGCATCATATCTTCCTTTAAATTATTAATAATATATTAAAAAAATAAATATCATTATCAAAGTTTTCAATATTAATGTAATGAAGAATGCAGAATTTCTTTATGATTTGCTTTTTTATTATTTTTATGCATTTTGTTTGATTATATGACATAACTATATAAAATGAAAAAAAAAATGTAAACTATAAAATGGTTAAATTCTGTATTCTTTATAAAATTATCTTAGAAGCCTCAGTAGCATGTATTTGTAATTGCATGTTATTTATTTAGATTATATATGTGTTTATAAATGTTATTACATTAAAATATATATTTCTTATAATTATTTACTCTCAGAAATCAAAGGCTTAATTTATATTATAGAGTTAAAAGATTATATTTTAATGTTATTTTTGTTTCAAAAAAATTAGTATCAGATTAATTTAAGGATTCTAACTTACTTTGCTTGATTTTGATTAGAAGAATTTAAATAACTACTGTAAATAAAGTATGATTTATACATTAATATAAGACAATTGTATTTAAAAGACATCTTGTTTTGTATTTTAAATTTTGAAAAAAATCACAAGTGATCAAAAATTATGCAGACATGTTTTCTGCATCTCATGGGTAAAAAGGTAAAGAATGTTTGGGAATATATTAAGAATACTTAATTTTCTATAGATAACTATTTTTGTATACAATTATCCCAACCTAAATTGCATCAGAAATATTGTAGAAAAAGCTAAAGATGAGAGATGTTTTTTTATATTGTAAAACATTGACATATTTAAAAATTAAATGAAAAATTTTAGATGTAAAACAGCTTTTCTGCATAATTTTTTTTCTTTTTACTTTAGGGTAAGATAAATAAAGAAAACAGCATTATAAGAAAAATACTCATTTATTGAGTAAAATTTACTTAATAACATACACAAAACATATTTGTTACTTACATTTTGTTATGTTATTTATGTTAGTATTACACATGCATATACTATGTACTTATAAAAGTTTGAGAATTTCAGCATAATCAGAAAACTTTAATATAATCAAATCTTGCTTAACAAGTGTTTTCCATAATAGTAAAATGTTCCCCTTAATAAGTGATGTTTTTTTATAACAAGTAACATGGGAAGAGTGGAAATTATTTATTCAGCTAATACATACTAACTGTTTGAATTAATTTATGAAATGGGAAAAGGAGAATTTTTTCTTTTTAAAATTTAGCTTTTACCCATTATATATATATTATGTAGATTGATGAATCTATATAAATGTGAAGTATGTTCTCTTTTAGCAGAAATGACCTCTTCATTATTTAACCAAACTTTTACTGTCATACAATTTGTCTAAGCTAAATGATTTTCAATGGGATTAGGTATGGTGAATTACCAGGCTAATCAAGTATTTTTATTTTCTTGCATAAAAGTCTTGACCTCTTTCAAATTGTGACAAGAAGTTAATTCATGTTGATATATTGTATCTAATGTTTCCATGAATCGAATAATTTTAAAGCTTAATATTTCTATGTATTTTACTGAATTCATAATGTCTTATGTAAAGATAAGCTTCCATTGCCATTTGTTATCAAAAAACTCCAAAATATTTGTTTATTAGGGTGTTTTATAGTCTGTTGGATGTGATCTGATCATAAAATTTTCGAATAACTTATTATAAAGATCATCAATTTGTTTTCTTGTATCAAAAATATAAATAATTTTGTAGATTACATTTTTATATTTAATATAAATACTTAAAATGCTAAATAAAGAGCACAAATATTTTTTATTAAGATTTGAAATAAGATGTTAATTTTTTACAGCATTTGTTATTATGTCACATTAAATTTAAATATGTATGCAGTACAATGAAAAAGATTTTTTTAAAAAAAATTCCCTCTTAAACATGTAATTAATGCTTTACTATGTTCAAGAATGAATTCTGTTTCTCAGGAAGATATTACATTTGCAGTTGGCTATTATCATTTCTCATTTGTCTTAACTCAAGCTGTTTTGTTCTGTGAATATTCAAATTTGTATACCATCATGTGGAAGTAAGAATGTATCAGTTACACAGAAGATTTTAAATTAAAAGCCATAAAAAAGACAAATAGAAAAAACATGTTAATGTAAGCTGAACAAGAAAGCATATGTGTTACAAAAACAAAGGTATTTGTGGAAAACATCAATTCGCAGCATTCCTCTTGGTTCTGCCTGAACACTAGAGGGCATACTTTGCAACTTATATTTCTTATATAGTTTTTAGTCTCACTTTTGTTTTCGCTCACTATTGTAGGAGAACTATGTTTCTCAGCTTGGGTCGGTTTAATCGGCCAAAAGTATTTGTTATTTTTTATGTTATTAAATATTTGTTATACATTTTCAACTGTTTATTTACTTAAAGTGTTTACACAGTGTTTTTGCGGGGAACTTATTTAGTTTTTGGCTGCTTTTCTTTTCAGCATTTAATGCACAATTCAAAAATAATCTGTGTTTTTATTTAATTTTTAATGAAACAAATGCATTTATTTTTAAAATGTGCCTATCCTATAGTTTTAAAAGTCATTAAAAATGAAAAATTGATAAGTTTTACTAGAATCATCTCACAGTTATCACTCTTGATGGAACTGGTACTTTCATCTCAGTTTATCGCACTTTACTATAAAATGATCAAAACAGATCTTTTTCTTAATAATAAATGTTTTATC
Source organism: Latrodectus elegans (assembly GCA_030067965.1). NCBI lineage: Eukaryota > Metazoa > Arthropoda > Arachnida > Araneae > Theridiidae > Latrodectus > Latrodectus elegans. The sequence goes on along the minus strand of CM057820.1, from coordinate 22,025,944 downwards.
TGTACAATTTATTATATTTTTAATCACATTGGGCATTTTTTATTTTAAGTGACATCCCATGATCAACAAAATATATTTTTGATTATTTACAAAAATTGCTGCAAGTTTACACTGCTGGAGATTATGCTCTTTTTCTTTTATGCAAAAAAAGGTTTTCCAGATAATACACCACTGATTATATACAAGAAAATATTGTTAAGTTTGAAAATTTTCCTGAGAACATATTTCATCTTATTGTGATTCTTTTTGGACAAGTGTGAGATTAATTGAAACTTCTGTAGCTGATTTTTTCTAGCTTTTAGCTGTACTTTTAAGAATAAAACTTTAATCTGAATTAAAAATAAACAAGTTTTTTATTAATGATTCTGGATCTGAAATACCAATTTTTTATATATTTTGATTGCAATTTTTTATGTGTGTTTACTTTTTTAAAGAATTGTTATATATTAAATTATTTCAACTAATGTATTCATACATTATTTTTTAATGTGTTAGGTATGGACCAGAAACACAGTCAAATGAAAATGTTTTCACTTCTTGAGCATGCTGAGGAACAGAAAAGAGTACATCGTGAATTGATTAATCATCAGCGTCGACTAGCAAAGTATCAATCATCTACATCTGATTCTGATGACAGTGAAGATATCAGCGATGTCTCTGATTCAGAATTAGAAAGTGATAGTTGCTACTTTTTGCAGCCGGTTCCTATTCGCCAAAGAAGGGCTCTTTTACGTGCTTCAGGTGTGCAAAAAATCGACTCCTTTGAAAAGGATGAATGCAGAGACATTCGCTCTTCTCGAGAGTTTTGTGGCTGTGAATGTAAAATTTATTGTGATCCTGATACTTGCACATGCAGCCAGGCAGGTATTAAATGTCAAGTAGATCGTTTTTCTTTTCCATGTGGTTGTAGTCGTGATGGATGTGGGAATACTGCAGGGAGAATAGAATTCAATCCTCTCAGAGTCCGCACTCATTTTATTCACACACTAATGAGGCTTGAGTTAGAAAAGAAGCAAGAGCAACAATTGATGTCAAAATCTGAAGCAAACAATTTTTCTGTTTCCTCTTTGTCATCATGTGATACTTGTGGCTCACTGTCTTCTCCAACAGCATTTACTTCATGTGTCCCTTCTCCATCGTATTTATCAATGACTTCTACCTCTTCCATCGACTCTAATAGTTGTATTGTCAACAGTCCACTGAAAGAGCAAGTGTCAGCATTTATGGCCATTAGTGAATCAGAGAAGAAAAATTCCAATGATATTTATGCTTCTCCATTCAGTCCTCAAGAAAGCTCCTATTCAGAAAATTCTGATTATTCTAGTGATGATTTAGATTCTGACATGGATACTTCATCCACTAACTCTAATCTTCAAAGATCCACACACCAACCATCACTAGCTGATGGTGCTGCACAAACAAATGATTCTTCAGCCAAATATTTAAACCATTTTAACAAATCATGTAGTCCAAGCAATGATCTTAACATGAGATGTTATTACTCCGCAGAAAGTACATTTACTTCTTTGGTGCAGCAAGATAATCATTTCTGCAGTGACAATTCTAACTCTCAGTTTTCAAATGGTAATTCAATCGCGCCTTTAGAGCGAAATGGTTTTCGAGATAATCTTTCTAGGCAGGAAGACTTTAACCATTCTCCAATGAAAGAGCAATCATCAAATTATCAACATTCAGTGTCTCAAAAACCAACAGAAACTGTTGTAGAGGAAGAGCAGTGCTACACAGATTTAAGTTCTGTGATCCCTGGAACAAAGATGGAATTGTTTAATGGATTGCTTAATTCTAAGGTTCAAGATGTTACTGCCATAAAGCCAGTTAACTTAGAGACAGAGAAAGTGTTTAGTACTTTAGAAACATGCCCAATCAATTTAGGAAGGGACACTCAGAAATGTTTCATTTCCCAGCGTCTTGAAAATGAAAGAAGCGATGAACCCGGTGAAAATTTAGGGGAAATAATTAAAAAAACAATTGTTGAAACTGTTTCAGCATGATGGTAAATTGAGTTAGTTTTAAAATTTTTTTGACAAGATTTTAAAATATTTAAAGGACTGCACAAAAGGAAAAGCTTAGTAAAATTGTTAAAGAATGTAAATTTTTTTCTATTCATTGGTTTAGTTGAAATGTAAGCTATAAGCACACTAATTAAGAAAGAATTACATTTGAAAAAAGGAAAAAAATAATTTTGAAATCCATATTTTTGGATTGCATTTTGTGTAGCCCTTTAAATAACTTAATTTTAAAATATATTTGTCTAATGTTTTATATCATTTTAAAAGGCAAGGATGTATACACCTGCTTTAAAGCTATTTATTATATTCTTTGTTATGCACATTGAATTTTTCTACATTTTGATTTTGTTTGAAAAACAAAAATGTATTGTTATTCCAATGAATTAAATTCATGTTAAACTTACATAGGTAAAATATTGATAGATAGTATTCCATGTTTTTAAGAAAAAAATTCTGTTTCAGAAGTTTTAAATACATTTTTCTATGCATGTATATATATATATAAAACAACAGCTTTTCTGTTTTAGTATGAATGTAAAATTAAATGTGAATTGAAAGTTACAAGATAAGATGTTTCACTCTACTTTTATCCATTTCTTCCCAACTATATTCCTATTTAAAATTTTACTAAATAAAAAGGTGTTTTTTTAATTGTCTTAGATTCTTTAGAAAAGATTTGCTTCTTGACTCCTAGAATTTATATATTTAAGTAAAGCAGTTCTAGAAGTTATTTTTCAAATTCATTTCTAAGTCGCACAATTCAATAATTACTACGTTTCTAGACATATTCCGTATATCTCAAAAGACTAGTTAAGTTGAATGAAATTTGTTTTTTAAGACAACAAAACTTAAATAATTATGCTGCTCAAAATAATCAGAAATTTTATAAATTACATTTTGTGAATGAAATGAATAATGTTTGTGAAATGTAAAGCCGATGATTTGCATATATTTAAATAAGTTATAACATGTTATATATTTGTGAGTAAAAGTTGACTAATTTAATTAAAAATATATATCCAAAGAAAGTATTTTTAATATTTTACTGTTTAGTCATAAGCTATGATTTCATTGTAGTATCAATACCATCTCCCTGAAAAAATATTAAAATTAATTAAATAATTATAACTGCATCTTCCATGAAATTCATGCCATTCAACAGTAATTCATTTTAAATTTTACTAGCTTTATAGCTGAATGGTTAGTGCTTGGTTCCTCAGTTCATAAATTCATCTATCCCATACTCTGGAAAGCTGAATTAAGTTCTAATTTCAAAAGTTAAATTTATACCATTAAAACTTTGAGTATGGATGCTTGTAATATTTTGGATTTGTAATTTTAAACTGTAAATCTGTGAAATTAAGCTAACTTGGCATTCAGACAGTTAATGCCTTTAGTTGAACAGCTCATAGGTTCAAATCCGACATCAGACTTGTATGTTTATTGTGGTTCAGAATCCTCTTTAAAATATAAATCTCAGTGCAATTATTTTTCATAATTGTAAAATGACTGTTAGGGTTTAAACAAATCATGCCAATCCAGTCAAAAATTAGTCTTCACGTGTAAAAATTTATTATAGAGAAACAACCAAACAGTTGACATAAATTATTAAGTTAAAGTACAGGGAGATTCATTTATAATGAGTTCATGATTAGAATCATTCTGATTTTGTAATGAAGAAATTGTTTTGTTTAAATAAATGCTATTTGAAAAGTGAAAATGGCTATCTAAAATGCTTGGAATCTAAATACAAGGAATCTCATATGAAATTGGGTACCTGATTACAATATGTATTTCTTGGTAGCTCAAGATTTATGATAACTGAGTGTTTAGCTTTTAGGCCTTCAGTTATACAATTTGACTCCTACATTGGTGAAGAATATTAATAATTATCTGGAATTATAGGTGCTAGTTGAATTAGATCTCATGTTGAGAAAGATTACAGAGCAGCAACAAATCAAATCCAAATATAAGGATCTATGACTTTTTGAAAGGAGTTAATCAATGTAAGCAGTTTCTAAAATTATTATACTGTAGACAAAAAAAAAAAAAAAAAAAAAAAAAAAAATATTTTAGTAAAATACAATGTTAATTAAGTTTTTTTATATTTTGTATTTATTTAAGAATTAAAATAAATTGATTAAGAATGCTTAGAATGCTTATAGAACATATAACAACATTTATAAATGAAAACAATATTAATTGGAATAAAATCAAATCTATGAGAGAAAAATTAATATAAAGTGAAGTTATTTTTTTAAATTCATTATTGTGTTTAATTATGTTGCCAATATAAGTGTTTATAAACTGTTATTGTTAATGAAATTTTAATGTGATATGAAATGAAGTATAGTATTGACTTTTTATAAGCAAAAATTAAAAATTAAAGTAAGAAAGAAATAATTATATGGAAAAGCAGTAAGCTTTCATTTAAAATAATTAGTCTACTGCAGTTAGTAATCAATAAATTTGGGAAGAGGATTTAGTTGAAACAATATGATTTTCATCAATTTGCAAATTTAATTTTAAAAAATTTATACAATGAATGATTTTAAGTTTTTCAAATGATTTTTTATATGAAATAGAAAATATTCATGTTTTTATGTCAAAAATTGCGATGGTTGAGAATATACGCATAAGCAAAAAACTTCTAAATTATTATATAAATTATGGAGAAAATTTAATTATTGGATTTAATTTTGATAAGGAAAATTTTATCTATAAAAAATATTACTCATCTGTAATAATATGTATTGAAATAATAGGCATTTATTAAATTTATTGTGCGCAATGAAGAAGTGTTTAAAATTTCAATTCTGCAGCATGTATTGTAATGAAAAATATAATCTAATGACATCATTTGTCTCAATATATTCTTGAGCATGCATACATAGCATAGCAGTGCACGCAATCCCAGGACAGCACATTAAGGTTAATGAGTTTGGAATAATCGGCCATCACCAAGCACCTTGTCATTTTGAACCACAGTAGGTGACATGTCACACTTGAGCTAGCACCCTCCTGTCCTCACCACATCAGCGAAAGGACTTTGGACATCACATGTCAACATGAACACTCTTTCAGCTCACAGAGCTCCAGCAATCCAGTGAAGGTGGATATAGTCACCTTACCAATCACTGCCCATGGCAAATGATGCTTCACTTTGCTGATCTTAAGTGTTGCATACATAGCAGTGTGGTAAGCCCAAGGCCTTAACTTAAGTTTAACGAATTTGGAATATTCGCCCATCACTAATTGCCTTGTAATTTTGAACCACAGTCAGGTGATGAGGTCATGTCTAAGCTGGCACCCTTTCCACAGCAAAAAAGGATGTCACAGATTAAAGTAGGCATGTCTCCAACCCATTGAGCTCCTGCAACACAATTAGGGAGAGTGTGGTCATTCTCCCAAACATTGCCCGCAGTAAATGTCTTAATGAAAGCTGCATATATACTTGAACCAAAAAAGAAAAAAGAAACCTCTAAGGGACTAGATAAATTATGGGGGGGGGGGAATATAATCTAATGGTATTATCTGTGTTACACACAAGAGAGTAATATGTCTTAGTCATTTGATTGTATTCTTAGGTGTAGAAACTCTCAGCTTTGATATCAAACAATGTTGAGCAATGAAAAATAGGTGGTACATTTCTATTTCCTGCATAAGCACCTGTCAGGATATGTGCTTGATAATTTTTTAAACTTACTGGTGACACCAGAATACAGCCTATTAGCACAGAAAAGTCCTCTTGGAAGACAACACACAATGGATTTTCAAATGTCTTACAACAGTTTCAGTTGCTTGGCTATCTGATTTTTGAGTTATTCAAAGGTAAATTAATACATTCACATTATAATCCAAAACCTTTTGATCAGTATTAATTTTGTTTTTCGTTGACATTTTCTGTAAGAATCGTATTGCATGCACTCTTTAATTTTTAATCAAGCATTATTATTGCTAATTTGCCTTGAACTGGAAGCCAAATGGTTAACTCTTTGACCTTTACCTGAACGATTTGTGAGTTCCTTTCCCTCCCTGAACTTAAATATTTGTAATGGTTCTAAATCCACTTTAAACATTAGGTCTTACTGTAATTAGCCCTCATGTGCAAAAAGCAAACCTATTGATAATTTGCCTGCAGTTTAAATATTAAAGGATATTATAAATGTTTAATGATGGCAATTTTATGTATGCTGAAAAAAACATGCAAACTTAATAGCATACGATAGCATTAAAGTGACTTGTGTGACATTCATATATGTTTTCAGTTCACTTTCTTTCATGATGTTTTATTCAGTGAAATAGTTCATCACAAAAAGTTTCAAAATGCAAATTCTATTCACTTTCAGAGGACAATTGCTCATTAATACTAAAAAAAGCTTTAATGGGTTTTAATAGTAATTTTTAAAATTAAAGATTTTTTAAAATCAATTTTATGAATATTTGTAAAATGAAAAACAAATTAAAATATATAGATTTTGTAATGTTAAAGAATTGACAAATCTAAATATTAAAATATGTATATAAAAAAATCAGTCAGTGCAAAAATTCAATAAAAATTTTATCAAAATGTTTTCTAAAACTTTCTGGCAGTTAAAAGGTTAGCATACTGACTTTTGTTTCAAAAGCTTGTGCATTTCATTCTTGAATGCATGAGCTGTTAAATGTTTAAATATTTGAGCAAATATTGAATTTTGAAATCGTTTATTTTTATTAGCTTAGGAAATTTCAATTTCTTATGTCTTCAATTTGATAATATTTATTAACTTCCTTCATTTGTGAATGAAAATACCAGTTCTGAAGAAAATTTTGTGTAATGCTTTATAAAATAATACTTCATTATTTTGAGCAGCACATCTTTTTTTGTAATTCTATTATCTTGTTTAATTTTATCTAAATTTGTAATTCACTAAAATAAGTGATAAAACACAATACATTCATTTGTATTATCGAATTTCATATATAAATCTTATCATGGTTTGCTTACGCTTGAAATGTTTTTCTGAAATTAAGAATGCTCTTAGAATTTTTGCCTGTTAATTAATAGTAAATAGAAACATCTTTTTGCATCTTTAAAATGAGATTATCTTTTTATTTTAATATATTTTATTTAATTTTTAGTAAACAAAACAGTGCTATGTATAAAAGCACCTAAATTTTTCATTATTGTGTTTTTACAAAATGTGATATATTTAGTATAACACATGGTGCTAATTTGTTAAGCAGTTATATGGATACTTTTATAATGATTAATTTGATGTTTATTATCTGTTGCAATTTTATTTTTTACCCTCAAATAGGATTTTTTTGGGGAATAGAAATTGCAAAAACATTTTAAGTGACTTGCTTAAATTTATGTATTTTCTCTTGTTATCTCTCTACACTATGTGAAAACCTTAATAAAATACTTAAAATTTAAAAAATATATATCACAAAATTTCATGCATGAAATTATTTTAAATAGTTTAACAAAATATTTGCAATAAATTCTCTAGCTGTTTAATTATGGTTTAAGTTTGGCTGTTTTTACTGTGACACTAATATTAGGTCTAAATATTAAAGAGAGAAAATACATCATACTTAATACTATTTAAATTTTAGCTTTATTTTTTTTTTCTATCTGACCAAATATAAAATCACATTTCTTAGATCCATAATCTGTTTTCATATATCAAATATTTGTAAATAGTTATATTTTTAATTTGGTGTTGAGGAAAAATTAAAAATTTGAAATGAAATGTTTTCATATGATGCATGGAATGCAATAGATGTATGTGAAAACTGCTCAATGTGAATAAATATTAAACTCTTTATTACACAATCTTAGTTGTGAAATAGGTTGTTAGAATTTAAAACTAAGCATTAATGTAAAAACATGATTACATTTCAAAAGGTGATCCAAGTAAAAAATTATTTGCTTTTGACATTTAATATTAAAAGCAATTGAGCAACTATACAAAAGGTTTAATTTTGTTACAAAAAAGAAATTATTTGTTAATTTCATTACTATTGAAAAATTTTTAGTTTTATTTTAGTACTTAAATTTATTCACCATTATCAATTTTTGTATCTTATTATCAATTTTTGTTAATAAGTATCATATTAAGTGTATATTATAATTGTGATAGTTTAAATGGAATTTCCCTTTATCCCTAGTTTTATGCTTAAGTATTTAAATAATTTTGCTAATGAGCTGAAATATTAGTAAATTAAAATATAAAAAGTAGTTTAAATTTAAAAAGGCAATATTTGCATTATTTTTCTTGATAGTTGGTAATAAGTTTGATTCATTTATTGCATAGAAGTGTCTTGAGAAATATTTGCTACAGTATTTTTTTTCTTTTGGCTTGTATTTAAATAATTTACATTTTGTTAGTTTTTCTAATTACAAGATTAACATCTGTACAGAAATTATTAACAACAGTATTTATTTTTCCATTGTAAGTATTTTTTAAATTACAATTGTAAATTGCAATTATTTAGTCTTATTATTATTTTTTTATGCAATTTTTGCAATCATTTGTTTTACTATAAATATGTCTCAGGAAATGAATGACTATTTACCTCCTGCCACACATGATTTTATCATAACCTAAATTTTTGATCTAGTGAATTGCAAATTGTACTTAAAGTTGTCATGTTTGTATCATTCATGTGTTACTTAGATCACATTACAAAATTCAAGTTAAATATTAAAATATAGTTTAACTATAGCCCAATATGGTATGGTTCCTTATTGAAGTAAAATTCAAATGAACTGGTAACCTCAACTGAGCTTCATTTATCTATCAAAATAATTTAAAGAATACATCATTACTAAGAGATTAATGAAGTTTTAAATTCTTTTGGTAAGGAATTTGTTAGGTAATGACAACATTTTTTTTTACATATCACTACCATAAAGATTAATAAGTTATGATAATGATGTGCAAAAAGAAAAATATTTAATTTTTAAACTGAGACTTTCTTGGAATAATTTTTTCGCTGCTTAGATTTTTTGTTACAATTAGTCACAATTTTTTAAATAGTTCTGTTTGGAATTATATCTTATGGTGTAACTGGATGTTCTATATTTTTTTTAACAAACAATATTTTCTTGTTAAAAAATTTAGCGATTCTAAATTTTCTTTATTTAAATAAGATTTTCTTAAAAATCTAATTTAAATTTTGCCGAATAATTCTTAAGTTGTTCTTGTATGGATGCAGAGAAGGATATTTAAAATTGATGAAACTTGTTAATTCAAATACCTCATTAGGATAAGTTGAATTATTTACAGTTTATAGATCTACATGAATATTGTAATGATTATGTAAACATTGTTGATGATAAATCTCTTTGTCATGAATAAAAGAAATATAGAGTTAAAAAAAATGTATTCAGTAAAATTCGACATAAACTGAAAATTCAAAATAAAATTAACTACTAAATCACAAATGCAATAAAATATAGTATTTATTAAAAAAATCTTTCTATTTAAATAAATCTGAAAAGCAGACTGTATAATGGTGTAATTTAGAATTTTGGGTTTATAGTAGGTTTTGCACACACTTTTAAAAATATTTGTTAATGCAAATAATATTCTGAAATTATATTTGTTTCCCTGTGAATTTTCTTTTTATGTTTTTTTTATTTTGTCAAATTAAAGTTATATAAACAATATGATCGCCAAAATTTATGTAAATGCACCCTTTGAGTGCAAATTAATTAGTTGCCTGGCTAATTTGTCAGATTTATGCTACACACATAGTTGTTACTTCTTTCTGGTAAGTGTAATTTTTAAATGTGTATTAGTAATTTTATGAATTGTATATATATATACATAAATATATATATTAAAATGAATAATAAAAATGTTTTTGTCAATGAGAGAAAAGGCTGTGTAATTTTTTTTATATATATATATAATTTATTATAATCTGAATAATTTCTAAATTTCATTGTTAAGTTAAAAAATTGAATTAAAGAAATTGAGAAGTATTAAGTATTATAAATTTCATTAATATAAAATTGCTTTCTTAGAATTGAAAATGTGATGCAAGTTAAAAAAATAAATAATCCAGTTGCAAAATGTTTCAGACTTATTATCATTCAGGAAAAAATATTGTTTCAATATCCTATCTTTCGTAGTATTTAATGGTGAGTTCTTACAGGAATTAATTTACTTCAAAAGAGATTTTTTAAAATTTTACAAGTTGCTACAATTTATTTATGTATTATGAATAAAAAAAAAATTTTAAACAGCACTTGTGAATTTATTACTTATTTAAAAAAAAAATTATAGTTACTATTCACTTTAAATTCTTCCTTCTTATTAGTTTAGTATCTCACTGAATTAGAAGTTTTAGAAACTTGTTTTTATGTATCCGTTATTCAAAAGATTTTACTGATGTGCCTTTTATAGAGTGTGAAGATTTGAAGTTGATCTGAGAGCTACTGTTGTGAACAGTGAGATGAATTTTGCATTTCTGCTTTCTTCATGCACATTTATCAGTGTGTTATTGGGAATTTTCCAATTTTTTTTTTCATCTACAGCATAATAAAATAATAAGTAATATATTTCTGATCTTTAAGAATTCAGTATTAATAGAATGGATTATGGATATGCTAAAAATGTATTTGATTATTAGATTACTATTATGTAGCTTGTATCTAATTGAAATTTTACAATGTAAATAATAAGTTTTAATTGAATAGAGCTTAAGTAAATCTTATTATAATAATATATTGCAATAAATTCTAAAAGATGATATGAAAATTCATTTTATTTTGAGCTAACTTGAAAATGAGAATAAAGTCCATGATGAGAAAATACAATTGAATGGAGTGAAGGACTCAGCTAATTTAATTTATTTCAGAGTAAATGGTTTTTGTTTCTGCTACTGTTAAGTTAGTTTTATTTTAAAAATAATTTATTGAATTAATTTTTAAAAGAGGTATTGTAAATTTCTTTCAGAATTTCAAACTGAGCAACGTTTCTTTTATTGAAATGTATGTAGTTTTTAGTGTGTCTTTTTAGGCATTAATCTTTCCTGTTGAAGATGAAAAGAAAAATAGTAAAATAGAATAACTTTTAGTACATTATTTATCATCTTTTTTTTTTATTTTATTTTCAGATGCATTAATTTAAATCAAGTCAAAATTAAAAAAAAATCTTAATGAAGATTTGTACTGAAAGTTTCTTAAAAAACACCAGCAATTTAATAATTTTTTTAACAGTAAACTCCAGCAATTTTGACTTTACTCTTCAAAATCTGTGAATAATTCCTGAAAATTTTCATTTATTTTTAAAATATGTATTTGAAAAAAATTTTGTATTTCGTAAATGTTTTCTTTTTAAATTTAACAGCGAAACTAATTGAAAAAAAAAATAAATATTAGCTTTTGGTGTATGTAGTTAGGAGGAAAATTTTGAACTTAAAACTGAATATCTAATATTTTTTGTTAATTATAAATCATTTTTCAGCATCTGACAGAATAATAGAAAAGTGTTCATTACAGTATTTTGAGAATAAAGCAATTTATGTTTAAATCCTCAAATTTTGATAAGCAAACTCCCTAAACTTATTTTAATAATGTCTAATGCAAATAAAATTAATATATCAAAGTGTGTCTGTCTTAAAAGTCATAACTTAACTGATTAGAATTATTTGTAAAATTTCGAAATTGTATTTTCAAGATCGTTATTGAAGATCCTTTCCATGGAAAGTAGTTGATTTGTTTTTACTATTCTCATTGTCAAGATGAAAGTTGCGTTGTCGAGATTTTAACCTTCTCTTCAATGGTTTTAACTATAAGTCTGGTTGTCTAACGTCTTGTACTATATATACCCGTCTGTATATACCATAATACCATCACTATATATACCATAATGTCAATCACTAAATATACCCATTTTATTTTTCAGAATTCTTGAAATCAGCAAATAACATATTTTACTATATTAAACCTCTCTCTCACACACACACATTTGGAATTGGACGAATATCTCATACAGCCAAACTGATGTAATTTTATCTCGACTACGGATCGGTCACACTCGTTCGATGCATAGTTATATTTGATTTAAATAGCATGCACCTTTGTCTTCCAGTTGTAAAATAGTTTTAACAATATAACGTATCTCAGTTGAATGTTCTATTTTTAACCCTCTTCGTCTTACCTTTTCCCTAGCAATATTTTAAATTTACTTGACTTGATTAGGGAAAAATCCCATTCAAATCTCTGCTTTCTTAAGGACTATCCAAGTTTCCTCTGCCTGTATTGCATTCTCTTTGTTCCATTTTTTTAAATAAGCTTCAAGTCGAATGTATTTAAAATAAGCTTTGATGAGTAAACATCAAACCTGTGTTATGTCAATTTTATAATGGACACTTTACATCTTTCATTCTAAGCTGATAGAATTTTAACCATTCCTTCGGTACAGTATATCCTTTTTCAATATTGCGCCAGGAAAAAAAAACTATCACTCATTGTCTAATGTCTTGCAATCCATTTTAAATACTATGTCCTGATCAAATAATCGGGAAAAGATATACACAGTCCAGTAACATTAATATGACCACCTATCAAAAGCCAGAATAACAACCTTTCGCAGAGCAGACTGCTGCGAGACATACAGAAAGAGAGAATCAATTAGGTTTTTGTAGGTGTGCACTAGGATGTGATCCATGATGTAAATAACTAGATCAAGATGGCTCCCCAGATTCTTGTTTGGGATTAAGTCAGATGAGTTTGTACTTAGAAAGAACGGTAAATTCACACTAGTGCTCTTCGAAACACGTGTGTTCATTGCCAGATGACATCTCACTGCTTTGCTGATAAACACCATCACTCGGAGGAAAAAGAATATACATATAAGGTTGGATATCGTCCGCAAGAAGAAATGTCTATTTGCTATGATCCATCGTTTTATTCACAATGATAAGTGAAGCCAGAGAATCCCTAGAAAAAACATTCCTCAAACCATAATGCTCCAGCGTAGACTGTTCGGCAATAGTTGCCGAGTGCTTTGCGTCACATCGTATACCCCAACATCCATCAGTCGCGTGGAGCATAAAACGGGATTCACATCGGTAAAAAAAAAATCTGTTGCCACTCAGTGGAGGTCCAGTTGCGATAATCGCCTACAAATTCCACCTTTCGTCGCCGATGAACAGCAATCAGAATAAATGCATTAACCTAATGTCTGCTTCGGAGGCCCAGACGCAGCAACGTTCGCTAAACAGTATAGTTTGGAAGACATTGTTGGAAATCTCTTGGAACATCTATGCGATCAGTTACTCAGTGGTAGCACGTTATTCGCCCGAACGCATCTCCGCAGCCGTCTGTGACGTCGCTGATTTTGGACAGTTCCATTTTGCCATGCGCGGTATACTTTTACCATGGCGGCTAGCGAACAGTTCACGAACTTAGTCTTTTCGGAAATGCGTCCACCTGTATGACGAAAATGAATGATTATGCCTTTTTGGACATCGTATAAATCACACCATTTATACACTATGCTAACGATTACAATGTTTTCCAAAGTCCGCATACATCCTTTATATATGGTCAATTGCATTATTCTGACTTCTGTGATTATTTAACGTCGACGATGAAAGTACTTGGAGGTCATATTAATGTGACTAGCTTGTATGTGTGTATATACATATATATAAATGTTCTGGCAAAAAATATTCATTGAAAATAAATATAGTTAGTCTATGACGAGAAGAAAATACAGATGATAATTTGAAGGGTCTACTTTTATATTTTTCCCCAATGATGTATTGTCCCCTTATACCCAAGGAAACGGCCAGAAACAGCGACCTCTTTACCGCCAAGGCGTTGCCCCTGGTGCACCACAGGGTGTGGGCCACCATCGCACCCTCACACATGCCATAGGGACCTGTTTATAGGGTAGGCACCTTTCATACCTCGTTCACACACAAGGAAAGGACAAAGACAGGATAGAGAGAGAGAGAAAGTACATCCATGCCTGAACCGAAATTCAAACTCAGGACCTTCCTATCCGTAGTCAGGCACGATGATTTCTAGACAAGTTGGTCGGCTCTACTTTTATGTATTTGAGTGAGAATAAAGAGTTTTTGTTTCTACCTTTCTTATGTTAGTTTCATTTAAGACGAGAAACGTAAATTTACTGTTTCACAATTAGAAACTACACTTCTGGACAATTGCTAAGGACGGATAACGCTATCATCCATAGCAACCAAAAAATAAAAGGAAGTAAAATGTGGAAAATTAGAATAAGTGCAGGATACAGTAAGAAGTATGTATATGCAAATTATTTTCCACGTCTGTGCATCACGTGATAGCGTTCATAAGATCTTCAAAGGCTTTCAAACGTTTGGACAGTTGTTGTTTCAAGTCAAAGTTTTACAGGAAAGATTTAGTAGACGAACTTGAAATTTTTGGCATGTCTTCCTGACATCACTTAGAGGATTTTATGCGTGGCCGAATTATTTGAAAGATCGAAGAAGGGCGAAAAATAACAGATGTTGCCATGGAGTTAGACGTCGCTCACAGCGTTGTTTCACGGCTGTGGAAGTCATTTAAAACTACTTGAATGTGTAGTAGGCGGCACGGGGGAGGTCGTGTTAAAAGTACGACGCCTGCAGATGACAGATATATCGTCCTATCAGCAAAAAGGAACTGGAGCACCACAGCTCAGCAGGTGGCAAATCAGTTTCTTGCTGCCTCAGAGAAGCAGATCTCTCGAAAAACTGTTGCCAGACGTTTGAGGGGAGGAGGACTATACGCCCGCAGACCTGTTGTGTGTGTCCCATTGACCAGACAGCACTGTACTGCCCGTTGGCAATGGTGTCGTGAGCATCGCAATTGGACTGAACAAGAATGGGCATGCGTACTATTCTCAGATGAGAGTAGATTCAGTCTGTCATCGGATTGTAGACGCCAACTGATCTGGCACGAGTGTGGTACTGCTTATCACCCAGAAAATATCCAGGATAGGGACCGATATCCGACATGCAGTGTCATGGTGCGGGCCGGCATCATGATCAATGGCCGCACGCCCCTACATGTGGTTACGAATAGGATTATGACGGGCCAACGATACATTAATGAAGTTCTACTTCCTCATGTTCATCTTTTCCGTGGTGCTGTCGGTGATAAATTTGTTTTTATGGACGACAACGCAATATGTCATCGAACACTTGCTGTTCAGGATTATCTAGACATCGAGGGTATTCTACTCCTCGTATGGCCATCACGTTCTCCAGCTCTAAACCCCATTGAAAATGTGTTGGATGCTTTGGGGAGGCCAGTTGCTGGTTGAAACTATCCTCCGACAAACAAGAATACCCTCATCCGTGCACTCACAGAGGAATGGGATAAATTGCCTCAACAGTTGCTGGATAATGTTGTGCAAAGTATGATACGACGTGTGGAATGTTGCATCACACTCCACGGTAGGCATATCCCGTACTGATACCTTTCTTCAAGGTGCCTGCTGAATTTTAGATGCATTGTTCCATTTTTCCGTATGCAGCATCAAATGAACATTTTTTTCTTTCAGATGTTTCACAGCTTTTGTACATTTCAGAACAATAAATATTCTGTATTGTAATGTGTGAACAGTGTGCAACTATATTTTATCCCACTAGGCCTCATGTCTCGCTTAATGTTATGCTACATTGCAATTTGTGATCCGTCCTTAGCAATTGTCCAGCAGTGTAAAAATATGTTTAGAAGTATTTATAATATAATAGGCGGCATGTGTAATTCAACCTCTGATCTTTCTCGATTTCAACTGTATCGTCAAAATTGTATTATAATTATGTTAGGCATTTGTCTATAAATATATTATTTTAGGTACTTTATTATCTCACTGCCTCCAATTTTTACAGCAAACCGAATGAGTGTCAAGATAATTGTACTTAACTTCTGAATGTCACTTCTGACCATATTGTAGATTGTCTGGGAGTTCCCAGAATTGATCTTTTCATAAATCCAAAATAACAGTAAATATGATAATTTATTGAAGTACATGACATAAACATTATATGCACTTGTTCGTTTTGTTGTTCACAACTTATATTGATGGTTGAGAGTGCTTTATAAACATACAAAAGGCCCTCTACTTAAAAAAGATGTTAGAACCTGGACTTATAATTTTTCATTTTTTTTTTAAAACTTTTTAATTAATAAAATGATGAAAGTTAAAGAAGGAATTTTTAAACTCCTGTTTGATGATCAACAATATTGAAAAATTTCCAATCTTTTGATAACTTGTATTTTCAGAAAAGTTGTAAATAAAATGTTTCAGTTAATAAAAAGAAATCATATTTATTAATGGGAAATTCAAATTCCTAGCTTATTAATTTCCCGAAATATAAAAAAACGATTAACACACCACAAACCCATTGAAATAATTTAATTCCACTGAATGTATTCAAATGCCTATAACAATCTCATTTGTAATTTAAAAGAAGCAGTTATATGCATTATAATAAAATATGTATGAAAAATAGATACAACTTATTTGGGGTTCAATTTTTAAAGTTTATATGCAATTTCTTTAGTTAGAATTTTATTTTTGTAAAGCAGTGGCCAATCTGCATAAAATAAATAAAATTAATAAACAATCAGAGTAAAGTTAACTATTTTTCAAAAAATTATGCCTATCCCTATAAAAGTTTATTTTTAAATCTGTTGCTACTTATGACACTTGGACAATCCAAGCTCGCTATCCTTTGGCTATGCGAATTTAAGTCAGTAGAATGTGTCTTTCGTTTAACCGGAGCACCACGAAAGTAGTACGGCTTTGTTCTTCACTCCTCCGATAGATGCCACCACCAGAGGATCCACTCTCAATTTTTACATTGATTAGAAAAGGAAGAAATTTTTTTCAGATCATTACACCCATGGTAACTGCTCAACGACCGAACACAGGACTTTCGATTCCACAGATTTAACGAGCACGTATTTCGCATGTACTCGATAGGTCTTTGAGAATCGAACCCCACCCTTCCGGACGGAAGTCCGATGCGATTAGTGGTTAACTAATGTACTATGGTCCCATTTTTAAATCGTTTTTTCAAAAGAAAATCATAAGATTCGTTAAAATTTAGACTAAAAAATGATTTTTAATTTTTAGCACGAGAAATGTTAAGTTAGATTTTTTTCACGAGGAAATGTAAATCAAATCTTAGCTTAATCTATATAAATGTACGTAATGTTGCCAGTTAATTCGAATCTCCAGACCCAAAATCGTCATGCATTTTACCCATTTTCTGACAACCCGATTGCCGGCCGCAAACCAGAGCGATTTCACCGGTAAAACAGCCCAGTGAATTCGCGCTGAATTCACCGTGACGAAACTACTATAAAGTAGATCTGTTTTGTTATGTTATTGGGCTATTATATATATATAAACCACTGAACATCATATTGAATTCTTATTTAAATTTTGACGGATGTACTGTATTAGTTTCGTGACATTATGACTGCTTGTTCATCAAAACATTTATTTCTCTTGCATACATTTTTAAACTTATTTATTTTGAAACTCAAAACGTGTAACTTCTTGACATTTTTCAAATATTTTTTTGGAAAATATTAAAATTTATCATTATCAAGCAAAACTAGTGTATATTCATAAGCATTTCAACATATTTTAAATTTAGTCAAACCATTGAATTACATTTTTCCTTTGAATACAATACAATTATAGTTTAAAAATAAATTTTTGTGTGCGATAATTTTTTTTATAACAAATATGACTTTAAATAAAATGCAAGTAATATATCAACACAATTAAAAAAAAGTAGCGTTAAAATTTTTTTTCATATAAATTATTTGATGTAAAACAAAAGTTTTCTTAACATAAAAACTTTTTTAATTTATAGGATTGAAATTCTTTAATAAAAACAACCCCAGGAACATACAATATTTTACAAGAAAATTTTTTCAGTTATAATTATTAAGCAGAAGAATCCATTTTTTTCCGGTTAATATTAAAGAAAGTGTATTTAAATGTAGAATATGTTCTTTTTGAATATTTTATATAAATTAATTTAAAGATATATATCTGAATATCAGAAAAATAAGATTTTAAATATCAATTTATTTCGTTTTCATAAAAAAAACCCATATTTAGTATAAAATCAAATTATAAACTGTTGTAGATTTCTCAAATGTTTCATAAATATATAGATTATTTCCTTGAGAAGAGCATTTTTTTATTTGTCCAAATAATTTAAGTCCCAAAGAATCTTCGATCTAAATAATTTCATTAACTTAAATAAACTTTCTAAAATTTTATATAAAACTGTTATAAATATTCAAAAATTATTTTAATGACCTCTGTAAAAATTTATCTTGAATCTCTTCATCATAAAAATATTTGATAAAGTTAATCGTAAGCATTATTTCCAAGGGAGAAGAGAAAAAATGCAAATAAATTGTTTTATAGCCGGCTCTTCTTTCCAAATATAAATACTTGAATTGTCTCTATTATGTGACATTTACTGACGTTACATCTTTTCCACGAATCTTTACCTGATCTTTGCCTCTCTTCACCACGAATCTTTGGTTCACTGGGATATTGAGCCATGCTGATTACAGTACCAGGGCCAGATGCGCTAGTTTACGCAAGTGAGGATCCATATCTCGAACAACTCTAATAGAGAGTCTAAAAGATTTTTGATTGGGTTTAATTCAGATGAGTTTGCTGTCCAGGTGAGAACGTACACGGTCAACTATATGAGGCAGGCAGCAAACCTGTGCACTGCGTTGCTTGTGGATAGTGTTTTAGTGTTGTCTGTTTTGTGGATCCTTGGTATTTGGTATACCAGCCAAACTCAAAATAATCGCGTCATTAATGACGTCAATCCAAATATTAACCAATGTAGCACTTATCTGGTTTAATAGGAACAAAGAAATAAGTTCCTTAAATAGCTCAAAATAATTTATTACAATTAAGGGTACAATTTGAGCACAACACAGATACATATACTACAAATAAAACAAAATTACATCTAAACACATAAAGTTAAAGGGAATAGGGTAAACATGAGAGTCATATGGATATACGTCTCATTCCTACGGTTGCTGGAGAGGGACTGACTTCCTTGGTGATGACGTCATGGGTGGCGCTGAAGATATGGGGCGCTACAGACTCCCCCTCTGGCTCCGCCGACGTCCCGGCAAGGAGACAGGATTGAGGTTAAGGTTGAGGTTGTCTACGTGGTCTTCCTCTACTTTTCAATGGATACACTGGCCCTTTATCTCTAGAGGATTGTTGATAAGGCTTCAACATACTGGTATGGTAAGTACCGAGTACTTGATCAGGGCAGCAGGATCTGCAACATCATATGTATTTGGGGATTTATTCGTTAATATAATATAAAGTCCTTCACGCTTGGGCATGAATTTTTTACTTGTTTTGGTTTTGGACTTGCTCACGGGATGTAAAGTGATCCAAACTTTATCACCTGGTTGATAATAAACGGGTCTATGCTTCTTGTCAAAGTACTCCTTTCTAGCATCTTGCTTTTGCTCTATACGTTCTCTAATTATGGGTGTAAATCGTGCAAATTCTTTTAAGTAAGGTGTTATCTCTGCGACGAAGTTATCGTTATCAATGACAGCTCTAATATCATGATTGACATCGTCTGTGGTTCGAAGTTCTCTTCCGAACTGAAGGTAAGCTGCCGTATGACCTGTAGAATCACCTTTTTGCGGTGTTTAAAGCAAAACGTATCATGGGTAGTTTGTCCTCCCAAGTATCATGAGTCACCAACTAGAATTGCTAATTTGGGTTTTAGATCTCGATTTTTACGTTCAGCAGGATTTGCTTGAGGATGGTATAAAGGTATAAGATCTTGCTTAATATCTAGGATCTTACAAGTTTGTTGCATTACAGCACTGGACAAATTGTACACCGTTGTCGCTGATTAGTCTTATAGGTAAGCCATAGCGTAAGAAGACTTCTTCTATCAATATTTTAGAGCAATTGATAGCTGTGGCATCTTTGGGCAAAAAGTTCGACCCATCTTGTACTTGTATCTTCAACAAGAAAAATCCATTTTTTCCAGCTGGGGTCTCTGGAAGAGGGACCAAACAAGTCTATTGCCAGCGTCTCAAATCTTTGCGAGTAAATAGGCGTTCTGAGTAATCCATCAGGTTTCTGGTTGTTAGATTTGTACCGATTACATTCAGCACAATCTTTCACGTATTCGGCGATAAACTTTCTCATACCAGGAAAGAAATATCTAGAAGCAATTTTATGATACGTATTCTCAGCTCCACAATGTCCTGCCGTGGGAGAATCATGATATTGCTGTAGGACACGTTCTCGCTCGTGACAAGGACAACTAACTGTGCTTCTTCTGACTCTGTTTCAGGCGAATATCGATACAGTATTCCCTGATTCATGAGATAACCTCTACTAGTCCAATTTACATAATTTTCATCTTTCCGTCCACTTTCAAAGCAGTCTATGATCTTTCTTACATCCTCGTCCTTCAGTTGTTCTTCGCGAATGTCTTTAGATTTCCGGGATGGTAAATCTATGGAAATAGTGTTGAAGTTACAAACAAATTTGTCCTCTGTATCAAATGGTCTAGACAGAAGATCTGCAATTACATTAGATTTTCCTGGAGTGTAAAGTATTTTCGGATGATATGACTGGATTTGAAGAGCCCATCGAGCTAAGCGTCCGGATGGCGATTTAATACTCATAAGCCACTTCAAGGGTTGGTGATCTGATGCAATAATGATTTCTTGATTTTCCACATAGCCACGGAACTTCTCAAGAGCCCATACTACCGCTAGTGCTTCTTTTCGGTAGTTGAATAATTTCTTTCTGCCCAACTGAGCAATCGACTGGCATATTCAATCACATGTTCTTCCGGTCTTTCTCCTTGGATAAGGACTGCTCCTAGAGCGTAATTACTCGCATCAGTTCTTATGAGGAATGGTTTAGATCCATCTGGCTGAGACAACACAGGTGGTGAAATCAGCCGTCTTTTTTAACTCTTCAAATGCTTTCTGCTCTGTATCACCCCATGTCCATTGTTTATTCTTTTTAGTTAAGTCACTAAGGGGTCTAGCAACTCAGAAAAATGGGAACATATCTCCGGAACCAGGAACAAGTCTGTAAGAAGGACTGAACTTCTTTTAACACATTTTGGTGTTGGAATTTTTGAATAGTGGATACTTTGTCAGCATCTACTTCTACACCTTTTTTCAGTTATCCAATGACCTAAATACTTCACTCTGTCACAAGAAAAATTGCACTTGCTTCTATTGGCATTGAGCTTAAATATAGAAAGTCTTTCAAACACTTTTCGTAAATCTGATAAATGTTCATCAAAAGTTTCTGATAAGATAATGATATCATCAAGGTATGACAATGCAAAAACATCTTTGAGACCAGATCTAAATTTATCAATGAGACGTTGAAAAGTTGCGGGTGCGTTGCGCAACCCAAAAGGCATACGTAAAAATTTAAAAGTTCCAAATGGACAGATGAAGGCTGTCTTCTCTTGGTCTGATTCATGAACTTTGACCTGATGATAACCAGATCTTAAATCTATCGTAGACATGTATTTCGTCGACTTGGCCTCAGTCAATAAATCATCCATTCTAGGTAGTGGATAGTTATCCGGAATAGTCGTTGAGTTTAACTTGCGGTAATCAACACACAATCTAATGGTACCGTTTGGTTTAGGTACTAATACCACAGGACTTGCATAAGGAGACTCACATTCCTCAATTATTCCTTCTGTTAGTAAGGAATCTAGCTCTTTCTTCAACAACTCTTTCTTTGCAGGCGTCATTCTATATGGTGGTTCAGCAACAGGTAGGCTATTTCCAGTCTGTATTCTATGTTCAATAAAAGGAGTAGGCTCTCCCCTGGCTTGAAGTTATTTTCAAATTCTTCCAGCAATGAATTTAATTTGTTTCGTTGTTCTCTTGTCAAATGTTTTCCTTCATCATTCCTCAATTTCACGGAATTAGAGGTTTCTGAAATTTCAGCAGGCATATCAGGAGAAGTTAATTTCTGCGACATTATTACTTTTGCAGTACTTACGGTTTCGGATGGTTCACGATAAAATGGGTAATGTCTGTGTGGATATTCACTAAAATGCCAAGTGCCATTCTGGATGTTAAGCACAATTCCAGCAGCCTGGAAAGTCAGTGCCAAGCAATGTTCTATTGCCTCTAGCGTTTGGTAATGCAATAAATTTCATACGAACTTTCTTTCCTCTCTACATTAAGATTTACGACTGTTGACAAAGCTGGGACATTTCTTTCTTTTCCATCAGCAAGTACCATTGTAATATTCTTTCTTTGAAATTTGAAACCTTTCTTTTTCAATAAACTATAAAATTTCTCTCCGCAATGGAATTTGATGCAGTGTCGGCACAAAAGCTGCTTTTTCACCACAAACAGTTAAAAATTGAGCTGGACAATGAATCTGAAGATTGTGTGGTATACAACTTTACACCATTAACAATTGTTTTAGCTTTCTTCTTTTTAATTTGTTGCACTTTGGACACTTAGACTGAATAAAACCAGGATTACCACATCCATAGCAATGAACAGAAAATCTTCTTTCTGGCTTGTCTTTAGTAAATTTTGGACTTTCATAATTGGAATATTTAATTTTGTCATTTTCCCTAGAAATAGGAAGCTTATATTTTCTCTGAAGCAGATTTAACATAGTCTTTGAAGTTTTGGCTTCTTAGCAAAGATAGGTGAATTTTTCTTCATTCCCAGTCTTACATTTTCATAACTGTCAAGCTTTTCTGCAAGTTCTAAAGGATCATTCAGCTCTGACCATTGATCAACAAAATGTTCTCTAACCTCTGGAGGTGTTCTTTTCTTTAACTGGTCAGCTATAATTAAGTCTTGCAATTTCTCAAAAGTGACGATATTTAATTCTTTTTACCCATCCTTCGAAATACGATTTAATTTCAAAATAGAAGTCTTTCCATGTTACTTCTGCACTTTTTCTATGTTGCGAGAACATCTGCCGAAACTTATCTGAAGTAAGTCTAAAACGCTTCAAGAGCATCTCTTTCGCCTTTGAGTAGTCTTTAACGTCCTCTTCATTTTCTCTAGCAATTAATTGATTTATTTCGGCTGGCAATGAGCCTATCAAGTACGGCATCCAATTCATCTCAGGTATATTCACTAATTTTAATTGACGTTCAAATACTGTCAGATAAAGTCCGATTTCATCTTTATTGGGATTAAATTTTGGGAGAATTCGATTCAGATCCCAGTTTGTTTTCTCTGTTTCACTGGATGGATCTGTGGAGGAAAGTACCTTCTGAGCTTCCACTTGAAGTTTTAAGCGTTGTAATTCATACGCTCTCTCTTTTTCAATGCATAGTTCTTTTCTTTGGCAATTCTTTCGCATTCAGCTTGTTTTTCTTTTTCAAGCCGTTCCTCTATTATATTAGTTAGCATATTTTTCACCAACTCTTCATCATAATCTTTGATTTGGTTATGATATCTTTCAGTTGAATTACTTTCAGATCATCTGCTACCCCTAGCCCCATTTCTGTAGCGAGGTTTCTCAGATCCTCCTTTTCCCTTTTCAAGGAATGACATTTTTGCAAGTGTTTTTATTTTAGTTAAACAACATCAGTCTTAAGTACCAGATTATGTTAAAATATAAATCTTTTATAACTCTAAATATATATGAAATGTAACTTATTACTATTTATTCAAACATTAATTGCAAATAAAATGAACTCTTTAATTATTGTAAATAAACCTGAAATATTCATATGATATTCACCATAATAAAATAATCAAATCAAATAAACCCGAAATAATCATATAATATTCACCATTATAAAACAATCAAATCAATTTTATTATATTAATCTTACTAAATTTATAAAGATTCGCTCTTATTTTATATTTCAATTCAAACAAAACCGAAACAAAACACTTCAAAATTCTATCATGAAACTTTTTTATTTTCTTTCATTTAAAACTCTATACTATCGTTTTACAATTACCAATAATCACTTAATGTATCTTTGTTTATAAATTATATTTTATCAATACTTCAATTCCAACATTCAATAAATCAAAATATATTAATAAAGATAACTTAATCATATGCATTCAAAGAATATTTTATATATAAATAACAAAATTTTCTATTAAATTTTTATTTCTTTAAATTTCCTCAATTTCCTAAAATATCAATTCTGATTCCTTTTACCAAAATATTAATAATATATTATTTTGTTATCTTAATATATAACCTTAAATATACATGAAAAACAATATATTTTCATTCTTTATTCAATGAAACCACTTACTAAAAGATTAAAACACAAAATTCCAAACAGAAAGTGAATGAGGACAAAATAAAATAAAATAAAATAAGCATTAATATATACTGAACTCTCATAGCATTCATAGATATTGAGCGGCTAGACAGAGAGGCATTTATGAAAACAATAACAACGGTCGTTTGCGGCGCCTTGTTTCGTGTTTTAAATCAAAACAAAAGTATCATCACATGAAAAACGCACAGTCATCAGACATTTAAATTCTGTTAGCTACTCAATTTTAAAACACTATCTCACCGTAAAGATTGTTATCTTCAAATATTCAGAATTAAGAAATATAATATATAAGAAATATATAATATTCAAAAGTAACAAATATTTTACTTATTGTTCATAATTTTCTTAAAATATAATTCACGCACACATACTATAATACTTCAAATATAATAATAAAATAAATGTTTCTTTTTAACTCACTATTCTACTAAATTTTAAGCATTTAATAAGATATGAAACATATCTACCAAATCAAACAAATAACTATACTTGCAAGTATTAATACTGTTCTAAATTCAAGAACATAAAATAACACTTTTATCGAAACACAACAACTTATAAAGAAACTTTTTATACAGTTTTATATTCATAACTGCTTAAACATTAACACTCATTAATTACTTCCTTAATTGTAATTCTTCACAATTAATTAGGAAATATTAGAAATATAAAACAGTAACAAAAACTTATCTCGAATTCGCAAATCAAAACTGGATAATCCAAATGAAGGAGACACTCCACTCCAGTTGAACAACAAAAGACACTCCAATCTCGGATGAGATTATATTTTGCATTAATCCATAACACACAACACATCAGGAGGTAACCTGTAAAATTTTGAGTTCCCCTCCAACAACAAGATTTAATTCTGGGTAGAATTTTTAACAGCGAAAAGAAACTCTAACTCGGGCCTCACGTTTCGGGCGCCATTATTTTATATTGTAGCACTTATCTGGTTTAATAGGAACAAAGAAATAAGTTCCTTAAATAGCTCAAAATAATTTATTACAATTAAGGGTACAATTTGAGCACAACACAGATACATATACTACAAATAAAACAAAATTACATCTAAACACATAAAGTTAAAGGGAATAGGGTAAACATGAGAGTCATATGGATATACGTCTCATTCCTACGGTTGCTGGAGAGGGACTGACTTCCTTGGTGATGACGTCATGGGTGGCGCTGAAGATATGGGGCGCTACACCAATGAATATTTATTTACAGTTTGACTTTCATTATTATTGTATTGCGTATTTGTTAATATTTTCATATTCGAAAAAAAAAAAAAAAAAATCATGCCCAAAACGCCAAGAAATATTGCATGTAATGTAATGCTTTGATTTTAATATCAGCAGCAAATATTATTGCTGAAGTATGTTTGGAAGAGGAAAACAAAGGGGGAGAACTAAACTGAAATAACATAAAGCTCATTTCAACTGCTCATGCCACTTATTTAAAATAAATTAACAGCATTTCTTTGAAATGAATTTTTAAACTATGAATAATAAATTAAATTGTGAAATAATTTTATAAAAATTTTTGTTACTGCAAACTCTTATGCATTTGTATTATATTAAAAATCCTAGTTTAATAAATAATTACATTTCATTTCAGACTCTGTTTAATAATATTTAAATAATAAATTTATTTATCATATTAAAGTTTATGTATTTAATGCATCCATAAAAGTAATAATACATATAGCAACAGTATTCAAATTAAAGTTTCTGCATTGTTTAAATTGCAGTTTAAATTAGAAACTCTCTATGCAGTTAATTTTTATATAAAATTAAAAATATTTAAAATATTTTTCTAATCTTAAAAAGCAATTTCAATGTGAGGAAGATTTAAATAAAATGAAAATAGTTTTAAAAAATCTTGTAAAATTTTTATCAGAGAATTGCTTTTAAAATTATTACTAATTGTTCAATTGAGATCTTTATAAAGTTGATTTTTTTATTTTTATTAAAGTAATTATTAAAACGTAAGTCCTAGGAGCATATGTAATCTATTGAAAAATATATAATTGAATAAATATATATTATAAAACAAAAAATGAAACTATAATACATATTGACCAATTAAATTTAACTTGCTCTTAAAATAATCAATGACAAACTCTTTAATTTCTACAGAAAATTTGAATTCCACGTTTTTACATAAACAGCGCGAATCAAGTAAATATATACTTGCCGATCGGTTGTGAATGAAAAAATTAAATATGCTGAATGCTACGTTTGGTGGTAAGCTCCGCCTCAGTTTTGTCATACGTGACATCTCATGCGGATGGCTTATGGACAGTTGGCAGTCATCCATCGTGTCTGGGTAACAGTGACCAGGTTTGCTGCCTACCTGACATTTTCCATTGTCTTGCCGGTAGATGTCATATGGAACTATAGTAACGATTAATTATGAATAATATTTTGATATGTTACTACTATAGTGTTTGCTGAACTGTCTGAAACAGCTCAAAAGATGATAAAAGAAGCAAACTGTGAAAAAATTATTAAAAAGAATTATTTTATGAAAACCTGGCATAAGAAGTTTAGAAAGACCAATGTCAGTAAAAAACACATATTTTCTCTAAAAAATATTTAAAAAGTGTGATATCCTTCAAATTACAAAGGTTTTAAAACATTAGTTTAATATTTAGATTAGCTTACATACTTGCTGTTTTAATTTTCTTTTAATAATGCACACACATGAAAGCATTTGTAAAGTTGAAGAACATTGTGGCGATATGGCATTTGTGCGTGTTTATAATATTACAAATTAATAACATTCATCTCAGAAAATGTGTAGACGATCTTTTTATTTTTCACATAATTTTTATGGAACATCCACGTGATCTGTTGCCAACACAACGCATCGCATGATGGATCACAAGATTTTAACGTTGCCAGATGCTACAGAGTATCCCCCCAGTGACAGAGGATAACTAGAATGATACAAAAGATAATACAAGAATATTACAATGTATATGCAAATATATACATATGTATGCAGAACTATAAGGAAAATGAAGAGAAAAAATTAAAAAGTTATACGTTGACAGTTTGGTCGGGAAATGAACTCGTCTGCCTGATCTAGCTGTCACGGTTTTGTCTGGAACAGTTTGATTGGTAGATTGATAATCTTCCGACTGGAAAGAGTTGGTACAGACAGTTTTGTCTGCTTGTATTGTTGTTGTCTTCTCTTCACGAGTAGGAATTACATATGCCGGTTTCACACGGTTTATGGACACAGTTAATTTCCGGCCATTCATGTCGAAGGTGAAATTTTTAGCTGTTGATTTTAAAACCTTGTGAAGACCTGTATATGGTTGGCATAAGGGAGGTTTCTCACTGTCGATTCTTAAAAACACTTGCGAACAAGTCTTTAAGGAAGGATTTACATAAAAATTTGTTTGTGTATGAACGGTGAAAGTTGCAATTGGATTCATTTCACGCTTCTTATTTCGTAGTTTATCAACAAAGATATGGTCACATAGTGGAATAATCAATGTTTCAAACATGTCACTGGAAAGTTGAAGAGTTGTGCCGTACACCAACTCAACATAAGATGCCTTGATGATTTCCTTGACAGCTGTGTGGATTCCCAAAAGAACTATTTTTAGTATTTCCGACCATTCATTGTTCTCGCGTGCTTTAATGGACGATTTTAAGTGACGGTGGAATCTTTCCACAATTCCATTGGCGATTGGATGATAAGGTGTAGTGCGAATTCGGTTGGTTCCAAGCATTTCCGTAAATTCGCGATATAGGGAGGATCACATTTGTGAGTCCTGATCAGTAGATCAGTAGTTATTACCAAGGCATCCAAGACGAAATTTTCAAATATCGAAAATTGCTCGACAAATGATTTTAGTTTGCATGTCTGAAATGGGAATAGTTTCTGTCCATCGTAAAAATCTATCGATCATTGTTAATAAATAGATGCAACCACATGATGGAGGCAGTGGATCTACAATATGGATGTGTATCTGTCGAAATCGAGCATCAGGTAAAGTAAATGCTCCTAATGGATCTTTTGTATGGCGCTGAACTTTTGATCTTTGACAATGTTCACAGTAACGTACCCATTCTTATAGATCCTTTTTCATTTTTGGCCACACATATCTGGCATAAATGAGCTTTGTCATTGCTGCTATTCCAGGGTGTGAAATGTTATGCAATTGATCAAAAATTAGATTCCGAAATGATTCGGAAACAAACGGTCGTGGAGAACAAGTTGAAATATCACAGATTAAGTCAAAATCACTATTTTGGCAGGGTTTGAGTACCAGTTGAAGTGAGGAACCTTTAACCTGTAGAAACTTTGAGTTTTTGGATAATTTTTTGAGATTTCACCAGCTTATCAAAATTCAGCAAAGAAGATTTGGTGATTGAATTCACTTCATGATTCAACTGAATGCGTCAAAGTGAGTCCGCTACTACATTTTTGCACCTTGCACATGCTTGATGTCAGTAGAGTATTGGGATATAAAATCAAGGTGGCGTAACTGCCTAGGTGAAGATTTATCTGGGTTTTTCTTGAAGGCATAAATTAATGGTTTTTGGTCAGTAAAAATTTGGAATATCCTGCCTTCTAACACAGGCTTAAATTTCCTTATTGACGAATAAATTGAAAAGAGTTCTCGGTCATAAGTTGACCACTTCCTTTGGCTATTGTTTAATTTCATTGAATAAAATCAATGAGTTCCCATTACGTCTCAGATAACTGTATCAATGAACCGCCTACAGTAATATAAGATACATCAACCCATAAGCTTATGGGTACACCAGGAATAGGATGTTTCAATAGAGTTGTTCATGCAATCGATTATATTTTGCTGCTAAAAAGGAAATTTCAGCACTCTCGTTCCATTTTAAATGTTCAGATTTTTAAACACTGGAACGAGATTTTTTTTCCTGTTTTTATGTCCTTCTAAAAATTGTACTAATGGATGAAGTATATCAGCAGCTTTTGCAATAAATCTACCGTAAAAATTAAACATTCCTAAAAATCTACGTAATTGTGTTAGTGTTGTTGGTTGAGGTTAATCAAGAATGCATTGCACTTGATCGGGAAGAGATTCTATTCATTTTTTGGAAAGTTTAAAGCGTAAAAAATTTAGAGAACTTTTTCCGAAAGTACATTTTTTAGAAGGACATAAAAGCAGAAAAAAAATCAGAAGGTTGTGTGCCACGATCCGTTGCGAACGCAACGCATCACATGATAGATCACAAGATTTTAACGTTGCTAGATGCTACAACATAGTGCAGCGATGTACAACTCAACTCCAACTGACAGACTGTTTACCTCATAAACTTGAACTGACGATTCACTTCACTCCTGTCATTTGCCTTTTAACGACAGTGTTTTAAATCCATCTGATTCTGTTCCACTTAACTTGTAAACTTTTCTTAAAAACTAAAATTAAATATTGCTTGTTGTTTATAAAGTGTGGTGCTAAATACAACGCCCACAAGTGGTAACCCGGACGTGACTAACGATGGACTAGGATTAAAAAAATGGTAAATAATGTTTGAATATGTTTATTGTTGTGAAAAATATGGTAACTATTTTTTTATTGAATTAGGTTGGCGATGACATAATTTTTCTTATACATTCATGCGCATTTAATTTTCGCTGCACATACTTATTGCAAGCAAAATGATTCCCCCCACCAAGTAGTTTGGTTTTTTCTTAGTGCCAGTTTGACTTTTGATCCTACAGAAACTAAGCGATTCTTCAAACCCGGCAGGGCGTGATGAATTTCCTGTGTCTCAACTAAAGGTACGTTTCTTCTTCTTTCCTAAGCGCCAGTTTTCAACATGCCAAACGACAACCTGCCGATGCAGGAAATGTTTCATCGCCTTAGTCGGCCCAGATCGCCCACGTCGCACTGCGTCTCTTACCATTCTGGAGGACTAACGTTCGCCTCTGAATTGCTCAGTGTGACAACTCATTCGCGTACAGCGGCATCATCAGCGACAACACCAAATTCCCAGCGTTAATGGCTAACATCGACGAGGAAACCTTGGAGAACGTGGCGGACATCGTCCTCAATCCACCTTTGGCGGAGAAATACAAGGCCCTTTCCAATCGCCTAATATCAGAATTCGCAAAATGTGATCAACAAAAGATTAAGAGGCTGCTATGTGATCTCCAGTTGGGTTACGAAAAACCAAGTCATCTCAGTAAGATGAGCGGCCTCGTTGACACGCAATTACAAGAAGACTTCCTGCAGAACCTGTGGGTGCAGTGGATGCCACCCCACATCCACATGCGTCGACCGATTTGCTGGACAAGCTGGTAATCATTGCAGATAAGGTCGCGGAGATCTTGTCCCCTGCAGCTGTATGTGCTACCACAACTGAGCCGCTCACACCTTCAGCTACGGACATCTTAGCAAGTAAGCTGGAGGAGCTACCCCTTCAGGTCGCGGAGCTATTTAGATGCCACAACTTCTCACGAAACACATATCCAATCCGACGATCATCCCGCAGCCGATCGAACTCGAACAGACAACCCAGATCGAACAACAACAACAGGGAACTTTGTTTCAACCATAAGAAGTTTGGTGATCGTGCCTTGAACTGTAAACAACTTGGTGCTTTTCAAAAAAAAACGAACCTGTTAGGACCGTCACAGTAGCTGGCATGGCGGAGGCTACAGCTAAGACCAGCAGGCTCTTCATCCATGACCGTAAGAATGGACTAAAGTTCTTGGTCGACCCTGTCTCGGAGATCTCGGTTCTTCCACCAGCATCAAACAAGAAAATATCATCGCAATCCAATTTTGCCCTTTACGCTGCTAACAATTCCAAAATTCCAGCATATGGCTTTGTAAATAAATAACTCGACCTTGGTTTGAGAAAGCTATTCTTATGGACATTCATCGTTGCTGATGTTACATCACCAATCATAGGAGCTGATTTCCTTACGCACTTTGACTTGATCATCCTCAAACAAAAGAAACTGATCAACAAACTAACATTCGTACACACATTCTGCTCAGTGATGCCTGCATCTCAGTCGTCGGTTACCACCATCTGTGCAGCCGTTAATGACTTTGGAAACATTCTGAGACACTTCCCAGAGATTAAAAATCCTACTGCATTCGGAGGATCAACTCCACACGACACAGTCCATCACATCATCACCAAAGATCCTCCAGTCACATCAAGGCCCAGGCGACTACATCCAAGGGTGCATGACGCAATAAAGTCCCAGTTTGAATTCCTCAGTGCACAGGGCATTATTTGCCCATCAAAGAGCCTCTGGAGTTCTCCTCTACATGTTGTCCCTAAACAAAATTCCACTGTGCGTCCGGTAGGAGATTACAGACGTCTACATGCAGTGACGGAGTTCGACAGTTACCCCATACCACAACTGCACAACTTCGCCCATGCTCTACATGAAAAACAGGTAATTTCAAAGCTGGTTATCTTCGAAGCATTCCACCAGATCCCGATTGCTGAAGAGGATAAACTCAAGACCGCAGTTACTACACCTTGGGGGTTTTACGAATATCCTCGCCTATGCTTCGGGTTAGTGAATGCCCCAAAGACCCTTATGTGGTTCATACATGAGGTTTTAAGAGGGTTACCCTTCTGCTACGTCTACTTGGAAGACATTCTCTGTTTTTCTGATAGCCCTGAAAAAAATAAGGAGCATTTGAAGACCATTTTTCAACGACTGCAATCCCATGGTCTCAAGCTGAACGTTTCGAAATGTGAATTTGGTGTAACCGAATTAACTTTTCTGGGACATCTTGTCACGCCTCAAGGTCTGAAACCTCTTCCAGAAAAGGTGAGCACAGTACTGCAGTATAAACTACCGGAACCCGTCACAGCCTTAAGAAAATTCTTCGGTTTTACCAACTTTTACAGATGATTCATACCCAACGCTGCGAAACACCAACGCCTGTTGCATGACTTCCTAAAAGGCTCTAGTGGCAAGAAAAATGCCCGACAGATCACCTGGACTCCTCAGTCTGCTGAAGCCTTCGAAACCTGCAAACAAGCACTTGCCGAAGTGACACTTCTAACTCATCATGCACTCTCAGCTCCACTTGCTTTGCATGTGGACGCTTCGGACTATGCAATTGGAGGAGCCTTGCACCAAATCGTGGATGCAGAACTGCAGCCACTGGGATTCCTTTCCAGAAAATTGATTCCAGCTGAACTCTCCTACTCGGCATACGAGAGAGAACTTCTGACTGCATATGCCAATGTCAGGCATTTTCGACACGTGTTTGGAGGTCGGGAATTCACTTTGTTCACTGACTATAAACCCCTGACCTATGCCTTTCGCCAAAAAAGTGACAAGTGTTCTCCTCGTCAAGCACGCCAACTTAATTTCCTGTCGCAATTCACTCCCAGTATCCAGCATGTCCCCGGGACCAGGAATATAGCTGCTGATGTCATGTCTAGGATATCAAGCATAACCGTGTCAAATTCCATCGACTATCAAGCCATTACGGCATCCCAACTGTCGGACCCAGAACTTGCTACCTTGCTGACATCAGGAACGGCAACGATTGTATAACATGTTTTCAACTTATAATGTTTAGAAATGGAAGTTAAATAAACTTTTAGAATGAAATTTGTAAAAATCTTCTTCAAATATTTTTACAATATAGTTGTTTCTCTCAGTAATAATATTAGTATAATTACACAGGTACATTTTTTATATTATTGGAGATTGGTATAGTTGCAGTATTTGGCAATAAAATTGTTTTTAATTCTATTATATTTAATAGCCAACCTATACATGGAAAAAATATCAGAAATGATCAAATCAGCCATTATTAATGTTGCTTTAATTAATACCATCATTAAATTAACTAGCCACTATGTTATCTTAAGCTATCATATACACGTGATTGTTCTGAAGCATATAAAATTGAACAATATGATGCACTTACAACAGGATTAGATACATTTAACTTTAGTTTACAAAACGTTTTAATTCAACAGGATTATTGAAATTACCAATGAAAAGTTACTCCAGGAATTTTCCATGAGGGTTTACTTTTATATACATAAGCACAGTAAGCAGCAATAATTATATAAAATTCAAAATGACAACAAATTCAGCAAGCCGCTTAATAGTAAACAATATTTTAGTGTAATGTTTTCGAAGATAGAGAATATGTGACATATATTTCAAGCGCTGATCATCAGGGCGTCTCCACATATATTTTTTCCTCGATGGCAGGTGTGACCTTTCTACTCCTGGTTTCTTATTGGATGTTTATAAATGAATTTTCCCTTCTTAGCGAATCTCTAGAAAACTCTATAGGGATATTTCCCCATATGGACAGGAATTATCCCTGTAGGGATTTTTGAAAGGGAAGACTCTTCTGTAATATAAAAGAAAGAATCTGTGTTTATTCCCTAGTTTCACGTGTGGTGATTCGTTTGCCGACTGCACGCTTGAAAGGGAGAGCGAAGTGCTTATATTTTTGCATATAAAATATTAAAGTATAACCTTTTCGAACTAAAATTGCTGGTCAATTTGATTGTGTTGAGTTTTTGCTTCGCAATTATTTTTCATTTTAAATTTTGATTGACATTTTTGCAAAATGTCAGATGTAAGCTTTTTTGTTTTATTATTATTATAATGTGCATTTTCTTATTATAATGTGCTTGTTATTAACCTTTTCATTATTTAATGTCGAAGTTTTAAATATGTTGCGATTGATATATGTAGTATAACTTGTCTATAACGGAGAAGTTTATAAGAAAGTCGTAAAAAATATATTTATCAATTGTGACATTTCTTGCTAAATATGTTGCTTCGTTCTTTGTCAAACTTAAAGAATTATTTAGTTGGTTAAGAAAATTAAATTTTTAACTAATATCTTGAAAACTTGGTGCGAATACTTTTTAGAAACCAACTTGTTTGTTAAGTCGTGTTATATTAAGAAAATATTTTTAATTACATTTTGTTTTCTTTTAATTGTTAATATGGAAAAGTAAAAATGTTAAAGTATATTTCTAACAGATAACAATTACAAATATAAAAATCATATAAATATAACATTCATCACTAAGAAATTAAATTTCTCTTTGCACATCACTGAAAATCATAGAAAAAATGTTTTGTATTATGCTTCAGTCAGTATTATCATTCAGTTTTGTATTAAGATCTGATCATTAAAAGAAAATAATTTCAATAAAGATTTTATTAATTTTTAATATTTTGGAACTACTTTGATATACCCCCCCCAAATCGTAAATTTGGAGACTTTTTTTTCTCGCCAAGCAAAATACCCGTTTCTAACGCTTTTTCTCACCAAGATGAATTCTCGCTGAATACAAATAATTAATAAACAAAAATTACTTAATCGTTAAATAAAAAAAATGAATACCTAAAAAATACAATGAATACATAAAAAATACAAATGAAGGAATGAAGCTGAGTAACAAATCTAAGAAAAAGAAGCCGCCGATCTAATAAAAAGAATTATTTATAGACAAATCTTGAAATCCTCCCAATTTACCCCAGCAACAATTTCCATAAATTTATTAAAACAATCAACATCAGCTGCTAAACAAGAGTGCGTAGGGAGTGCCAGATTTGGCGCATAATTTTTTGGGGGGTGGTATATCAAAGTAGCACCAATATTTTTTTATATTAAATGTATAGAGTATTAGAAAAAGATATTGTACTAGTAAAATAGTAGAGATGAAATGTCTGCCAGAGACTTGTTGTAGATTCTGAGCAATTACAGATTTGAAAACACTATATAAATACATAATATATGTATAAAAAGAAATGTTTTAGAATAGGGTAAAAATGCCTAGTTTAAAAACTAGGCAATATACTTTTGAATCATTGTTTTAAAGCATTTGCAATAAGTTTGTTGTTGTTACTTTATTATTATGAATTCAGATACCATAATTACTATGCAATAAAATATTTCGAAATTTTTCTAAATTGTTCTTATATAACTAGACACATGTTCAGTTTATTTAGGAAGTTTTTTTTCTATGAGTTAGAAAAATGTGACAGGTGTATATGTGGCAAATGTCAAATAAAGTGATTTTCCAGCAATTTTATTGCCATGCGTATACTAAACGATCATAAGACATATATATAATTCATTGTAAATTTTTTTATGCAAAATTAATCAAAGTGAAATATGAAATATAGTAAATAGATGGAACACATGTTCAATAGGCATGGATGTTTCTTCCTCTGTGTTTCTTTATCCTTTCTTTTGAGATGATGAATGGATGTTTTCCATCTTGTAAACAGGTTTGTGGTGGAGTGATATGGGTAATGCTACTAACCTCCATGACCTTGTTCAGAGATAAATGAGTAGCAGTTTCCACCCTTGTTGTGGCAAAAGGTTATTCACCCAGTGCTCGCTGTTGGCACTGCAGAGTGAACTGTTTGAAATGCCTGCAGACCATTGGAAGGTATTTTAATATCCACTTCGTATTGCCTTCTGGGAGGACTTTTTTCTTTGATGTGCCACATTTGTGTGTGGCTAGGGAAAAAATCTCAAGTATATCCATCTCACCAGAATATACATTTTCTGTTGTGTTTAATGGTTGTTGAGATCAAACCCTGGACCTTGTGCTCTGAAGAGTATTGTGCTACAGTGAGTCCAGTGTTGGCTAGGGTGAGTCTATGTGTGACTCTCTTGCTACATTTTATTATTAATAATTGTCTTTGAGTGAAATTGTAGTGAGAGATGTCAAATTACTGATGGATTTCTAGAACTTTTAACTGAGCTATTATCTTGTCAAAGATTAGTGCTGAAGGAAATTGAGTGGTTTATCATTTGTCATTAGAAATTGAGTGGTAACATATTTGTCATTAGATATGGTCCAAAAGATCAACAGAGTTGATACATTTTCTACAGATTTTTTTTTTTAGCGTATTCAGAACTATTTAAATCCCAGTTCCTAAAGATAACATATTGTAAATTATCACTTCTGTTGATGAAGATCCTATTCAATATGGTATTTATGAGAAATTGTCTATTATAATGAAAGGATATAATAAATACTCTAGTTGTACCTGTATACTTCCAAGTGCCTAGCCAAGAGCTGAGTTCTAGACTCATGAAGTTTAGAAATGATATGAGTGATCAAATATGGTATTAGCAGGCATGTCAAACCAAAAGTTCAGATGTGTAGTATTGCAGCAAGTACAACTCCAATCAAACAATATATTAAAAAATTCAAAATATTTATAATTTTCTAGCATAAATTTGTTAAATAGTTTATAGTTTGAAAATTTAAAAGTATCAACATTTATTAATGATTCAATTACTAGTCTAATAGTATG
This sequence comes from Latrodectus elegans, assembly GCA_030067965.1. Lineage (NCBI taxonomy): Eukaryota > Metazoa > Arthropoda > Arachnida > Araneae > Theridiidae > Latrodectus > Latrodectus elegans. The sequence continues at coordinate 21,989,274 of CM057820.1, read as the reverse complement.
TGTAAAAAAAATTGTAATTATGATTATATATAAGTATTTAAATTTCTGATGTACTTAAAAAATAATAATATAAGCCTATTTAAAAATAATGAATAAAAATACTTACTAAAACAGGTTAATTATTATGATTGGCTGTAAATTGTTACTTTTCAGTTAGAGAGGTTTAAAAAAAATTGCAAATCTGGTATATTGCAATTATTTTGTACAAAAGTCTCTTTTTTTTTTAATTAAATATAAAACTTTATTACTTTTACAAGTTCATATTTTTATTTATACAGAATTATTTTATTTGTATAAAATTATGTAGTTATTTTTGTTTTATTTTGATTGCTATTTTTAATTTGACAAATTCTTTGTATCGTAGCTAACAAAAAATTATAATTGTATTAATTTTAAAAACTATTTTTATCAAGTTACATTTATTTATGTTTTAATGTTGCACTATAAAATATTGTCAACACTCTTGACTAGTCCGAAAAATTTTGGTTTCTCTCTTGTTTGCAAAGGTGTGTCCAATCAATGTTTAGGATTGCTTGTTACATTCAAGTTGCTTTAAAAAAAATAAATAAAACTAGGAATTTTTTTTGAGATATTATACCTATAGCTTTTAACTTGTATGGTTTTGCTATATCATGTTCAGTTTTTGGATGAATTGTAAGCTCTTGTGCCTAAACAGTAAAATTGTATGGATGGTCAAGTTAGTCTGAAATTATAAAATCATGATCATTGGTCAACAGTCATAAGATATATCCTGCATTCATATAAAGAGCTATTATTCTGTATAATAATAAATTGAGAAGACTATTATATTGTATACTAATTTCTTTTTTTAAAAGAAAACTTTGTAGTGTTGATTTCATTAATTCTAAAATTTATTCTCACCCCTCATTATTTAATTTGTTTCAAACTATGACTATTATTAAATAATCAATTTATGCTCTAAAGAGAAATGAAAATTATTTAAAGTAAATAGACTCCCTTTTGAAAATGTGTGAATGTTTGTAGGTTTTGGAAGTGTAATCAATCAGCATCTGTGACAGTTACATTTTTTTTATGTAAAATATTTTTGATATAAATTGTTAATCCATTACACATTACTTATCCAATATATGTCCAAAAATTTATGCATTAAATACAATATATATTTGTTATTGTCAAAATATGATACATTTATTTTATTTCTAAGGAAAACTTAAATTCCTCTATTAATGGATATCGTTTGCACATTAGTATAAGAGATCGAAAAATTTTCAAATTTGAAATGTTGTTGCTTGGTGTGAATAGCACATTATTTCTCCATAAAAAATTTACGAGAAAAATCATAATTGACATCTCATTTTGCAAGGGATGATATATAATAAGAAAGTTTTTGAAAATATTAATGTATTTACTCATCATCACTGAATATTTTCAATAATTTATATATATAAAAAAAGAATTACTAAACTAAAAATTTGAGTTTATTGGATTTCAAAATTGTGTGTGTATTTGAAATCAACCTATAAAAAAGGAAATAAATCCTATTTCTTGTCTTTGATTTAAAAGAAATATTAAGACATGTTATTAAAAAATACAGAAATTTTTTATATTTTGCTTTCTGTATTTTTTATTTTTTGTATGTTGTAGAAAAAACATATTGTATTGTAAATTTGTACATTCTATTGATTTATCTCTATTAGTAATTATTTATTAGTTTTAGCTTTTAAATATTTTTAAATTGGTGTTAAAACAAAGTTGACAAAAGTTGCCTTATTTTATTATTTTTTAAATATATTTTTATGGGCATGCTATGGGATGAGGTTTGATAGCATGAGATCACAGGAGAGGTATTTAGAATCAATCTAACCTTGAAAAAAAAATGAATATTTTGAACAATTTTATCAAATTTTTTTAAACTGTAACTAAACAATTTTCATTGATACAAAACTTTACCTCACTTATCACTCTGTAAATGTATGCACTTACATTTTTATATATTTTTAGAAAGCATTTGAGAAGGTTTTTGATGAATTGATGAATGAAATTATGTTGGAATTTGCTTTCCAAGCTCACAAAGCGTTTAAAGCTGGATTTTTCCAAACTAAGTAAGATTTTTGTGACCTTGATTTTTCAAAATTATTATGTTTTTGTACTATTTTAATATAATCTGATAAAGTGGTAAAAGATTAAACATATTTGTATTAATTTGTTAGAACTTGCTTAATATTTTGAAAAGTTGTTAAAATAGCACTTATGATCATGAAATTGGAAATTTACTAGAATACAATCAACTGTTTGAAGATTTCTATCTTCTATTAAATTAGATTTCATTTTAGTATATTTTTATTTATTTTTTTAAATAATGGCAGACACATTATAATTTTAGCACTCAATATTCCTCCATTAGTATTTTATATTAATCTTGTTTTTAAATTTATAAAAATAATAAACTTTTGATATATATTTTATTGTTTTTATTACTACTGAAATTAACAGTATTTCAAAATGACTGTATTTCAATTTTAAAGGCAGTGTGATATGGCTGTGTTTGTTGTAAAGCAGCCTCCTCACAGTACACCCTGGGTAACTCTAAATTTGCTACAGCCTTTGCCAGTATCTTCAGAATCTTTACTTATCATGATTGTCTTCAGGTTCATCTGTTCAGGATTGAACTTGTTGATTTTCTACTTTGTCCTCTCTGCAATAACATGCCTATGGCTCGGAAACACTTGTTTATTTGCCTTTCTCTTCTTGGTCCTAGTTTTGAAGCTTTTGGGTCCCTTTCTCATTCTGGTAATGTTCTCCACATTATATTAGACTGCAAGATGCCATATGTCCGAGAGGATATTAGCAGGCATAATTAAAAAAATATTTGTTGTAGATTCTACTTAATTGGGAGATACTCTTAATTTAAATGAAATGTATCTTATTTTATGACAAACATTTGATAATAGTACCTTTATTATAACCATCTTTTAACTGTTTATTATTTATAATGCGAGGGGTGTTTTTAGAGTTTATTTGTAGTGAGCCACAAAAGTAGAATTCTAAAATTTGTCACAAAAAAGATGTTTATCTGAAAAGACAAAAAAGTATTTATCTGATTATTTACATATTTAAATAAAATGTGGCAGAAGTTATCTGAAAGTTTAATTTATTTTTGAAATAATTTTTTCCTGTGTTTAAATTTTGCAATTTGCCGACAGATGGTGGAGTGGTTTGTGTCCCTAATTTTAAAGCAGTATGTTACAGATTTGAGTCATAGTTTAGACATCAATTTTCCTTTCTCTCTGTTTCTTTATTATTTCACTTTCAGGGAAAAGATAGTGCAAAAATGGCAGACACACCCACAAATGCAATTTTAAATATGATAGTTAAATTTTAATTCATTCTTTAAAATATTATTCATGTTTTCTAAAGTAATTTATATCTTCTAAAATAAATTCAATATATATTTTACTGATAATCTGATATTTAGAGAAAGTTTATCTTGAATACAATTTTTTTTCTCAGTATTTCAGATTGAAAACATTTTACAATTTGGAATAGTTGTTAAATTACTTGAATTCTTATCTTGCTCAATGTAGACAAGAATTTTATATAATTTATTTTAAAAATATTTATCATTCAAATGCTGATTAAATGTGAATAAAAATGTTTACATTTTATTTTCTATTTGATTAGCAATTAAGTTTTATTTTGAAGTTTTTTTTTATTGATTTGTGGAATTTATGCTTTGTGTTATTGCGAAGAAGTTTTTGAAGTGGTTTTGACAACCATTTCTTATTGAATATAAAAATGATTATTACTCTTTTTATATTACTTTTTTTATTTTATTTTACTTGTTTTTCATAAAGATTTTTATGTAAATATCCTCACCGAATTCTTTTTTGACCACAGAATAACTTCAAATTATGTAAGATTTTAATTTTATTGTTTTTTAAAAGTACTTTTTAAGCATCAACCATTGTCAATTGTATAACTTATTGACATTTGGAAGCAATTTGGAAACACAAAGATTTAAATCTTTTTGAATCTTCCCCTATTTTTTAAAAAAATTTAGTAGACTCTTTCAATGTTTTAACTAAATTAAGGCTTTTTTTATACTAGACTTATTATTGAAATTTTTTTTATTAAAAATATACCCGCAGAATTTGAATACATTTTTTTTATAATAACAGCTGGCAGAATTTGGATTAGTGGCTTTAGCTAATTTTTCTTTTTTTAGCTAATTATAGAAAATAACTTGAATTCTAATTGAACAGGACAGAGTCAATTATATGTCTCTTTTATATTGTTTTGTTAATTATATAATATTGCTCATAAAATTATTATGGTCTATTTTTTTATGCTTGTAGTTTATAAGAGATGAATAATTGAAATTTTGAACTTCTACAATCCCTTTCTCATTTAATGGCCTATATCCCCTTCTTATTTTCATAAAAGAATTATATTTTTTTGTGTTTACTTGCAATATTAATAATCTAGTTGATGAGATTTGATATTTCCAAAAATTTCTTTAATTAACCAGTTTTTTTCTTTTAATGATTTCTCTACCTAGTAAATAGTCAGTAACTAATTCATACCATATATTTAATTGCAATACATTAGTGATTGACTTATCTTTTTTTAAGAGACAAGTAGTAATTCTTAAAGTTCAATTGATGTGAGCTTCTGATATTTATGGAATCAAAAAAGTAAAATACAGGATGTCCACTACTAAAAGATGGTCTAATGGTATTTATGATAAAGATCCTTATTAACATGATAAAATAATTATTATTCAAAAGTTAAATAATACTTTTTTTATAGTTTTAAGTGCTATTTCCTATTCTGTTTATTTAATTTTATTAACAACTGATTTTTTTTTAAAAAAAACCTAATTTATGGAATTTAGAATTTTATTTAATATCTTTAGTGTATAGAATAATTTCTGAATTTTAATGGTATAAATTTGACAATTATTCCTGTATGTATACAACAGCCCATTGGTTTCAGATCTGGGCTGAAAGGTGGTTGCTCTTTTGAAACAAAATGTAGTCAGTTTTAGTTACAATATTTTTGTATTGTCCCATCTTAGTGTTGAATAATTTTGAAGAATAAATTTACCATTTTTTAAGTATTTGCATATTATTAAGCATGAAAAAAAATACTTCTGAATAATTTTTTGCTTTTAATCTTTTTTCTATCAAAAAGTAAATTTCTTCTTATAATTAAATCTTATATCATCATTGATAATTTAAGCTCTTTGAATTCTTTTTAGTTGAAGGAATATTTCTTTTATTTAAATTAAATTATATTTTGGTATTTTCTTTCTGGAAAAGGATTATGTCATGGAGACATGTATCTCATACCTGCTGTTTAACTTGTATATAGGAAAAGCTCTTTGAAATGCTAAACAAAAGAGGAAAATCTTTTTTATAAAGAACAGCCCAATTACAAGAACTTACTGTTGACCTTACATTATTAGAAGGAAAAAAATCTTTTTTTTTTCTCTTTCCTATGATGTGAAGTTGAGACATTTGTCTGATTTGAAAATGCAACTGGGTAAATGGGACTAACAATTACTGAAAATGAAAATTTTTGATTTTTACAAATAAAGCTGTGAACTAGCTATTTTTGATCAATAATTTTGCATTGAAAAGGAATAGTTTATATTTGGACATGGTGATTTCATGCTAATAGTGACATAAAAATTGGAATTAAAACAGGATATTCATGACTCCTAAATGTTCTCCATGACTTTAAAGCATTTTTCTTTTGATTTGATTTTTATCTTAAAAACTGTAATAAATCTATAAAACCTTGATTTGATTTGTTGCATTTGGAAATGAATGTTGGGTTTTAATTAAGTCAAAAGATCTATCATAGATTTTGTTAAAATTTTTGGGGAAGATTTTTGAATCGGGTGAATAAAAACTATTGAAGTTTTTATATAATAATGGAATTTATAAAACAAAATGCCTCAACATTGTTGAATGATAAAAACTCATCATATAATGAAAATTCTGAAACTGTTTATATTAGATGATTACATCATATATGTAAATAGGCATGATAATGTATTTTCAACTAAAAAGGTAAATATTTTTAAGAATTGAGGGCAAGCACCAAAAAGAAAGATTGCCTCCTGTGGATAGTTTAAAAATTTGGAGAGATTTTTCTGGTTAGTAATAGGCTATAGTGTTTGATAAATAGAATAATACTTTTGATTATTCATTGAATCCTGATTTAATTAAACTGAAGTTTTTAAGTCACAAAAAATTCTTTTTTGAAGTTGAAATTTTATTATTTGTGGACCTTTAAAAGTTTTCGTTACAGCTAGTTTCTTTTTTTTTTTTCAAATTATATCCCTCTATTCCATATGTCTGGATTTTTACTTACACTTCTGATTTTAAATTACTTTTACACAATAATTCCAGCCATACTTTTTTTAATAAATTTACTTATATAGTTTTTCAGGAAATTGGATAAATTTGTTTCATAAATATGTTTTATGATTTCCCAATTTATACAGTTCATTTTTTTTTCATAGTTGCTTGATTTAAATTAATTTCGAGCAGATTTTAATGTTATTCAAGATTTTAAATTATTTGATATTCCTAAAATATGTTTGATAAAATTGGGAAAGCTTTTTTTAAATTATGGAATTTTAAGTGACTTTTGCATGTATTTCATTTTAAATGTAATTTTGTATAATACCTTTTCTGTTTATTCGTAATTTTTTGTTAAAAAAAACTATAGAATACCACTTTAATTCTATGTATTTAATTGAAAAACAAGTACCATTTTTAAAGCTGCTATTGCTTGGGGAAAATTAGAAGATGTATAGGTTTAGAACTCAGTAGTGTGTACTAATTATGCAACCACACAAGTTTTTTCTCTATATGAATCATGTTTGCATAGTGAAAATTGAATGTTATACTGAGTTTGAGTAAAAAAATTAACATTTATAAAGAAAATATATTGTTTACATTTTTAATAGCAATTTCATGTATATATGAAACATTAAAATCATGTAATATGAACATATATGAAATATTAAAGCCAAATCAAAATTTTGTTTCCAAAAATGTTACATTTTACCATATAATTGCAAAAGTTACTCTTTTTTAATATTTGTTGTATTATAAAGAAAAGTGAACAACTAAATTTTATAAAATGTTAATAATAAGTGTTTCGTATGTTGAAGGAATATTTTTATGTTGATTTTGTTCAAATAGTATTCTTACATTCTAAAAAGTGTAATGTCCTTTAAAATTATTTTTATTTAAACTGAATAAGGTAAAATATATGATTTGAATCTACACTTTTTATCTTTGTTGTGTTCTTTTATTTTTCCTAGTTGTCTGTAAATATGTCTTAACACTTTCAGGAAAAGTAGAAGGAAAGATAATTTAATTATGTTTCAAGATTTTTTTGTTTGTTCAATAAATATACTTTTATTTATATTTAAATTAAAGATTTAATAGCTGGCTCTAATGCTAAACACAGAAAATGTGGTCAGCTTATAGATTCTTGACTATAAATTAAAAATCATCTTTAATATATATTTTGAAGCATGTGCAATATTATATATATGCTGCATCTATGAAATATTATTTATATTTAATGAATAACTTATAAAATAGGAATAATATTGCACATGCTATAATGAATATTTAAGTAATTAACATAAATAAAATATGTGCAATAAGTACATATACATAGGAAAAAAATAATAAAGTAAATAAATTATGCATACTGTTTATAATATACATGTATGCAGTATATAATATGCATTGGTATAACGCAGATGTGTATTATTTTTACTTGTTATATATTTTATTGTTTTTATATTGTTTGTTTTATTGTATTTATATTGTTTTTCCTAAAAATTAACTCATAAAATGTAATGTCTATAAATACTAAAGATAATTATAACTTTTTTTATTCAATACTTTGTTGAAATTATCTTAATACCTAACTTAAATTATATAAATAAAGAGGAAAGGAAATTAAATATATTGTTTATAAAAATTTTTGTTAAATATTGTATTCATAATTAGTTTATTAATTTAATTAAATTTATTTTTCATGTACCCTTCTGTCCATTTGAACAGAAAAAAAAGTAAGTTTAAAATTTGTTTTCTTAAATTTTGTTGTGCAATATTTTTAGTATAAAGATTGATAAAAAATTATTATATCTTGTCTGCTTTTTCTAAGCTTTAGAGCTAATGAATAAGGATTATATATATTTCATTTAATTTATTGTATAATGTAATATATTTTTTTGCATAAAGATTGATAAAAAATTAGGATAAACAATAATTTACTTTTTAATGATTGAGGATTATGTGCTAATTCATTTTAAGGGCAAAACTGGAAAGTATATAAAATTAAATTTATAAATTTTTAGAAGAAAAAGAAATTGTAACTGCAAAACTATTTAAAATTAAATTTAATAATTATTTAAAGAAAAAAGAAATGTCATATACTTTTAAAAAAAAGATAAATTTGACATTTTCTTTTATGTATGTTTTTCATATATATATATATATATATAAAAACTAAGATTTATATATATATATATATATATATATATATATATATATATATATATATATATATATATATATATATATATATATATAAATCTTAGTTTTAATGTTATGTTATTATATAATGTTAAATTTTATGTTATTATATAATCCTGGAAAAAAAGATTATATAGATTTACTGTTGAACATTACACTATAAATTTGTTAAAAAATTAATTGAAATTTTTTTTTTACTATGATATATATGTAATAAATAAACACATTTATATATAATTACTTAAATAAGTATATATATTATTAAAAGGCTAATACGCAATTTTTACTGGCTTATAATTCTTAATATTTTTTCTTGTCTGTGAAATTTATATTGGTAAACATTGAGATTTGTTAAAATTTGACAATTTCTTTTATTTTACACATTTGTACCTGTGTTATTATTCAAATTTATGTTACTGATAAAAGTTTCTACAGAAAATGGTTCTTGCATTATTGTTCAAGCTTAATTTTAAAGATATCACACATTCAAATTTAAAATAAAACATTATTTTATAAAATTTGATATAATTCTGTTTATCTCTTTGGAATATAAATTAAAAATTTTTTCCTTGTTTGATTCTTGGCATAAATTTTTTAAAATTTAGTATTAAATAATTGTCTGTATATGTTACTGTGTGTGTTAAAGTGTATAATTCAGTTATATAATTTAGGTATTTCAAGAAATAACTAAACAAGTCAGTTAAAATACATTATTGATGAAAAATTTCATACTGGTTATTCTATGAAATACTTAAATGATAGACTATTAAAGTAAAAAATAAGCAATTTCAAAGTTATTTTATAAAATAATTTTTTTTTTTGGCCATAAATAGCTAAAACTTCTCAGACAATACATTTAATCCATATTGCATATGAATAATTAATAAATAATATGGAAAAGAAAATGATATAATTTATATTTGTCTATTTTGCTAATATTAGTTAAACAAAAAGGAAGAAAAGAATATGTTGCGTAAATAGTTATTTTTAAATATTATAAAAAAAAAGTATTCTGAGAATAAAAACTTGATTCATCAAAACATTATGTAAACTTTTTCAAACAAAAATGTAAGAAAATATTATTTTTAATTTTATGAAATACTTTTATCTCTCTTTTCATTATAGAGCAAGGATTTTTGTAATGGCACTTTAAATTTTATTGCAAATTATTTTTTAATCAAGCAAATTTTTTTACAATTACATGTTTTTTTTTTTACATGAGCACATATTAAATCCTTTTCCAGTCCTGGAGCTTTGAGCTATTGCAACATATTAAATGGTGTCAAAATTTTAAATTAATTATTCTTATATATATTGAACTGAGATCTAAAGTACAGTTGTTTCATTCAGCCATCTCGTTCCTAATTGGGAAAATCCTTCCTCAGAATTTTCTATAATGTCAGCTAAAATGGATCTAGCATCTCCTTTTCCTCTTTAAGTTTTGAGACTGGAATGCAAACTGTAACACTTACTGATAAACTAAATTAAACTTGAGAAATTTGTATCACTTTTGTAATATGCTTATGTGTTATTACACGTGAAGTTGAAATAGTGATTCATCATAGTAGTATAAAGCATATTACTGAATTAATCAAACTGCATAGTATAAAGCATATTGATGAATTAATCAAAACTGTATATTATTTTTATAGAAAACTTATTCAATAATAATAATAATAATAATAATAGAATTTAAAGAGGGACTAATGAAAATATTATTTAAAATAAATGCTCATTTCCCTTTGAAAACAGTAATATGAACCTAGTAATATGATTTGACTATATATTTACACGCATAATACATAGTTAATCACATAATCAGTGTATATTAAAAAAAACATGTAAATTAAAACACCGAATTAATTTGGACAGTATAAAATGAATATATTTATTATTTCAGTCACACACATTCTAAAAAGCGATTTTAGGAGTTTCCCCTTAATATTCACTGATAATAGGTATGATATTTTTAAAATTATGTTTAAGACTTGAAGAATAAATTTTTTATTAAATTTAAAAGATTAACTTAAATGTACATTATAAATGGTATAATTTAGTGAAAAGGAGGAAATATTTTAATTATATATTTGGCAACATCAGCTTAATTTATGATTGTAGTGAGAAAAGGTTCAGACACAATCATATTATGTGTGAACCTACACAATCATATTTTGCATTATGTTTAAAATAAACAATTACTTTGAAATGAGAATAGAACATTTTAAAACATTTTTTGATTTTTTTCTGTTTAATGCTTCAATAGTGTAAATAATAATAATAAAAAAAAGTTACTTTCAAATATTTATTGTTCTTGAGTTATGGAATAGTGCTCCTTATTTGAAAATTGATTAAATTTAAATTGTATAACTGTTTTAATAGCAAATACACACTGAAACTTATCAGAAAAGAAATGTATTTATAATGTTTTCTAATAATTTAAATAAGATGATCAAATGATTTTCTTTTTCTTGATAATTTTTATGGTATTTGCTTTATTTTATCTGTCTGAAATTTGTTGTATACTGGATGCTCTGTTCAAACTTGTTTCACTCCCTTAAATTTGGAATAATGATCATTAACAAAGTGTTTAAATATTGGAAATTGGATATATACCACAAGACAAGTAAACTTGCTGTGCTTGGAACAGTATACTCTAAAATTAGTTATCCTATCTAGAAAATTATGCAAGATACTGGGAAGTACTTGTTACTGAGTTGTAAAGTTGCATTAATTGTTACCTTACACACAGATACTTGAAAAACATGTGCTACATAATTTAATTTGTTTCCAAGTTCTAATTTTGTTAGTTTTGCAATATGTTGAAAAAAAAGATTCTTTTACCTTTAGCATTATGCTTGTATATTGAGTGAGAATTAATTAAGCACTGCAAATAAATATATCTAGTGAAAGTAATAGCTTTTTCTTCATATCTCATGATGTACCTGTTTTGGAATTGATGTTTCAACAAATGTGCATTGCATACATTTTTTTTGAGTATTCACAAAGCGTCTTTTGTTTATGCTAAATGTCCGCTGATCTTTAGTTTCGTAATTGACTTTTACCCTTAGGTAATTTAGTTTATAAAACTTCTAACTTTTGAATATTGCATTTAGGGATGTTTCAGTTTGTTTAATTTTAGAGCATGCATTATTTTCTTATACCTGAACACATTTTTTATTATTACAGTTGTTGGATTTCCAAAGTTATAGGTGTGAGAAAAGTTACTGGGCACCCTCATCAATTTAATATGGAATTAATATTTTATTTATTATTGTTATTCATTTTGATATGAGAATAAATTTCCATTTCAATTGTTTTTTGCAGCGGAAAATGAAGATATATATGGATTAGTAAAAGGTAAAGTTAAAATGCCAATCATTGTTTGTCCAAAGTGTGGCAATAGGAAATTTGAGCCTTCTCGCATGGCAAGTCATTTGTCAGATTGCATGGTTGGCAAGGGCCGTGCAAGCAGTAGAAAGGCTACTAAAAAGTTAGTGTAAATGCTTTTTGTACTGTTTTATATACTGTCTTGTCTTAACTACAAAGAGAAAATAACTATTTAATAAAATATGTTGATTCAAAAATTTTGTTCGTTTAAATGTAGCACACATGATAAAATTGTTTTTATTAGGATATAAGTATTTTTAAAAAGTAATGAGAAGTTTTCATAATTATAATTATCATATTTTTTAAACATATTTCCCTTTTATATATCAAATAAATTTATTTATTGAATTATATTTTTGTAGATATTTTTCTGTTTATGAATTCGGAATTTTATTAAAAATTGAAAAAACATTTGATATTTTTATTAAAATAGCTGAATTTTATTGAATTTATTTGAAATATAATAAATTAAAATATTATAATTGTATATTAAGTTAAGTGATTTCTAATTTCTTGGAAATTGTTTTATTTTGCCATTACTACTTTAAAATGTAGGTAACTATTATGTATTTAAAAAAAGTTCAGATTTTAATTTTATTTTTTGTTTTAATTGCATCAGCATTTAGAATGGAGCATTTTAAAGTTTAAGTCATTTATAATCATTAGTTTAATTGATGTAAATATATAGTTAAATTACTTCTCTAAAAAATGTGTATTATACAGTAAAGCCTAATTTTCTTAAATTGTTTTTTCATTTTGAATGGGAAAATAAATTTATTTTTTAAGAGAAAATATTATACTGCATATAATTATCACAAGAAAATTAAAAAGGAAGCTTTAATGAAGAGTTCTTTTTTAAGCACTAAATAATTATTTCATTTACTGATTTGATTATTGAAAATTATTTTCACCATTTATTTCTTTTATGTATTGTCTTATATAATTTGTTGCTCCAATTATTTATTCAAAATAATCTTAAGAAATTATCAAACTGAAGAGCATTTTTGATCATATCCCTGTTCATTTCATGGGCTATTTTTGTTTTTAGATATGGTGGATTAAAGTCTGGATCAATAGGATAAAATTTAGGAAAACTGAAAATTTATATTTGAATTAGAAAATTGTTTTATGCTAGATCTTAAACTGTGTCTTCATGAATTGTACATAATAAGTGAAGTGTGATATGAATATTGCTTATCACACATAAATATGATTAAGTTAACAATTTAGCTTAGAAAATATGTTATAATAATGTTCTGTAAACTATCAAAATTCTTAAAAATTTATGAATAAATTTAACATAGTTCTTATTATTTACATTATATAAGTGAGTATTATCTAACAATTGAGCTGTAAATTTCTTTTCAATGTCAACTGCATAATGCCTTCTAAGAAGTATTAGACAGTGTTTGCATATATATTGTATTCATAAACTGTAAATGCTTATAATTTTTTTTTATAAATTTTTCATGTTCAAATTTTTATAAACTATATTCTATGTTCACATGATAAGAAGAGCTTTTGAAAATTCAAAAGATATGTTCTTTAGTTAGGCATGCAAAAATGCAAAACTTATATTTTATTGTTAAATTTAGCCATAAATTAAATTGATAAGTTCATAGTACATTTCACACTCTGACAAACTAGGTTAGCAGTTGAGTAGATTAGACTTTGGATTTCAGTTCAACTGTTCATTTGTTGAAATCTAACTTTGAACTTAAATGCTTTTTGCGTTTTGGAATCCACTGTAAATCTAGTCTAATTTGCTCTTGTGCGAAAAATAACCATTGAATAACAAACATACCTTCAAACCACACCCTAAGAAATTGTGCATGGCCTTTTTTTTAGAATTTTTTTAAACATCAGGGCATTTCAAATAATTTAAACTATGGCATTTTTGAAGGTTGCTATTATTGAGCATTTCTTATAACTTGACTATCCTCATATAAAAGTTAAAAAAAGGTTTTTATCAAAGACACCAGGATGTTGAGATTATCCAAAGAGAATGAAAAAGATGCTCCAGTGTGATAAGAAAAGATGGGTGAAAGTCACTACAAAAAATTAATGTTTAACAGAAAAAAAAAAAACACTAACAATTTAAAGAATTGCTAGAAAATATGAAAATCGCATGTGACAACTACAAACCATAATAAATTTGATACATTTGTTATAGAAAATCATACAAAATTAATTCATATTTTAATTAGAATAATAAATATGATATGGTATAAAATGAAAATTTAATTTCTGTATCAATTTTTTTTTAATATAAAAGAAAAAATGAAGTACAGTAAATTTGATAATCTTGAGCTAGTACACCTGCTTTTAATATGTTATTATAATTTCATTTTAAATAGTTATTTTGTATAAAACACTCAATACTATGATTTATTTAAATTTATGAATTTTGAAATTTAATAAGATCTTAACTTATTAATTTCATTATGACTTTGTTAGTTTGCAGTTTTTGTTTGTAATGATGTTAAGGGTTTATTTTAAATTTCTACCAAGAAATTCTTTACTTTTAATCAGATATTGGTTTTCTTCATATTAAATACAATGTTATATTGTGTAAAATAATCTCTATTTTAATTATGTGTAAGGCTAATAGTTAATATTTTAGTTTATTTTTGAAACTTTTCTTGAGCAGCTGTTAGATTTATTAGCTTGAACTTTATGTACTTATGTTTATGTAAAAGTATGATTTCTATTTTCAATATTAATCATTAATACTGAATCCATTCATATGTTACAAATGATATATTCATGATTTTTATAAATAGATTAAACTCAATAAACGATGAAAGTGATGATTGTGATTATGAAAATGATGATTTGAGTTTTCCATCAAGTTCTAAAAAAAGTGAGTAAACTTTCCTTTTTGTTTTATCAAAGTAAATATACCTATTTTGTAAACATATTTTCATTCTTTACATATTAAACTTTTAAAATGCATTTATTGGTATGGTTTTTTTTAAAATTGTTATCCTAAATTAATTTTTATGTATATAATACATTTGATTAAATATGGAAATAATGAAACACATTGTTATAAGTATTACAGGAAGACTTCTTATAAATTCTAAATTATTTCTGAGCTTTTTGTAGCTGAATAATTAGCATTTTGGCCTTTAGTCTAACAGCTAGTGAGTTTGATTCTCTCTTTGGGTGTGATTATTTTTTGTGGTTCAAAATTCACTTACATCTAAAGGTGCTGAATAAGCCTTTTTAGGCAAAATTGTGAGTGTGGATGAAAAACAAAGCCAAATTTGTTGATTTGAATATATGTATTGGTTTTTTACTGAAATTTCCAATCAAAATCAACCAATCTCTAATTACAAATTTCTATTACATCTTTTAAAAGTTAATGCCAATATCATTTTCTTATGAGTTAAATTTTTATTTTGAAATCTTTTATTTTAGCATCAGTTTGAAATGGGTTATTTCTTTGCAATATCTATTTTTTACATGAGGGATTTATTAAGTTCAAAGTACAAAATTATATTTAGGGTAAAAAAATTAGAATTTTTATTTTAAAGTAGTAAATGTTAATAATATTCTTTTATTTTTATCTTCAGAATCTTACATTGATAATATAATCTTATTTTAGATTTTTTGATTCTTTATGTAGAATGACGAAAATTTTAATGGTAAGCATATTTCTTCTGGAAGTTTAGGAAAAGGAAAACATTGATTATTATGTAGGCAGCCTTTGTTGTTTTGGATGTTTTCCAAGTTATGCATGCAGATGCTTGTCGCTCTGCAAATGGTTCAGATTTTATGATACGTACTGGTAGCTGAATGATTAGTACTCTAACTTTCTATTCCACAATTTGTGAAATTTTTTCTATATTGAATTTTAATGTTTGTAATGGTTTGATTTTCATTTAAAACAATGATCTTGGTCAAATAAATTGTAGTGAGCTAAAAGTTAAAAAAATACATTAGGGCTTATGATATATTTTTAACGACTCAAGAAAGCTTTGTATCCAGTATGTCTTTTCTCTTTAATCAGTAATGACTTTAGGATTTTGAGATATGACCAGGAATTATGTAAATCATTGCTATATACCATATTTTGTCATGTGTAATTTGCAGAAATCTTTTAACTGCAACATTTTTTTGAATAAAAATATAATTAACTAATCTTTAGTGTCTTATCGGCAGCAGTTTTTATGATAAATAATCCAAAATTTACTGCTGTTAAAATATTGTCACATGAAATAATAAATACACAGTAGAATTAAAAATAAACTCAGGATTATCACTACTGGCAACACATGGGGTGCCTTCAGCAATGTGTTGCCAGTAGTGATAATCCTGAGTATAGACTAGCAAAACTGATAACTTTTAAAATCGGGCTATACATATTTTAAAGATCAAATCTTTGCTTTATTATTTTTGAATGAAGGAAATAGATTATTTTTTTAACTATGCATTGGATATATTTTTTTTCTATTTGGCATTCTGTCTGTTCACCTGACATCAACATGCTAGCAATTTTTATATTGCTTTCTCTATGACTTTTAGTTAATAAAATTTGCATTATAATTTAAGTGCTTTTTATCAATGTGACAATGCATGGACTGGAATGTTTTCAAAACAAAACAGCTCAGGTCAATACAGGAATGCAAAAAGATGCTAGCAAATAGAAACTAGTATTCTTCTGAGGTACCAAATTTGTTCTTAAATGTACATGAACAAAATTGAGTATAGCTAAAATATGTCAGCAGAATTATGCAAGTTTGCAGTGACTTTTGTTATTTATTTTATAAAACATGAACATTTCTTTCAAAACGGTTGTATGTTTTTCTGAGGTACATGCAATAGAATTCAGATTTTTTGTTAACACATCTATGGATTTATATTGATTTGGTTCTTGCAAAAATTCATGAACTCTTGATCAACGTGTACAAAAATAACAGAATGATAATTTCTGATTAATTCTTCAAACAAATTGCAATATGTTCTGTATGGAAACATATTGAGCTTTTACATATTGTTAAATTATTTGTTAATTTCTGTACATTATGTGTGTGCACATTTTCTGCCAAAAAGAATTAATTGTTTGTCACAAGGTGCTCTATTATGAAGTAATTTTGATACCCAAACATTGTCTGATTGTGATCCTAATATTATAAAAATTTTAAAAACTGAATGATTTTTTTTTTCCAATTACAATTGTTAAAAATTTTTGCAAACATTTGAAAATTGCTTGTTGCATATAATTTTTTTGTTACATAAATTTACCTTTAATTCATTTTACTATTCAATTTTATCATTTTCTAGAAATTCTTTCTTATTTCTGATACTACTTTTTTGTTTATAAAAACCACTGTATATTATGCTTTTGAAACATACAGATTTATTTTGATATCAACATAGTATATAATATTCAGAACTACATAGCTTAGCAAGTTATTTTGAAAAAAGTGTAAAATATTATGCTATCTTTGTTATAAAAACTTATATAAAAATGTTAATTATAGGCACTTACATATTCATTTTCAATTAAAGGAACTAGTTTAAAAATAATGTTAACTTATAGTAAAATTCAAGGGGCAGATGATTTGCTTAGCAAAGATTTTGTGCTTTTAATTTTTTTAAAGTAATTAAAAAAATATTTTTCTTAAATTTTTTTTTGAAAAGTGATAGTTTTACATAACTGTATTTTAAGTTTTGGTTTACATGTAAAAATATTTGATGGAAATTGAATTATGTTTTATGTTAAATAATAGAATTAATATGGTTTTTAGTTTACAGTTAGTTCTTGTATTTTGAAATGTAGGAAATTTTATACTAATTTTTTTTATTTTGCTCTTTAGAGACCAAAAAGAAACCAGGACAAGCAAATCCAAGGAAAAGGAATAGTAAGAACTTAAATATAATTTTGCTTCTGTAGTTGAGAAATTCTTTTACTTTATGTGTTTCTATAAGCTATTCATTAGCATTTACTCCTGATTGTCTTTAACAGTATTTGATTGGAAACTTAAATAAAGAAAATATCTATCTCTATTTATTTTTTCACTAATTAAACCCTAATTTTATTTTAATATATATAAAAAATATTAAATTTTATTTTAATATATGTTATTAATTTAAATGAGTAAATAATCATATTTTATAAATAGATTGTTTCTGTTTTTAAAATAGGATTCTTTTTTATTAAAAGTATTTAGTTATTTTACTAAAAGAATATCAACAATTGGAAACTGAATTTTTTTTAACACTGTTACTAAAAATTTATTTGTGTAGATGAGTGCTCAATATTTGATCTTAATCAATTCATATTTTGAGTAAGATATCTTATTTGTCTTTACTCAAAATATGATTTGAATTGCAAGTTTTAATTCTTAACTTAAATTTTAGTTAAAATAAAACAATAATGAACATAAAATAAAACAACTATATTCTTAATGATATTTTTTTTCTTAAATTGTATCACATTTTATATATTGTTTCAGAAATAGAGAAAGAAATTAATGATTTAAATAATTCTAGATCTTTCTTGGCTTCTCTAGATGTTGGAAACAGAATTTTGTGCAAGTTTTAATTTTACTATTTATTTTAAATTGAAATTTTGTATAATTAATAGCTTCATTGATAAAAATAAATAGATAATTTCTTATAATCCAAAAATGTTATTATTAACATTTTTTATTGTTTTCAACATTGATAAAGTTTATTTGTATAGAAAAAACTTATTTTAAAAAAATTATTTTTAACATAATTAAAAATCTTTTTATTATTTCAGATCCTAACAAAATATCTGTAGACCAAGTAAGTTATAATTTATGTTATATAATAATTTATATCTAACTTAATAAGGAAAATATTAAATTTGTTCATTTATTTTTTTTTCTATAATAACTGAAATTATTGCTTCACAAAATTTAATTAGATTTGTATATTAAGATACTATTGTAATATTATTACACACACACACACACACACAATAAGGTATCATAAATGTGCATTAAAAATGTGCAACTGAATTTTTCTGTGAAATGTATATAAAAAAATAATTGTTTTTATATGTGAAATAATGCTTTTAATTTAGTTATGTATTTATATCTATCAATTTTCAACAACATTTTGGAAACCTTCCAAAAAAGCATAAACCATTTTGATGTTCCAGGTGAGTGAGTTATGTGGAACTTTACATGCAAATAAAGCAATACTTCAAGTTTTTCACAGTTTCAATAATTATAATTAAAGAAAATATAAATTTAAATCCATACATATTTTTTACAATCATTTTGAATTAAATTCATTCTGTTGTGTCAAAATGAGTGAATGGTTGTATTAAATAAAAAAACTGAAAACAATATGAGATGGAAGAAAACACTTTGTGAAATGATTATGTAGATAGGCATTTTAATTTGTTAAAGAAAATTTGCTGGCAAATTAAAATCTAGATATTTTTAAAACCAACAGAATCGTTGAATTATTTTCAGGGAAAAAAATCAAAAATTATACTTAATCAATTTGTGTGATTTTTTAAGAGATTCTAATGGAATGGCAGCAAAAGTGTTCTACAAGAAATTTTTGTGTACCTAATAATCATTGGGTAGTACCATATTCTCTGTTACAACTGAAAACGTCTAACACACTCATAAATGTTTAGTGGTGAAATTCAGAGAAAGCTACAAATAATATTTGCAAATATGTGAATTAAGAAAGCAATATGGCAGCGTTTGGAGTGGAAATTGGAACTGCATCTAATGATGAAGTCATCCAATATCAATTGGAACACTACATAAGTAGCAATGAGGTCGTATGGTGCTTTTTTTATAATTTTCCATTAATAACAATATCCAACAATTGTTCATTTAGTAGTACATCTTGCAAATGGACAGTGTGAGCATTTTACATCAGAAAATGTACGTGCAAAAACAATGTCACCACTGCCAACAACATTAACTGAATTTTTCAATTTATGTGGAAACGATAATTTTGCAAGGACACTATTGCATTTTGAAGTATCAACTTATGTTATGTGGAATGTATTAGCAAGGAAATTCCAGCATCCCAAACAAGGTCGAGCAGTACAAGTACACCTAAATTTATATTCCCCAGATTTGTCTGTACACTGTACTTCCAAATAACGCAGAATCCTTTTACCTAAGATTGTTATTAATATTTGTGGAACAATATCTTTCCAAGAATTAAAGAAAGTCAATTGCCATGTGTTTGCTACCATTTCATGAGGCTTGCCAAAAATTAAGTCTTTTAGAAAACCATGCTGATTGGTATATTTCAATATTTCAACTGTTGATGCTTGTAATACAGCTCATTCGCAGCAGATATGTACACTATTTTTGATTGTACTAACTACATTTTTTCCATCTAATCCAAAGGTTTTTGGGAAAAATATAAGGAGACTATAAGTGAAGACATTTTACATCGCAAACGTTGAATAAATTCAATTTACATCAGATATATACAATGAAGCATTGATTTTAATTGAGGATGTATGTTTGACAAATCACTGACAGAATTGAGAATGATTGCTCCAAATAGATCTGATAATGACATTTTTGATTGTGATATTCAATGAGAAACTTACTTTTATGTTAATGAATTGAAAACATTTGTTTGAATTAATCTACCAAAATCGGTATTAGAATAGCGAACGGCATGTGACGCAATTCTAAATGCCACATCTAACAAGAGATGTGGTTTATATTCATTAGGTGCAACTGGAGGCACTTGCTAAACTACTTTTCTTATTTCAATTATTCCAGCAATTATTAGATCACAAAATATTGCACTTGCTATTGCATCATCTGGTATTGCACCAACTCTTTTGGAAGGTGGTCAAACATCACATTCAGCATTGAAATTGCCATTAAATATACAGTTAATTGAAACTCCAACATGTCATATTAGCAAATATTTTGGGATGGGAAAAATACTTAGATCATATGGGATGACTGCACCATGGCACACAAGAAATCATTGGAAGCACTCAATTGAACATTAAAAGAGTTGAGAGGAAACGAGTTGTTCTTTGGTGTATTCATTTTGCTAGCTGGTGATTTTCGACAAACTCTACCAGTTACACCACGTTCAACACCTGCAGATGAATTGAATGCATGTCTCAGATCATTAGTGTTATGGTGGGGTATGTGAAGAAAATATCTTTAAAGCCCAACATGTGTGTTCAATTACAACAAGATAAATCTTCTGAACAATTTGCAAAACAATTGTTTGATCCACTGATGAATTAAATTGCAAAAGTCTTCCAAATTTATTGCAGAATTATAAAAATAATCAATGGGTTTGTGAGTGTGCTCTATTGACACCAAGAAACATTGATGTGAATTTAATAAACTGCTCAATTCAAAATGAAATGCCTGATGAAGAAACAGCATATAAATTCATAGATACTGTTGTCAATCACAATGAATCAGTTAATCATCCGATAGAATTTTTAAATTCATGCCACTGCATATTTTATATTTGAAAATTGGTTCCCCACTCACCCTTCTACGAAATATCAATCCGTGACTAATCAATGGGACTAGGCTATCAGTAAAAAATGAATGAATAACATAATTGAGGCAAACATTTTAAATGGAAAATACCAAGGGGAACATGTATTTCTATTTGTATACACATTCTCATGGTAACAATGGATACTCCATTTAAATTCAAACATCTGCAGTTTTTTGTATGACTAGACTTTGCAATGACCATTAACAAAGTACAGGGACAATCAATGCAAGTATGTGGTTTAAATGTGATAAATCCATGCTTCTCACATGCACAGCTATACGTTGGATGTTCACGATTTGGAAAATCCTCAAGTTTATTTGTTCTTGCACCAGATAGGAAAACAAAAAATATTGTAAATTTACAAGAACTATTAAGATAAAGTTCACCATCAATCATCAAATATCATTCATTTCATTATGATATTTAATAATTACAAAATTATTCTTCAATTGAAATTTGTTTGCAAAGTTGTTTAATATCACAAGTGAAGAAGCCTGTTTATTCTACCATCATCTATGTATATGTATGATTTGTATATATGTTATATTCAAATGGCATATATGTAATGATAATTTTATTGTTAATTGTCATTTTGATGTATTGTATACATTTGATCATTAATAAATTATGTTTGAGGTATCAAAACTGCCTTTTTGTTCAAACACAGCAATGTGTGAATGGGTACTACTAATAAACTGGATACAGTTATGATTATAATCGAAATATTAGAATTTGCATTAATAAAAATTTAATCAATATACGGAGCATACAGAGTGGTTAAATATAATAATTGGTGAAGTTTATTTTTAGATTATTTCAAGAGCATTTCAGACTTAATATAAGGGGATATAATTGTACTCTATTGAATTGAGCAAAATGTTAATTAGTTAATCTTGTAATTACATCTCATGAGCACACAAAAGTATGCATTTCAAAACTCATCCTTGAGTAATATAATGTGTTTTTTTTCTTTCATAAAAAGTATGATACTTTGGAAAATGCAAATCTTGTAATATTTTATTGATGTTATTTTTATAAGTTATCAATTTGTACTATAACATTTGTATTTATTTCTCCTCTAGTTTTGTGGTGCTATGACTAAAAATTCTAAAAAACAATGCATGAATTCAAAAAATTGTCATCAGCATTCAGAACAACAAATTCAAAGTATTCCTGTGTAAGTTTTTCATATGCTTCTTTCATCTTTAAACATTTCAGTATTATTGTAATTAAGTAAATTAAAATATGATTGTTAAAAATTGGATAATTATAGAAGGAATAAAAATGATTGCGATTTTCGTTATTTCTAAATATACATTAATTTTTTTTTATAAAATTTATGGGAAGATTTAACTAATTTAAATACTGACTCTAATAATTTCTATATCAGTTTTATATTACATTTATTTTTATAAATTTTAATTCTCCAAATATTATTTATTGTACTTTACCTCATATATGTTTGAAAAAATTGTTTTTTATTTGTTATGCAAAAATGTAATATGTTTATTTTTAATGCTTAATTTGCCTATTTTGTTATCAGACATTCTATTAAAAATCATCAGTTAATCTAAGTTTTAAAATTAAGAAATAAAAGTCCTTGAAGTTATTTGAGCAAGGATTGAACCGGATTCTTATTTGAATTTAAAATGTGTTGTTGAATAAAAATTATGAAGTTTTTTTTATTTTAAATACGTTTGTACATTTTTAAAATTTTTATTTTTGCCATAATTATATTCTTTTTATTATTATTCTTCAAAAGAATAATATCATTTATAAAAAGAATTTTTAATTTATGATGCTATACCCTCATTATTAAACTTGAAATTATTATCTACTGTGGTCTCAAACTTCATATTCGCATTGGACCCTTTCAAGTAGCTCCTACCTCTTTTATCCAGCTTTTTTTTTTAATTCTTTGAAATAGTTATAAACTTAACAAAACTATTGCTTTATCTAAACAATTTTTGTTTGTCGATCATATTCAAATCAAATGGGACTAACTTCTACTTGTGTCAAAGCTACAGACTTATGAGAAAGTCTAAAAATAAATTTACCTTTTATTTGATGAGTGAGAAATTACATTTTTACTGGAAATGTTTGAGGTCCTTTATTACAAAGAATTTTTAGTATTTGACATTATATTTATTCTTATTGAGAATTATCAGACTTGTGACTTGTGAACAGAATTATCAGACTTGTGAACTGGTAATGAATTTGCTCAAATTTAATAAGCAAAAGAAGCTGAAAGATTATGTGTATTAAAATATTTGTATGATTATATCATTAGAAAAATATACATATAAAAAAGTATATTAGTTCTCATTTAAAATATTGCAGTGCTAAATAATGATAAAAAATGTTTTATAGCTATTCAAAAAAACTAAAATGTTAAAGGGAAAATTCTATTCTAAAACTTCAGTTGCAGGAAATTATGTTAGTAAATTAGAGTGTGAGAAAAATTGTTTTATCCACATATATCATTAATTGATACTTTTATTTTTTTTTTGTACTTAATCAATATTTAAGCAAAAATTAATTCAGTGATAAATAGGGACTTTTTAAAATTTCATTTGAAAAATGCAAGTTATTTTATTATTATTATTTATTTTAACAATTTTTTTGTAGTTTAAATTCTTCAACATTTGCAAGTAATTTATTGGTTTCAATCATTTCATTTTAAATCATGTGTAATATGTGTAAAAAGTATTGATGTTGTCTATTTTACAACTACTGTAAAATATATTCAAATTCAGTTACATTTTAAAAAAAACTTTAAGCTTGTAGTTGTGAATGATAAGTGAATGTGTTTTCATTATGAGTAAAAAAGGCAGTCATAAGTTCTGTTGGTACCAAATAAAACAATGTATTCAATTTTTTTCCAAACTCTCTTATTTTGCTCTTTTATCCTTGTATTTAAAGTTTGGGAGTTTCTAATTTAACATGTGTATTAATTTTTTGATGAAATACAAAATTTTCCTTATTATGTGTTTATTAAAACATAATTAATAGATTAAAGTAGTATGGGAAATAAATTGATATTGCTTATATAACTTATTTATTTGAATCCTACCTCAAGCATGGATAATTGTAATGCTTTAATTTTAAAATTGATGAATCTAATTGGCTCTTTTATGGAAGAAGTGACTGTAGAGCAATAGTGTTTTAGCAAATATTTTCTTATATAAATATTTATTGAGAAAATTCCTAGATGCTTTGATAAAAATTCTGAAGTCCTTTATGACAAAATCATTTATTTATAAAATATTTCTAATAAAGTTTTTGTTTTTATGACTTTTATTGTTTAACATTTTGTTGAGGGTTGTTGAGGGTTTTTTCCCTCTTAAATACTTATACATATAGTTTTCACAGGGTTCGCAACTCTTCGGAAACTCTTCGAAACTCCTTAAATTCCAAAAAAAAAGGGGGGGGGGTGCCTTGAAACTCCTGGAATTTTTACTTGACTCCTTGAAAATTGTGAATTACTCATGGAATTTTTTCTTATCTTGATGCATTTATTTTTTTCCTACAAAATATTAAAATTTTTTGATTTTTTTTGTTTTAATATTTTAGATATTTAGTAAAATTGTCGTAAAACTTAATTTAGTATTAGTTTTTAATATTGCCACTAGATGGCGGAATGATCAATAGTAAATTTTTTGTATTTTTAATTGTTGACTTGTTTAAACGTTTTCAGGAGCAAGTTCAACTACAATAATTTCATGATAACTCGGTTTAGTAGTATTTAGATTTATGTAAAGTGAAGTAATTACCAAACAAAAAAATAAATGTGTTGCACAACTAAGACAGGCGATTTTAATTGATTCCTTTTCTGTTTGCTGCTGTTTTCCTTGTATTGTATAAAATTTTTGAGTTAAAACATATTTTACATGTCTTCCTTGATGAAAATTATGTATAATTCAGTAGAATCGGGATAAATTTGTTTATTAATGAAATAAAGACTGAAATAAAAATTGTTTAATATGCCTGGTGGAAAGTGTCTTTTCAGTGACCAATGGTATCTTGAAACTATACCTAATAGTTACATTTGTTTTGAGTAAATGTAGTTATATTTGAAAAGAAACTGTCATACACATTTTAAAATACTCAATAAATTAACAGACTGAAATCTATTGAAAAGTATAAAAACTCTAATCTCATTATTTTATACAATGTATAATTCAGTATTATATAGAATGTGGATTATTTAATTAAAAAACTTGCTGTTATAGCTGAAAATTTATTGAAGGCTTTTGAAATAATTATTAATAATTTTAACTTAAAAAAAATAGTCCCATAAATGTTTGCAATTATTTATTTTTATTACTTACAGAAATGAATGAAAAATATTGCATGTGCATAATTATATGCATATTTGGTTAAGAACAATTTTTAAAATAAAATAAAAAATTATTTAATGTGAATGTCGATACCTCCTGGAAATTTTTGATTTGACTCCTGGAAAACTCTTGGAATTTGATTCTTGGAAATCTGTATGAACTCTGTTTCCAAATTCATGTATTTTTCTTTAGTTTGCTAACAGTATAATCATTTTGATAGTGCCAAACAATATTTATTTTGATGTACATTGTAAATAATATAAATTTTTCTGCTTCTAATTGTTTTTAAGATTAGAGATCAGACTAAACAAACATGAAATTTTTCTTGAAGCTGTGTGCTCATTTACACTTGTAAATTACTTTTTGAATCTTTTAAGGACACATCCCATTGAGCCCAAAAAAGAGGATGTACAAATCGATGTGGATACTGTAGACGAAGAAAATGATGTTTATGTGTCACAAATATTTTCTACAAGCGCATCTTTTGAAATGTATAAAAAGTTTTCAGAGTGATGTTTTTTCTTATGTTGGTATGTATTATTTTGGAAATAACAAATTCTTTTGTTATTGAAGAAATTATATGCATACATTGTGTGTGTATATATATATATATATATATATATATATATATATATATATATATAATTGGTACAGAAGTTTTGAGATAATATATATATTAAACTTAAAGCAAAATTTCTTAGTTATAAATGAGCTTGTAATTTTATCTTTTCTTAATGTTTCTATAGTCAGGCAAATAATGCAGAGCAAATGATATGTGTGAAAGTTACTGATTGCATAATATCAAGCATTAATTTGAAAAGTTAAATGTAGGCATTTTGGTACAATTCAGTTTCCTAAGCAAGATAAAAAAATATACCCAAAGTGCCATTGATGCACAGATGACAGGGCTTCCCCTGTTCATATTTTGGTGTGTCTAAATTTTAGTAAGAACAAGATTCTGTGGGAGCCTCATATCTTTTTAGACATTTTGAATATTTTCAGATTAATGGAGATTGTCTAGCTCTGCTGGAAATCATGAGATTAGAACAGTTTTCTAAGCTTCTATTGCTATTGATTGTAAAAATAAAGTGCTTGTTTATTTAGTTGCATACAATTTTATTTTGAAAAATGCTGCACATTGTTTGGATTTTAAATTATGAAGAGTTTTTATTGTGGAGTTAAAAAAAGATTTTTGCGAGAGTTTTTACTTTGAAAAATGCTTCCATGTTTAAAATTTTTCCTAATGTGTTTCCAAAGGTTTAAATTGGTTTAAGTTAGATAAAATTGACTGCTGCTGAAGCTCAGTTGCATAGTGGTAGCGCTTCCAAGGCACTGGTCTGAGGTTTGATTCTCAGGCTGGGCAAGGACAACTCAGTCATTCATCCCTTCAGTGGGGATGAACCTCACCAAGATATATGCTTTTCACCCTGGGGCCCTCAGTGAAGAAAACAGATATGGGCACTGAAGGGCTTAGCAGCATGGATCTTGTGCCACTGAGTTAACTTTTAATGATTTATTTTGCTAGTTTTAAAACTTACATATTTTTTTTATCAGTAAATCAGTTTCCCTCTATTTGGGAGGTCCTTGTTGGAGCATTATCTTGCTCAAACATTACATCCATGTAGTATCATTTTATGAGAATAAGGCAACATTTTTTTTTTTTGGAATGGCAGATGCAATACCAAATTTTTTTTAACTGTATTGTCATTGAGGATGAGTGATTTAAATGTTTTTATTAAAATTATATGTTTTATGCTTCACTCACTGTCTGATGTCGGTGTCAGAGTAATGTCATTTGAAAGATGATTATGAAACAATTTCCACTTCAGAAGAAATTGAATTTAGATGTATCGCTCTAAAAGACTTCCAAATATTGTTATCAATGATTTTTTTCTCAACTTTTAAGCAGTTTTTCCTATTTTTTGCCTGGAGTCCCTTTTTTTTGGCCAATATGTAGTGCCAAAATATTTTTTAAAATTTGTTTAATGTATCTTGTTTTTATTTTGGTTGAAGTAAAGCGAATGAATAATCTGCAAAATAGGTAATCTATTCATTCATAATCTGAAATTTATTGAACCTGTCTATCCACAACCTCTGACACTAAAGTTTGGTGAATGAAGAGCTGATCTGTCAATACTAGGAAAGCAAAATGCTGTGCATGTGTAGCGGCAGGTGTTCCCCATCTGCCTCCACTATGGATCAGTTGAGTGTTCTGTGAAATAACTTGTTTTACACAGTGCTTGTTTAGTTCATTGGTTCTTATTTGATAACAGTGAAAAAACTGGAAAACTTCACGTTATGCTGGTACATATTTATGAAGATCAAGAACTGTACAGGAAGTGTGTTTACGGGTAGTTCACCCATTTTCGCGATGTCCAGGAAAGTGTTTTTGACAAACCTTGTAAGGGAAGATCAGCGAACTCCATCAGTGATGAAAATATTGGGAAAGTGAGGAAATTAATAATGAAATATTGTAGATTAACTGTGTGCTTGATAGTTGATAAACTATAGATTAACTATAATTCAATACCACCAATCATTACCTAGAATTTAGGAATGAAAAAAATGCTGCCATCTTGTGCCACACCACTTAAGTGAAGAAGGCATGTCTACAGGCTTCTCATGATTTTATTGGAATGGCGGATGCAACACCAAATTTTTTTTAACTGTATTGTCATTGAGAATGAGTCCTGGTGTTTTAATTATGACCCTGAAATGAAATGGCAAAACATAGAATGCTGTTCTCCTGAAACACTTTGTCAGAAAAAGGTGTCAGAGCAAAATATCATGCATTACAATACTGTTTATCACTTTTTTGATAGTAAAGGTATTATCTACATTTTTGAACTCAATCCTAAAAGACTTCTTGCAAAGTTTCCAGGACATATGTAGGATATCTCAATGAGGCATAGATATAGGAAGTGACTATTTTGAAGGACAGTAAAGTAACTTTCCTTAACATTTCATCTACGTTAATGTTACAGGACAATACTGTAAACTTTATTGTCAGATGTTGTGTATAAATTTAAATATACATATTTATATGTACATATACACATACTCTCACACACATCATTTATGCATGTAATAGTTGATTAGTTTGAAAAGAGTAAAATCCTATTAAGAATAAACTGAATTGCATTGGGTATATCAAATAATCAACTGAAAATAATATGTAAACTGAATAAAGCTTGTACTTTTTTTTTATTAAATACACTGGTGTTCAAAATTTAAGCAACATAAATTTTAAACAGATAGCTATGAAATTGCGGATAAAAAATGATTGCGCAATCAGTATAATGAACATTTAATTCAGAAAAAGTAAATATATTGAAATGCCATTATGCAGTGTACATAGAGCGTGTGCAATAGGCATACATCTAAAAATAGCAATAAAATGAAGAGAGGCAATTAAGAATATTCATTGCAATGCAAGGGAGTTCTTTAAAAAAACATTGCTAGAACAAATCACCTAAATGACTGCCTGATCAGAAAGCTGGAGAAGAGATACAAACTGCCCAGTATGAATGAAGTGTTCAGAATTTATAAAAAGTATTTCATATGTTTAGAAAGCCTTTCAAATCATAAGTATAGTTGTTAAAAACAGTTGGTGATGGTCTCCCAAGGAAACTACTATAATGGATCGCTGATTTATCGTCTTGTAGGCAAAAAGAGCTTCAAAGCAGTTAGCAAGTACCATTTCTGAGCAGTTATGTTCAGCAACAGAGTAACAGTGTCATAGTTTACTCTGTCCAGGTGCTTTCATAAAAGTGGCCTATTTGCTGAACTTTGAAGGTTGTCATCAGCACCATAATTTAGAATGGTGCAAGAAACACAAAAATGTGGATTTTTCATTAATGGTGTTTTTTATAAGTATCAGAATCATTACAATGCCATTTCGAACTGAAATGGCATTGTAATGATTCTCATGTTAGTTAGGTCATGGTTTTATGACATTAACATCATGGAAAGAGACAACTACAGTGGTCCTGGAGTTATTATCTGGTGGCCATTATGCTGATTGGGGGAGGATTGTGCTCCATTTGACTTATATGCTCCATGTTTTCGGTATTGTGATTGCAGGTTGCTTTTATAAGGATTTGATCCTTTTTCATGTGTTTCTGTTCTTAGATACCATTGGTTCAGATTTTATTTTTATTGATGAGAATGCATTGCCGTAGGAGACCCCTACTGTTCATCAGCTACTGGAAAGGTAAAATATCACTCTAATGATTTTTCCACAACACTCCCCTGATTTAACTCCGGCAAAACTACTTTTGGATACTTTGTGGAGACACCTAACAGCACAACTACATCCTTTGAAGGAACACTCAATAATTAAAACAGATGAACTGAAAATGATTGAGGAATGTGCACTCTAACCCCCAAAACTGTTAAACAGTCTGATGCTAAGTATGGAGAGACTGTATGAAGCAACCGTTGAAGTAAGGGGAGAGCATATACTTAGTGTCATCTGCTTGTTCTTTTTGGACAGACAACCATGCGTAAAAGTGGGTTTAATAGAGCCTATTTAGTTTGTTCCATACTGTATACATTGCATTCATTTTTGCACCACAGTGCTTTGATCATCATTTAAATTCAAAATGCTGTTTCATTTTTGAATTGTGTTGGAAGACTTTTCTAGGAATTATAAAAACCCTTTTGTGTGCGCTTAAGTTTTGCACTTCAGTGTTTAATGATTTGAAAAAACATTTAGATTGAAATTTTATGTAAGAAATAAAATTAATTTTTATCATATCAAATTCATCTTATTGTCTTTATTCTAACAAAAATGTTCATCTTTTATGTACATAATAAAGTGATAGAAAAGACTCATATGATCTAATCCTAAACTAAAATACAAATCCTAATGTAGTTTAAGTTGTTTTAAGTCTGTCAAGAGCAAAATTTAAAGCATAAACATTACTACAGATTTTAAAAAAGGAGTTTTTTTTAATTTTAAATTAAAGTTTGGGTTTCCATACTTTATCAAATTTATGGAAACAGTTAAAGAGATTAAACATCACATGTATCCCAAGCAAATTATCCTCATATTTTAATAAAAATTTATTATTTTATTTTTCAGAAAAATGAGAAGGTTTTAATTCATAAAGAAAAGGTGAACTGAAATGCAGAAAACTGTAAACCCAGCATTTTTTGAGAAGAAAAATGACTTATGTGAAAACTCATAATGAGTTCAACTCTTATATTTTGGTGTTATATCTTTTGGTGTCATTATTTATTTATTTATTTTGTTTGTTAAATTTTACAAAATAATGAAATTTTGGTTTTGTTTGGTTTCAATAATTATAATTTTTTTGTAAATTTGACTCCCAAACTATTGTTATAACAATTTTGTTACATTTTAAATAATGTATTAGATTAAGATTATTTAATTTATTCACATTCATTATTTAATTATATTTAAGTTATATTTAAATCATATTTTAAATTGGCATGTATATGGTAGTTTGACAAAATTGAAGATATTAATTACAATCAATCTTGGTGTAGTTTCTGCAAAATAGCCACGGTTGATTTCAATACAATACATTTGAACCTAAATATGATATTTTTGAAATATGCTGGAAGAAATCAGTTTTAATATTGTCATTATTTGTGAAAAGTTAAGTTTTTCTGGAAATGTATGCCTATCCCCTTTGATTATATCATTCAGCAGTGAAATCAGAGTCAAAAAGGTAAATCTTAGGAATTATTTCATTGATCAACTGCTGAGAGTGAAAAAAACTACTTTGCAGCTTCAAAAAGAAAACTACAAGCTGAAAAAGAGTGTTATACATCTTTAAACCTTTGAACGTTATGT
The DNA here is from genome assembly GCA_030067965.1 of Latrodectus elegans. NCBI lineage: Eukaryota > Metazoa > Arthropoda > Arachnida > Araneae > Theridiidae > Latrodectus > Latrodectus elegans. The sequence continues at coordinate 21,957,667 of CM057820.1, read as the reverse complement.
CAGTCAGAATCAGCAATTTTCGTAAGAATTTTACAATTACTTAAAATGACAATTCTAAACTTTGGATTTAGGAAAAGGAACAGAGTCTAACAGACATTGAGTCTTGGGTTTGAGAGACAGACATCGAGTCTTTAGTTTGACAGACAGACAGTCTTTGGTTCTCATTAGATAAAAGAACCTTATGATTGTTAGGCTATATACTGGTTTGTCTAGTAAGTCCAATTTTATGCTTAGTTATAATAAGACATTTGGTGTAATCGATACTTTTATGTATAAAGTTAACTCCCTATGAATAAATTCAATTATTGATTGAGTCAAATTATTGTTAATACTAAAAAATCATGTTTTTCTCTAATTTATTTTATACCATATTCATAGCTCTGGTTAATTTTTAATGAAATTATTCTGTGTAAAGTATTCAAAACTATCATATGACAATGATAGTACATTGATATGGTATTAAGTAAAAATCCATTATTATTCGTTTCCTTAAAAAATCTTAAGCCTTCTATCTGAATTTCTTATTCTTATTATTCTATCTGAAATTCTTATTGAGAATTTACATTGTGTTAAATCTTATAAGTGTGGGTTAAGAGTGCTTAAAAATTATGTTTCTTTTTGGTCATATAAGCTTATTTAAAAAAGAAATTTTAATATTGAATTTTCTTAGTGTCAATTCACTACAATACTGAAATAAAATAACACTTCTATAATTTCCAAACATATGCCATGTTATGTTTATTAAAACTCATAATCCTGCTTGAAATTGTTTCTAAAAATTAATTTTTACTGTGTAATAATTAACTTCATGAGCTATATAGTGACATTTTATGAACAGCATAACCCATTGTCATAAATGCAATAATGAATATTAAATACTAAATTCTATTTTCCTTAAATTGTTGGACATTGAATAAAACTGCTTATCCTTTTTATCTTTCTTCATTTTATGTTTCAAATTAAAACATTAAATAAAATAATTTCATTTTTCTTCAATTCTTAAATGAGTAGTTCAAAATATTCCTTGAGGATTGTAATTCAGATATGCAAAAAAATATACCATTCAAATTATCTTTTGTAAAATCTGTCAAGTTTTGTTGTTTGTAAATGTATGCAATCTAAAAAGATTTATTTTTGTATAAAATAAGTTATTTTGTGTATGTATTAATGTTTGTGTGTGCATGTATTGTTCAGAATTCTCTTGTTATTCTATTAATGTAAATGATAAACAAATCGCATCGTGCACAAAAAAAAGTCTTGTGCTGATATAAAGTAAATGATTGAATGTTAAAAAATTTCTATAAGTTGAAACCAAATAAGTATTGCATTCCTTTAAATGTAAGAAATAATAATATTTACTTAAAAAATGCATTTTTTTTTGTAAGAAAATGTATTTATTGTTTAATAAAGTGACACACTAATAAAGTGTAAATAATGAATAAAGTGACATTAGTTTATTATTTATTAATGGTTTGAATTGTAATTTTTTTACTAATTTTAAATAAACAAGAAATTTATTTCCTAATCTATTTAAAATAAATATTTATTTGTTATTATATATATTCTGTAAGTCTCTTTTTTTATGTTTTTATTTACACAAAAAATAGTATATTATTTGTTCTTTAGTTGTATTTGAATTCGATTGAGTTAAAATATATTGATAGATCATAATGAAGCTTTGATTTACAATGCAAGTATTAATACAAATTCATTGATTATTCAAACCATTATAATCTTATTAAATCTGTCAGTTCCTGCATGAAAAAAAAGTTTCTGTAAAATTGCAGAATATTTTGGTGCATATATAAATAAAATTCTTATTTCATTGGTCCAATGAATTTTCACCTGGAGTTAAAAATGACTGTGTAAAATAAATGAAACTTTTTAGGATAGTGATTTCTGGGGTTAAATTAAAACAAAAACTGTTTCCTTTCGAAATTGGGAATATATTGTTGTTAATTAATTTAAAAACATATCTAATGTTGATTTGTATTTCCTGTTGAATTGCTTATACTGCAATACAATTAATATGAGTGATGTAATACTTTCTAGATGTCTTGCTTCAAGAAGTAGTATTTGATTCGTTTCTCTTTTTAAAAATGTCTGTGTGCAATTACCTTCGGTAGTCAATAAAAATTTTTACAGCATCCAATATTTGTTACTTCACCGTGAAAAATTATCAATTCTGCTTTTGTTTTCATTGCATTAATTTGTCTTCAGTTTATACACATATTAGAATATATATATATATATATTGTAATGTGCACACTTCATGTGTTAAAAAGAACTTCGTATTTTTACGTTTAAATTGAAACTTTAGTCAGAAGTTTTTTGGTATGCCGCATAATAAAGGAAATTTTCTTTTTAAAAATAATTTCCAAAGAGATGGGATACCAGAAATCTTTTATGTACACGTTTTTTCCTGTTAATGTCTATACTAAGCAAGCAGATGGTAACTCAAGCAGGCACTGGTGCCGTACAATCCATGTGCCAAATTCTGGAATTGGCGATGTTTCGGCGGATTTTCTTATGTATCTGGTAACCTCGTTTTTGTTACGTCATACATATGGAGTTCTGTAAAAATTATGCAGAAAATTCTGTTTTGGTAATCCTAGTATTTACGTCATTGCGCACGTCACGATGCGTCATCTTGGCAACATTTCTTCATCGCCAAAAAATTCAGAATTTAGCATCATGGATTATACTGCACTAGTGCCCTCAAGCATAAATTATTAATTGATTAAACCAGTTGTAAGATGATCGAAGCAGAATACAGTGAATCAGGCTCATGGAGCTGGTTTGAATATAGTTTTAAACAGAGGCTTATTATTATTAAATTCTTGTTTTTAAAATTACTTTTGAGTTTTACTTATGATTTCAATATTTTATGTTACAAAAGTAGTTTTCTAATATGAAATGAAATAATGCTTTTGTTAAAGTGAATGCTGCTATTTTGTTTCTTTATTTACAAAAGTCCCTTCAAAAATTGATAAACTCTTTTATAAATATAGTTATTTATCTAACTCCATTAAATTGATCACGACTTGCATTTTATAGTGATTTACATGAAAATAAACAATTCCCTAAAAACTTTTTTATATTTAATTTAATGGAACTTGCTGATTAAATTTAAAAAAGTCGAACAAGTCTTTTAACTGGAAAACCACTGTATTTCCAGTAAAAGAATCAATATATGTTACTATGCTTAGATAAATTATCATATGTCTTCTGATTTTAAATTGAAAAGAAAAATTAATATTTAATGTTTGCTAAAGAAGGCATGCAAAATATTTAATGTAAATGAACCAACAACCTGTAAATGAACCAATGAAAGGCTTTGTGTGCCTTTCTACATTCCCTTTTTTTTAAAAAAAAGTATAGCCAGTTAGATAAGGATTTGCAGTTTAAATTGTATTTTGGATCCATATAAACTTCCATTTCGAAGATGATATCCATGTTATGTGTATAAAAATCTATGTATATTTTTGGCCATATTTTACGATTTCCTTCGTTATGTTAGCAAAACTAAATACCTGATGATTCTAACATTATAATTAAGATTTTCAATAACATTTACTGTATCAATAAAATAAAATTAGCTTATAAAGAATTTTTCTATTATGAAAATAAATAATAATGGATTTATAAATAATAATGGATTTATTTTCATGAAACTAATATAATATCTACGAAAAATATTTTGAAAATTACCTATTTAAGATTGTTCTTCAAGTTCCTTTAACTCAATTATATAAAGATTATTTTATCATTAATGTTCAGTTAATAATTATTAATTGAAAGATTTATCGCTTGTTCGCTGATCTGAAACAATTGGTGGAAACAGTATTTTATGTTTTATTTATACAAAATATTTATTTTACTAATATATGAAATTAAAATTTAATCAGTACGATTTAATTAATAATTTTTAACCATGAGCAAAATGAATACACGCAAAACCATTTATAGCCAGTACTTGATATGTCAATGGTTTTTAAAATTTAAAAAAGTAAGTAATTATTTTAATTGTTTAAATGTCAGGAAAATGAATCTCGGCACAGATGCCATGTAATCCAGGATTACTAATTCTGAATTTTTCTTGGCGATGAAGAAATGTTGCCAACATGATGTATTGTGACATACGTAAATTCTAAGGTTGCCAAAATGGAATTTTCTGCATAATTTGTATAGGCCTCCATTTATATGACGTAATAAAAACCAGGTTGCCCTATAAATAAGAAAGTCCACCAAAAAATCAGCAAACTCAGAATTTGGCATCCAGATTATACGGCATCTGTGCCTGAATCTCACAATTTCTTCGAAATAAAATGTAAACCCAATTCAATCCAAATGAATGGGATTCTATTCGATAAATATTTGGAAATACTTTCGGTGGAAAAATACGGGTTATTGTTTATGGAGAATGTGGATGTGAAATTTTATACCAAATTCATGTTTAAAAAATAACATTGTTGATTTAAAATATTTTTTGTTTGATTTTCACTTTGTTGTATTTACAACTAAGTGAAAACCTTAATACAGATACATATAATTTTTCTTATTGGAAATAAATGTTCGAAACTAATCATTTTTTTCCTTAGTTCCACTATCAAAATATAGATGATTTTAAAAAATATCCTAATAAAAGATGCAAATGAGAGTTTTCTTTGAGGAAATAATTTCTTTATCCATTTATTTCGTGAGCTTACAGACTCTCAATAATGCATCTAATGCAAAAATTTTCTTAACAAAATATGAATAAAATATTTGAAATAAAATTGCACAGTTATATAATATATAAAATTTAAAATGTACGCAATATAGTGATGTCCTTCATTTATTTAATAAATATTTTATCTTTCAGATAAATTTTACTGCCAAAAATAATCAATGTAAATTTGTATAATACTAAACCAGCTCTTATAAAAATTCGATATTAAGATTATTTTACGTAGGGTTATGAACGTGAGAATATAAGTTTTATAGTTAAAATAGATTGCGGTTTGAAATGAAAAATTCTAAATTATTAAAATATGATAGTTGCTGTACTTTTTATCATGAGCAAAAAATAAAATCAGGGTCTATAATATTTTTGATATTATAGACCCTTTTATAATATTTTTGATATTATAAGACCCTTTGTAGGCGGGTTTTAAAATTATTAACTTAAAATCAATATATTGGTTTTAAATTTCATTTTCTAACTATCATGTTGATTTGTACGTAATTAGCGGCTGTGTGTGTGTATATATATATATAAAATATGTGTGTGTGTGCGCGCGCGCGCGCGCGAAAGAGAGCGAGAAAATTTGGACTTATGTTATTACTTATGACACTTGGACAAGCCAAGCTCGCTAGTCGTAAAATTAAGCCAGAAGGTGAAAATACGATTTTCCCTGTTTCCTCCGATAGATGGCACCACTAGATTATCCACTCCCTCAATTTTGACTATGATCTGGATTGGGATTTTCTCCTGACTTATGGTAACTGAACAATAACCGACCACAAGGCTATATTCCATATATTTAACGAAAGGCACAGCTGGCTTTAATATTTAGGGCGTTGTGTTCTCATCAGAAGGTAGTGAGTTCGAATCTCGGCTTAAGTGAAGATTCATTATGTTCACTAAAGGTAGTTGAGGTACGTTAAAACAGGATGTGGTCGCAATGTTCTTCAAGAGGATACTTCTGGGGGTGGCAGGCCAAGTATTTGGGGTCTTCTGCTTGGTCCCTGCTTCAAAATCACGAAGATTCTACCCAGCTTCTTTTGTCTAACTAGCCCAACTAGGGATAAGTGCAGGGAAGCAAGCTGGTGCAACAATCACACATTTAACGGTGTTTATACTATGTGGGTCTTTTGGCGGCATCGGGAATCGAACCCAGCCCTTCCGGAGGGAAAGCTGATGTCCTAATCACTAAGCTAACACGAATCGAGGGTTAATTATGAAAAGATGTTTAGTGTTATTTCTATTGAAATCGAAATTGACTACTATTTTTAGATTCTTATAGGATTCTTCCAATTCATATTTTTTCATTCATTCCTTAATATTTTTGATATTATAGTTTTCAGATTCTAATATGTTTCAATCAAATTATCATTCTTTCAATCATTCACCAACTTCATTCATATTTTTGGCAATTATAGTTTCTACGAGTGTTAAAAAATTTTCTAATTATTTTATCATCCATTAACCTTTTTCGTGTTTATGACACACACACGCAGAACTACCATCTTCAAACTTATAATATAAAAGTTATTCAACTTAATTTTATTTTTTAAATCTCATAACCAAAAGTCACATTTGAATTCTGTACACGCTCTGAACTGATTCGTCATTATTGTCAGCGAACAATAGATTTAATTAAACAGTCACGCAAGTAAATACATAACGGCTTAATGTCATAAGGAAGCTATTACTGTTTTTGCAAAGATGTAAAGTGTCATGCATGTGTAACTATTATTTCTTCCCCAAGCATTTTCGCAAATTGCACATTTTATATTGTATATGTAAAAATAATCGCTAGTGTTTATGTATTATGTCACTCAGGGAGATAAGTAGTGCATTATATGCATAATTCTCACATGAATTATGTAATATAATAAGATAGAGGTGAATAGTGTGCCTTGATAATCATTAGTTTCTAGTCCAGTTTGCTATCATCTCTTAAGTTTTTTTGTTATCGCTTACTATCGCGCGAACAATTATTGTCATACTAAACATTTTCGCATGATATATTGACAAGTATGCGAGACACATTGACTATTATGCTAGGCCTACAAGAACAAAAACAGCGTGAACTTCGGAATACAGAAAAAAATACATGAAGAGATTCAACACATCAAATAGACTGGAGATACGGAATTTTCTCTCTTTCCTGCCAATGTTATTCAAATAAATGTTCAGTGTCACTTCAGGGCATTCATTGAGATGAAGTGCATCCATAATAGCATCGCTTTTGCATAGTACACAGTTTGAGGACGTCAGAATATTGAATCAGAATAGATGGCCTGCAAGGTGGTCATGCCCTGTCTCTAGACGAAAAGCTACAAGAGCAAATCTACGGGGGATAGATGTGATGTTTACAAGAGGACTTTGCTTTAATTTGATTTGCTTGCTTGAATCGGAAGTCATCATACACACGTTCTTCAACAATAACTCGCACTATAGTAGAATATTGGTAAAGGATCCAGTGGAATTTGTATTATTTCTTTTTTTGGCATAAAAACAACCACTTCGTTTTCGTGTATTCTGCAGTATGCCGGGACTAGCAGCAGAATAACAGTGTTATGTCGGAAAGTAACACAGCGACGGATAATGTGGTCACCCTACCAATCACTGTCCATGGCAAATGATGCTTCACTTTGCTGATCAGAAATGCGGCATGAAGCTACTGAGTACTACTACCTCCAATACTTCACTTGCCACTCTCAGAAGTATGGTTTTACCTGGACGACACTGCAATCACTTCCTATTTAACGTGTCCTGGCCGTTTTTAGTTTTTCCATAGACAGCCTAATGAGTAAAATGGGCCGACTCAACCAGGATTTTTTGGTGGAAGTGTTCTCTTAACTTTATCTTTTCTTCTAAAAAGATGTGCGTCTAATTCAGAAAAAAAAAAAAATATTTAAATCGTGATTGAAGTACGTTTCTTTATCATAATTAAAAACAATACTTTTAATAAATAAAAAGGTATAAATGTCATTTCAATAATGCAGTCTTTAAGTATACGATACTGCAAAAGAGGTTTTGTATGGCATTTGTTGATTTACCGAGGTCTGTTTTTCTAGAGAACTGCATAGATAATGATCCATAATCACGTGTCCTAAGAGAGGAAACCCTTACACATGTACAATTCACTGTTCAACTATTTCCATTGTTCAACGATATATCAAGTATTATTTTTAACTGTATCATAAAACAAATATTGTTCAATAGGGACTGAAATCGAATCCCATACCTTCCACACCGAAGGCTTCAATGGTTCTTTATATTATGCTGTGAGTATTTTAATGAATTTTATAAGCGAATATTTTGCATCAATTATTATCATTATTTTTTAAAGTTTACTCCAATTTTAGGAGAAAACATACTTCATGATTTTGTTTAATAAGTATATATTATAGCCGATGTATAGACGAATTAATATGAAGAAAACATTTTTCAGTTTCTTGTTTTAAAACATCTTATAAAATAGGTTGAGTAATTTCTGAAGGTTTTGTATACATCCATCTTTGAACAAACTTTCAAACAAGAATATGCCATCCCCAATAACCTAAAAAAAAGTAAACTTTGACACTACGTCATACACTTGTAAAAAGATGTGAAATGATTTCCACCCTTTTTACTACATCGTCTTTTATCAAGATTTTCTTGATAGACAGACTCTGACGTTGGCGCAGCAATGTTCATTTTAGACCTTGCGCCATAAAACCCAACCAATCAACCTGACGTTTCTCTTCATAATATACACAACATAAAATATTTATAATACTTCTTAAAAAAACACACTTAAAAAAATAATAATTTGTTTCAAAATATGAACAGAAAAACTAAAAAGGACCCTTTAAGATAATATTTTATTATTTTTATTCCAGTTTCCCCTCTAATAATTTCACATATGAGCAAAAATTTTAAAATTGTAACTACACAAAAGTTCTATTTTAACTAACCCAGTGGTGTTGCGCTTGATACAATGATGCACTTTGTTGGATGATTAAGGAAGTTAGAATTATTTTGCAAGTTGCAAAATCATTATGTTATTTTGATAAACATACTTTTTAATAATAATAATATTGTAAGAATATCCCACTGTTGTACATACGTCAAAATCACTATGTAATTTAAACTATAATAAAAATATAAAAATATTTTAAAAATAACCAATGTTCTATTGTCATCAGTATTGAAAATGTCCTAAAACCACAAGGGAGATGATTTATGAAAGTTCTATAAACTTTTGATATTTCCTAGTTACTTTTTTATGAACTTTCAGTTCGATTTTATTTCTTATAGTTCTGCATATTTTTCATGTATATAGACGTATATATTCAGAGGATCATTTATAATTATTGACAATAAATAGAGGTTGTATGTTTTGCCCAATGCGATCAACTTGTTGATATAATTAAAATCAAGATATTATTAACACTTTCTTGAAAATTCATGGAAGAATGTTGATTGCAATTTTTTTAATCAAAATTAATTCATTTGAAGGATTTACAAAAAGGAATTATAATTCACATAAAAATATTTCATCTTCAGATATGACTTTCTTTTAATAAAATGAAAAAGAGTTTTCGATTGTGTGATTTTTAGATCGGATATTTTGAATTATAATTTATTGGTCAATCTGAAAAAAAAATGATTTTGATCGAATTATTGCTTTTTTCATTTTAATATCAAAGGTGTTTGGTTTCAGATATTTTTTCTAGTTATTTACTTTTCATTATGACTAATTAATTATTTTGATAACCATCTGTCAATTAACATGCTTAAGTATTCACGTAAGCATGTTAATTTACAAGTGGTTATCAAAATGAAGGAAATAACTATGAGTGTTGTTGTTGTCGTGTGCCAGATATAGGCTGGAATTATGGGGTGCGCTGCTCCCCTTTTCAAACTGAACTATATTTAGGTGTGGAGCCCGACTTCCTCAGTACACACATGCCATAGATAAACGTTTATAGGGTAGTCAGCCATTCACAATCCATTCATATAAGGAAAGGACAAAGACAGGATAGATAGAGAGAGAAAGTACATCCATGCTCGAGCCGGGATTCGAGCCCAGGACCTCCCTATCCGCAGTCAGGCACGCTGACTACTAGAGAAGTTTGACAACAGCTTGTCTAGAGGTCAGCGTGTCTGAATATGAATAAAGATGATATTTGGATGCGCTTAGTAAAAGCATCAAAATATAACAATCGCTACCAGTTTTTTTTATTTTTTTATATAAATAATTAGAAATTTATATGTTGTAGTAATATGTGGTAACAACTGAAGTTCTTAAAATCTTGGATCTATTTTCAAAAATCTAAAATGTTGGACCTCTCAGATTCTAAATAAGGTCAAATTATTGGAGCTCTTCTAGCTGGAGCAAGTGTCACTGAAACATCCTAACTTTTAGGTGTTTCTGGAGATACGGTGTCATAGCAGCATAAACAAAGGGTGTCAAGACAAGCTCGGCAGAATAAATCAGTAAACGGAAAGAAAAGCCAAATGAAAGACTGGAATTGAAGCACATTGTAATGTCTGAAAAGCGAACAGTTGCAATCTAAACCAACTGGAAAATTGAGCGCAAAGCAGAATAGCATCTGGTTTCTCTAGTGTTGATGATTAAAATTAGAATGCACCTTCATAAATAGAACATTTACCGATGAGCAGTGTGTTTCAAGTTACACAAAACCCGGTCGTTTGATAAGTAGAAAAAAAGTTAAGGCTCATCGTGGCCTAATATGGCGGGACAGCGCTCGACGAAGCATAATATCATGGGTTTGATCCCAGCCACGGTCGAGCAACAGCAAATGGATGTTGAAATTGTGGTTTAAGTATGCAAACAACTGCCGCAAGAGTGGTTGCAGAGCTCAACCGGTATCTGAATTTTCTAGTGCCAACGATTACAGTAAATAAGCACCTTCATAAACACAATATTTACGGAAGGGCAGCTATTTCCAAGCCATTTGAGACAGATGCTATTGGTACTCGTGGTGTGGTGTCACACTCATAAAACTCAGTCTATTTAAAAGTGGAAGAAAGTAATATGTGGTCTAATGAATCGTCTTTTACACTTTTTTACCTACAGAAAATCGGCATGATGAGGAACATTAAGAGGCCACCTGCACAAGCATATGATCATGATTGTCTCCTTCTAATTGTTAGACATGAGGTGTATTTATTATATGAGCAGCCATGTCGTAGTTTTCGCTGGACCAATCGTAACCTTGAAAGGAAGGATCGGTAAGCAGAAGTATCGATACATTTTATTTGATAAGGATCATTCTAGAAAGCGAACTTTGTTTCTTGATAGATATGGAATTTTTCAGGATGATAATGCACTTATCCAGTGGATATACGGCGGGACTTGTCCAATCATGGTTTGTTGAAATCGAAAATGAATTTAAAATCCACCATAGCCGGCACAGTTATCCGATTATTTCAATATAATTGAACCGTTTTGGTCTCTTTTAGAGCGTTTATTACGGAATCCATTCCTCCATCAGTATCTCTCTCAGAACTTTGACAATATCTCCATGAAGAATAATACAATATTATACTAAACATGAATCAATTCCTAGGAGAATCCAAGCTGTATTACAGTTCTACTGCATACCATAAAGGATTCTTTATATTCATTTTCAGAAGAAGAAAAAAAAAAAAAAAAAAAAAAAAAAAAAAGAAAACATAAGTCATAAATAGTGGATGAAAAAAAATGGATGTTCTATAACTTGATGTGTTTTTGGCCAAGAAAGTCTTGCTTGATGAGGCCCTACATTGTCATAATAGAAACGTAAGCCATTTAATATTCACTTGAAGAATTTCTAGGACGCATCTTTTAATATATCACTTAACTATGACTGTCTTTAATGCTTCCACTTAATGACTTTAATTAATCATATATTTCTGAAGAAAATGGCAAACATTACTTTTATTCAGAACACGTTGCCTTTTCACTTTGGGAGTAAGATTATTTTCAAAGACCCGCACTTATTTTCTTGATGTATTAAAAAGCCAAAAATTGATGTACACTGCTAGACACCCAAATTACAAAACTAAAAAAACAAGAGATATAACATGTTGACCAAGTATCAAATGATTAAACTTATAGGCTCCTGAGAAGTGTGGCTCCTGCCAAAATCAGTAGCTAGAGTGGTCGCAATTGTTGGAGATCATCGATATCACACGCCTTTGCATTGATTTAAAGAAACTTTGGATATGTTCTTGGGGTACAGCAGATTAATGTAATCTGGGTCAATCGTTGAGCAGCCATAAACCACATATTCGATGAAAGATCCATAGATTGAGCCGGCCAGGGAAGCAGTTCAATCTGGAGATTGACGAAGAGCCCTTGAACAATGCGTGCTCATGTGGTCGCGCATTATTCTGTTGAAATATGGCTGTAGGTAAGCCCTGAAGGTAAGGAAGAACAACTGGCTCCAACACCTCGGAGATGTAACGCTGTTTGTTTGAAGTATCGGCAATGCGTACTAGAAGAGTGCGAGAATGGTATCCAATGCCGCCCCACACCAAAATACCCGGTTCAGAACCAGTGTGGGAGTGCATAATGCAGCTATTCAGCATCTTTCTCCACGGTGTCTCCAGACTCGAAGGCGACCATCATGGTGTTGCAGACAAAAGCGTGACTCGTCAGTGAAGACAATTTCTCTCCATTCTGCCGTCTACATTCTTCTTTCATCGCACGTGGTTCTGCTTCAAGGGTAGACGAAGCAATAGACGTCTTGTGGACAGACCACTCTGCTGCAAGAGAAGTCGAATGGTACGCTCAGACACTTGATGAGGAATTACAGACAATGTGCTATAGTTCGTGATGTGGCTGAGCGAGCACTGAGGTGGATGCGATCGAGCCCCTCTAGCCGACGTACCTTCCTGCATCCAACGATCAGATATCCGCATTATAGTTGTTTGGTTTCGTCCAACACAACTACCGATTTCTTTGAAAGGTAATCCACAATCTCGGTTGGCCGATATCCTTCCTCTGTCGAACTCGGATACTTGGTCGAAAAAGGATCGCTGTTTACTACAACTACTACAAGGCATAATCAATCGTTTTCTTAGAAGAAAAAACACAATTGCCGAACTAGAAATCGTCGAAATCTCCAAGCCTTAAATAGCGCTTTGAAGTGGCGCCACAAGAGCGCGTGATGTTCGTCTGCGCTGAAATTCTAATTCGCATGTCTCACCTCCGCTGACGCACGCTGTAAATTTCCTATTATTTGCAAGTTTCCTTCAGGGTGTTGCATTTACGATGGCCAGCAGTGTATGTTTTATAACCAGTTACAGTTTAAAAAATATTGTGGTGTTACCATCTTTAAGTCATTTAAAGATTTATATTTATAAATTTTACAACTCTCCTCTTGCTATAAATATTTACATGAATTTTGAAGTCTATTTAAATTTAGTTTATCTGGAAGAATTTTAGTTATTAAAATTTAATCTATAAAGAATCAGTTTTACGGTAAGATTCTTTTAATTTCAATATAAACGAAATATCAAATTACCGTATTTCCCTGTATATAATCCGCAGATTATATGTTAAAAAAGTTTCAAATTTCGTTCCGCGTATAGTCTGATGAAAAACATTCTCCATCAGAAAAGCTTACAATAAAGTTTTTAAGGAAATGGCGTTTATGTTCTATAAAATAAATAATAGGTGGTGCCACGACTAGTTTCATTTTCAGATACCAATGAGGGTTGAAACTCACTAAAACCAGGTCCCTCAACAAACTGCCAGCCGGCAATCACTTTCATATTACAGTTACTATTTTCTACTCTGTCTTCGTTCTGAGAACATTCAAATCCATACATCATTATATGGAAACAAAAACCATTAAGTTACAGAACAAATTTCAAACTACGAGTTTAGGGAAGGCAGATAAAAAAAATGGAAACAAATGTGTTAATGTAAGGTGAAAAAAACAAAGTATGCGCGGTGCAAAAGAAAAATGTATCCAATGCGCAATGTAAATCAAGCCATTATTTACAAAACAAATATATTTTATTTTTAAAATATGTGTAATCTCGTTTTAAAAGTTAGTATCAACAAAAAATTGATAATATTTACTAGAATCTTTTCAGATCTTGATCGATGCTGCGCTCAGTTTATCGCATTTTGCGTTAAGGTGAATCCGCGAACAGATCTTTTTCTTTATAAATGTTTAAGTACAATTTATTACAATTTTAATTGTATTGTATATTTTTTATTCTATTTGGCATCAAGTAAGCAATATACATTTTCGATTATTCGTCGGAAAATTTGCTTCGGAGTATGCAACGTTTTTTCTTCTGTTACTCGAAAAAAGGTCTTACGGATAATACACCGCTGCGGATTATATACAATAAAATGCGGTAAATAATTTCTTATTAAAATTTTGGTTACTCTTAAGTTTTTCAAAGATAGGTTTAATTAATATTTTTAATTTTTATGTGGGTACATCTGGTATTTTAGTATAACTAATTTTTACCACTTGATAAATTGGTTTCCTGTATTTATTTAAAATCTAACGGGTAATAAACATCACAAAATATTCTTATATAGCTGCAAGTCTAAAATTAATAAAATATACTAAATCTAAATAAGTGCCACATTCATTTCTTCTGTAGGTCTATAAAATATCTTTGAATATCTTTATTATCAATCTTTGAATTTATTAAATATCTTTGAATATCAAAAATATCTTTTTTCAAGCTTGCTTGGGAAGTAAACATTGGGGATTTCACATTACGCTTATTAGGATAAAAAAGCATCCATGTCTCTGCTCTTACCCTCTCTACATAATAGATCCTCCTGACTAGAATAAATGCGCGCCCTCTGTGGATCAAACGGTGCATATTCTGTCATATGTCTTTCTCCCTTGCTTGAGAGTAGATGTGTTGACTCTCTTGTGTATCATTGGAAATGTTCTTTAATGTTATTATTTTATTGTAATTACTATATGTTGTAACTGTCTTTTATCATTAAACATGTCTGTTTGTATACCACTGCCTTCTCTCTACTTCATTTTATATCTAAAAAGGCTAACCACCTAACCATGACATATGCGTTGCACCTCAGGATTTTCGGCCATGAAAACAAAAATGGGCACTATAGGATTTGCCCCCTCATGTTCTGTCGAGATACTGAGTTTAGTTTAGTTAAATAAGTGCCAAAACTTCTAAGTTTTAAATAGAAATACGAGGGATAAACCTGAAAAGAATTCTATTTATTACGAAGAGAGATTTAAAGTTTATTTAAGTACTCTTTCTTATTCTTAAATGCTTTTATGGAATAATTCTCACAATAATATAAATAAAGCTTTCATTTAAGGTAATGCACATCACTGAAGCTTTTAGATATTATAAACATTCTAAGAGGATTTTAGTTAATTAAAATATAAGTGCTTCAGAGCATTTCATAGGGCAATGCTACCAACTTTTGATGTCTATGCGATAACGAGACATTTTAATGTTTAAACTGCATTGAACTCTTGCAGCATTCTAAATGATTGTTAAATGTATTGTCCTTACAAAGAGCGTGTCTCTTGAACAATAACCATCGCTGATGAAATTAGTTAAAAAGGTTTTTAATTGAGGAAAACATTGTGTAATAAGTTCATGTCATGCCTTAATTCAACATTGTTGTCATAACGTAAAATGAAAATTATGCTAATAATCGATGAATATTTGAAGAAATATACTTCCCAGAAACGCAATATTTTCTATCTCCAGCTGCAATTTTTTGTTTGAATTGTAATTAAACTATTCTTTGGGAAGATTTAAAATAAAGTATGTGCATTTATTCTAAAACAAGGCTATAAAATGTCTTTTTATTTTATGGATGGCAGATATTGACATACATTCCAATTTCAAGGTCGCGACTATTAAAGTGAATAAGTGGCTCTTAAGCATTTAAATGTTCTTAACAAAAACCATGGGAGTAAAAAGAGCCTATTCAGTCATTATTATTATCATTTTTTTTATTTTCTCTTCATTTCACTTCAGGTATTCCAGTGACATGGACTTTCTATTATTTGATCAACATCAGAAGTGTTTGCTTTCACTTTCGCAATCAAGGTTGCAGGTCCGTGTGAAGAAATAAAACTATTAACCATCGCCCACGGAACAAGTGAATTCGCTGGGTTGGGGATATTTGAAGAAAGTCGACACTTTTTGATTCTAACTTAATTCTTCAGCTTCTATCAGAAAAAACAATCGCGAATAATTTTTCTTAACATGGATATCATCACGAATTTTACTAAAAGATTGGGGTATATGTGGTATTTTATGGACCCAAGAGATCATTTATTTGAGAATGTGAAAGATGTTCCGGATTACTACAAAGAAGTAAGATATTTGTGAATTTAAAATGAACCTATTTAAGTAAATGTGAAGTATCAAATATATTGAGCCGTTCTATATTTGCTACGACTTCGGTTTTTCTAGCTTTTAGAATCGCTTTTTTTTTTCAATATCTATTCTAATAGCAAATCAAAATGAATTGTTCCTTATTAGTATTTTAGAATTGTTGCTCATTACTGGTAACTTAATAATTCGATTTTTTTTTAATTTCGAAAAAATGAGCTATTCGAAATTAAAAATACTAAATATTTATTAGAAAGATATTAATTTTGAATTAATTACTTTTTCAAAATTATTTGTTCGAATTATTCTGTATTAATTAATCGAAGTTAATAAAATTAGTAATTGAATAAATTAATCGAAATTAATAAAACAAATCTAAAATTAATTAATTGAAATAAATTATTTAATTCTGAAACAAGTTTAGTTAATTGTAAAAATAAAGTAGTAAAATTAATTGTAGAATTAGTTTGATGAATTATTTACAAATTTAATTCATTAAAATTAGAATTAATTAGTGATTTTAAATTTTGTATTGAGTTAACTACTTAACTTAAATAATTAGATTCTTTTAAATTCAATTATTTGAATTAGAATTTCTATATATTAAAATTTTAAGAGAATAATTTATTCTAAATGATAATTATTTTGAATTTATTAATTAAATTCAGAATAGTTAATTGATTTAGGAAAAGCAATCAAAGTTTTACATAATTATTTACAAATACCTATTGATATTTTAAAATAAAATATTACAGAAATAATATTAGTTATAAAAATTTTAAACTTTAATATTAAATATTGTATTATTCTATTTAAAAATTTAAAATAATTCTAAATTAATAATTTTAAAATAATTTCATTATTTTGATAAAACATAGCAAAATATTATGGGAATCTGTTTAAATTGAAAAAAAAATTTTTTTTTCTAGTTGACATTTTTAATTCAAATATTAAAAACTTTTTTACAAGTGATTTATACAAAACCTTCATTTAATTACTTATAGACAGAGGTAAGTAATTAAATGAACTATAACTCAGGGAAATTAAAAGTATTTTTTGATTTTTTGCAAAATTTCCGTACTATTTAAATTTAAACATATTTAAATTTGTAATAATCATAAGATACTCAATTAAATAAATTGAGTATTTTTTACTCAATTTATTTAATTGAGTATCTTATGATTATTACAAATTTAAATATGTTTAAAATGTGGAAGAATTTATTTTTATTCTTTTAGATGTAATATATTTTTAAAAACACCATTTCAATGAAACATAAAATAAAATTTTAATTAGAATTTATTGATATTTAATTACAGCTAATAGTATCTATTATAATGAACATAATGTGAATCAATCCCATAAGAACGTATTAATTTTTAAATTATTAAAATGTTTAAACTTTATTTAAAAAAATTAATATTATTCTCTTTGAAATAATTTCATGTGAGAAATAAAACTTATTCAAAAATATATAAGCCCCAATCCAAAGTTTTAATTTTAAGGTCAATTATATAAATGCTTCAAGTGATTTTTATCATTAGGACAACTTATCATTCTTTTCGAAGAATTAGAGAATCTCGTAAAAATAACTTTAAATTGAAAATAATTCTTTGTTTAAAAATTGTAATTTTATAAATTAAGTTTTATCGTACTTTAAATATATTAAATCCATATTATTTTATAAAGCTCAATTGTGAGCACAGTTATTTCAGTGCTTTTAGTAAAAAGGTGTTGCATATACATGTTAAAATTGTTGCCTTCATGATTTTTGCAAAAAATAAGAGAAACTCTTGGTGTTACTGTTAAGTAAATCTTTATAATATTTTTATTTCTAAAATCTACAAATTATTTTCAAAGTGATGGAAAATTTTGTAATCTTTTTAGAATCAGCTATGATTTAATAAATTGTAAAACATTATCCTTGAAGAATCGATTTGCTTTGAATTGAAAATTCTATTCGCAATATAGTATTATAAAATAATAATTTATTATATTAATTTTGTAGTAGTAGTAGTAGTAGTATATATATATATATATATATATATATATATATATATATATATATATATATATATATATATATATATATATATATATATATATATATATATATATATATATATATATATATATATATATATATATATATATATATATATATATATATATATATATATATATATATATATGACGTCCTGCAGCGCGATCTAATTGTTGAAATGGCACCAAGCTTGGTATTTAGACTAATCAAGACAAAAAAAAAAAAGATTCCTAAAAAAAAAAAAAAAAAAAAAAAAAAAAAAAAGCCCAAAATTTGCCTTTAGGTCATTTTATGGCGCTAACATGTGAGAAAAGAAAAATACTAACACAATCGTAGAATTAAATTATTAATGTTTATTTATTACATTTATTTCCCCGATGAGGAGTTAGACCACATTCAATGTGAGCACCGTTCTCGGAATCATGCATTCTGCCTACAACGTTTTCCACAGCCGAACGTAACGTATCACGAGGAATATTCCGCACCGTGTTTGTGATGTTATTCTTTAGAATAGCCAACATAAGCGCACGTTCTGGGAACGTGATAGGCATGGCACCTGGAGCTCGTTTACTTCATCTGAGATTGTTTGTCGGAGCTGTCTACTATTTGCTTTTACAGCTCCTATTACTGGCACTGTTATCGCACAACAATTACATTTTGCTGTGATACCCGTGTTTTATGGTAATTCTCATTATTATAAGTGACAGCAGCGCCATAAAATGACCTAGCGGTGACTTTTGAATTAAAACTTTTTTTTATGAAATCCCCCCTCCCATGTCTTGATTAGTCTTAGTCTAAACACCAAGCTTGGTTTCATTTCGGCTGTTAGATCGCGCTATAGGACGCTCCAAATACTGTCACTACTTTAAAAAAGATCATTATATATATATATATATATATATATATATATATATATATATATATATATATATATATATATATATATATATATATATATATATATATATATATATATATATATATATATATATATATATATATATATATATATATATATATATATATATATATATACACACACACTGCCCGACACTGGAAAAAAAAAAACTGACGAAACTTGGTAAACAGAGAGAGACAGTAACGAACAATAAGTGAACTGAAGGAGGCAATGGTAGGGTCTGCAACTGGAGTCCAATCGTATCCCAAACGTCTTTGGTTGGTGCGAGATGTGGCGAGCACGGTGGCCAGGACAGCCAGCTGTACTCCTTGCATGCGGGCAGATGTGAGCAATGTGCGTTCGAAAATTATCCTGCTGACTGAGAGCATTGAAAGTAAAGGAGAGTCACCGGCTGCAGCACATCATCCACGTAACGCTGAGCTGTCATATTACCATAAATACAAACTAAAGGTGACCTGGAACCGTTTGCAATGACGCCCCCAAACAATGATGACTCTTTGTCGCGTGATGGGGAGTTCCACAATTGCTGCAGGATTGGACCTGCCTCCATGTTGACCCCACACTCGTACGCGGTGACTGTCACTGAAGAAACAGAAGCGTTACTTATCTGAGAAGATGATCCTGTGCTATTTCGTCGTCCACACCATTCTAATTCAGCAACATTCCAGAAATTGGAGTCTATGCTGTGGGGGTAATGGCAGTCTTCTTAACGGAATCTATGAGCATAGGCCATTTGCAGCTTATCGACAGCAAATGGTTCTGCTCAATAGGCGAGCATCCCTTGCGCATGCTGCAAAATTTCGGTAAACGTGGTTTGCGTGCCGCACCTACCCGTCGGTTACGTCGATCCACGAATGCTGATGTCACTCTGTTTGCACTGACACCCCGCAAACAGTTTTTGTTCCAACCATCTTACCCACAGCCGGTGTACTGTAAACGATGTCCAGCTGTCATTTATCATAACCAGCAACCTGCCCTGCTCAGTCCGATCACCATGCCCCTCGTAAACTCGTCTGTCTGCTGGAACTGAATCCGTTGACGAGGGCTTGGTATTCTCTGCAATTACAGGCGTCATTTGAGACAAGAACGAACTTACAAAGATTATTTTCCATGGAGCAATATCCGCGCGAATATTGCTCACTCCGCCAGTTGCTCATCTATATCTTATCCTACGGGTGCTGGAGAGCTGTGCATTTCACATCTTTTCATAACTCGGTAAGGTGCGTCTACCTTAAAATTTACATAATTTTCAGGCCACTTTTTCTTGTTGCATTTTTAATGTTGGACTGTGTACATAAAGCATGATCAGAAATAACTGAAACAGAATTTGAAATGAATATAAAAATGTGTACAAATATTATATGTTTAACAATGCATTCAACGCGAAAGCAGCTTAAATAAAATTACTAAAATAGAAATTATCGAAATTTTTTTTAATATTCAAAACAAATTATAAAAGAACAATAGAGCAAATAGAAAGTCTATTTACATATATTAAATACACAAAACACACAAACAATAGACAAAAGAAAATTTAAATATGAAGTTTAAAATTTGAATCATTTAAATAAACATGCAGAATAAAAGAAAAAAAAAAATGAAATAAAATATCAACAGGGATCGATATTCGTCAGAATTTGTGACCACATTGGCACAGAGGGCGTGGTGGCCTGGTTGGTTAGAAGGTCGTTCTCTTTATTGAAAGGTAGTGAGTTCGAATCCCGGCTTAGCTGAAAATCCGTCGTGCTCACTAATGGCGACTGGGGCACATTAAAACTGACCGTGGTTGCAATGTCCTCCAGCGTTAAGAGGAGTCTTATTGTACATTAAGGTGCTCAGAATTAAATGTAAAGAAAATTAGCTGCGATTTGAATCATAGAAAAGCCAAAAAATATAACATCCATCGTCTTTCTCAGCGTCATATTTGTGAACGTCGAACACGCTGTGAAATTCTTTATAAAAAACAATTATTTGGAGAAAACTAGAAATATTTCGTAACAATTAATGAAGCTTGGGTCTATTTGAATGATGCAACAAAATAGATAAATTTATTACCATAATAGAGAAGAAAAATATTTGCTGTGTGTGTATGCGTATGGTTCAAAGAATAAAAAAATGTTTTTCTAAGGGATTTTTGATTGTTGATGATTTTTCATACAAAGGCTAGATTAAAAGGTAAAAAATTGTCAAAATGTACTCTAAATACCATCAAGAATATATTTGAATGAAATTTCTGATTTTTACCCACAATGCCATCCGTCCATTGAACAAAACAAGTAGGCACACATCCCAATTCACAATTGTTTTTCTTGATAAAATAGAATAAAACGAAAATTAAAACTATACCCTTCACTGATATTTTTCCTAAATCTTCATCTGTATCACCGATGACTTTTTGTGCTTTTGGAATCTTAAAATGTACATTATCAAATATCAAACTATAACGCTTTATGACTTTGGAAAGCCGTTCAGGAATGGAATAAAATACCTTTTTTCGAAGTTACAAAGAGCATTAACAAAAAAATTACAATATAAAATGATAAATAATAACAAGTGCTCCCAAACTGAGCATTCAAAACACAAAATATGAAGGTAATTTTTTCTGTGCACTCCACCAAAATCATCTGAAACATGCGAGAACAGCTTCTGTATTAGGTTTTTTGTTGTATTGTCTTTTATGAAAATGAGTTTACTATTTTTTTTCGAAACTTTCAGAATTTGATTCTTTTAGGTAACCCCTGCTTTCATATTTGTCATCATTTTCGAACAATTTTTGCATCTTGTCCGCGGGAAAAAGCTGATGAGAATGAACGATTCCATTACAAATATCTGCCAGGGTATCCTTGTCGAAATTTTCAAGTAAGATACATTTATTTCATAATTTTGTTTAATTAAAGTGTCATTGTGTTTACGTGTTTAAAATTTTTGATTGTATATTTGAAAATGCATTCTGTTTATAACTATCTCTATTTGTTTTTAAATAGAAATCGTTTCTTTAATCATTATAGATTCTTTATTTTGTTAAACAAAGAATAAAAAATGTATAGCTATATTTCCTATTGTTATTCATGGACATTTAACAGTTTTTTTTTTTAACTTTCTAATACCACAACTATAACGTATAATTCCACAACTATTATGTATAAATTTAAATACTACTACACCTATAATGTATAACATATATACGTAGTATTTAAAGATTAAAAATATTTACCACATCTATAATGTATTAATTTTACACAGAGAGCGTCAAAAAATGCATACACAGTTTGAATTGTCATAGAAACCATATTTTTCGTGCTGCAATGATCAATTTCTAGGAGAAAGTAATTCTATATGTATAATAAATAAACACAGTAATGTGGTTTGTCTGCATGATTCAATTTCTAGGAGAAAGTAATTCAATCTGTATAACAAATATAAAACAATAATAACGTGGTTTGTCTGCCCGGGAATGTTTTGGAACTTTCCACTTTGAGGGTAATGTAAAAGGCGAAAGATATCCTGCAGGGCTTCTTGATTATATATTCTCTGACTCTCGTTTATTATACGGTTTTATTTCTAACAAAATGATGCACCACCGAGCTATCATCGCAATAATATATCTATCATACCTTCATATTTTTAGAAACAACAGTCCTAGATGCTTGTTGGAGCTCCTGGAATATGAATGGTCATTGGTTGGTGTTTTTTTCGAATTTCTACCGATCATACCTAGAGGATAGTGAATAAAATGTATCAGGCTAGTGAACAGGGCGCATGATAGGCCTATCGAGTTTCCTTCACGTTTTCTCAGTCCCTATACTGTTATATTTCTTATGAGGGACAGGAAAAGAGGGTGTGTGCACACGTAAACCACGCAGCCTAGGTACATTTTGGAAGTCATTCAAACAGTGTGCGCAAAAATCACTTTGGGCACTTGGTACGATCTATGAAATCAGTAGTGATTCGTACTAAAAATGTAGTGATGCCGAATGTCATCATATTTTTACAGTATGCATCTACATTTTACATTTGTGAAGAGAAAATGGATTTATGTTTCAAATTAGCCTTTAAGTTTTCCATTTACAACAGTTGAACTTTGTAGAATGGAACATTTCGGAACATTTTATTTTGGAAGCTTGTAAAACAGAGCGTTTTCTGTGATGGTCCAAAAGGTGTATACATTTTTTGGCAGTGGTATATATTCCAGTGGTTGAGGTAGTTAGAAGGTTAAAGATTATAAAGTGTGTATTATTAAATTTACTAATTAATTTAATTGCAGAATACCTGTAGTTGGGACTGAATTATTACTTTACACCTGGATCTACAACAACTGGAGAATTTACAGTTTACCTTGGAATTCGCCATGGACTTGGCTGCTTTGTATGGTTCTCACCGATTTTGGTTTCTATTGGATGCACAAAGGAACTCATCGTAAGTAACCGAAAATTAGATTTGCTTTAGTCAAGATTTTTTCCTTGCGATATTTTTTACTATTGTAGCTTCGTGGCGTAGTGGTAACACTTCGAGATCCCAAAGCTGAAACGGTTCTGCCGTTGGACTGTGTGCTAGGTCGACTCAACATTTTATCCCTTCAGAGAGTCGATAAAACTGAGTACCAAGCATGCTTGGAAACTGAACACTAGGGGTTTCGATTTTGGCTAAACACCTATCTGATAATCTTCAAATCCCAGGGCCCTCAGTTATGAAAATAAATATTTGCAAAGTAGGCCTTGCCCCCCCCCCCCGCATGGGCTGTCATGCTACTGAATTTAGTTTAGAGATTACTTTATTATTTACTGTTGGCATTTGAACAGTTTTGGTCGTATTCTCTTGCTGCATAATTGTATTGACTTGCATAATCATTAATATAGCAACTGGAAGATTGATTTGAAAATAACTTCTTCAGAAGACCAGAACCCACCCTGAGCTCTCGAACCATTGAAGAAGGAAGAAAAAAAGTAAGAGTCATCCAGTTTTTCTGGTGTAAAAGCCATCTGTTGTTTTAAAAATGTTTGAAATTGACATCATCCAAAAGAAAATATAATCCGTACTTTAAACTATTTTTCTGACTATTCATTTATAGATAATTGTTTTTCAAACATAGGATAATAATCATCATTATCGGGAGTGGAAAGCTGAAGGCATTATTTTTTTATAAGCAGTAAATAAGTGGATCACCAAAGCCTGATAATCAGATCACCCTTTTAAAACGTAATTTTTCAAGTTCCATGTCTATCAGTGCTGAATAATTACGGATGAATTTTGCTCTTCTGCTTTTAACATGCATATTTGTAGGAGTGGGTATTGAGGAATTTTTCGGATTTTGCCCTTTGCGTCACGTGAATATTGCCCATATCTATGAATAAATGTTTAACAATGAAAGAAAGAGTTCACCGCTTTTTGTTTATTTGTTTTTTTTTTTTTTTTAAAAAAGGGGCCAATGATCAACCGCAACTACTAATGAACTAATATTTCTTAATTTCTGAGGTGTAATGCAAAGATTTGTGTACACAAAACTATTTTTACTATTTACACCTGTGTTTCGCACAAGGATTCTTACTTTTACATAATCATATCTTCAATTAATGTTCACTTTAGAATACAAGATCATTGAAAAAGTGTTGAAGGATAGAAAATTGTTAATGTTGTGTTAATTTCAGTGTGCCCAGTAGTAAAATTTTGAATTCCTATTTAAAACAAGATACAGGGGAAAAAAATCAATTACAACGTTGTAGCGCAGTAACAATTAAATACCTCACAAATTCTGAGGAAAAATGCTTCGTGAAACGTACTCTGGTTTGATTTCTGACTGGTTGATACATTCCGAAACATTATACGATATGCAGAGTATCGCAAAGAAGTAGCTATTTGAGATTAGACACAGTCAGTGTCCAATCTGCTCTTTCAGCCACTTCTGACTGGGAGTTCATTTTCTCGTATAATAATGCTAATATTTTCTCTTTGACATATTGGGTGAAATTCTACTCACTAATTATAAATTTACAATCAAATTATATTTTAACAATGGGAAAAATACTTTCTATTTGATATGTTGAGTGGAATTCCATGACTGTTTCTATCACTTCCAGAAGACGAATGGAAAATTCTGAGCGCTGGCGTGCTGTGGGGTGCATTGAAGCAGGACAGTCGATCTCAGATGTTGCTCTTTTCTTCGGCGTTCCTCATTATGTCATTTCACGTTTATGGAAACAATTTCAAACCATACAGGCAGTTGTCCGAAGGCCCAAAGCAGGTTGCCTAAGGGTTACAAACCCCGAAGAAGATCGATATAATGAGATTTTAGCCAAGCGGAATCTCAGAGCGACCTTCACATAGCGCTAGGGTTACAGCGTGTGTCACATCTATGGTTACAGCGTCCATTGGTAAGGTAATATTTGCAGCTACTGTACGCCGAAGGTTACATATAAGTGGACTGTAGGCCCGGGTATCTCGAGTTTGTGTTTGTCTATCCGTCCAATTAAAAGGGGCACAATTAAAGTGGTGCCCAGATGTCAATTGGACTGTATCTGACTGGGGCAATGCCATGTTTACTGATGAGTCAAGATTTTCTCTGGAGCCAGATGAGAAGCGTATAAGATATGGCGTGAACAAGGAACATGCAATCAGCCCCAAAACATCATCAAACATCACGCATTCAGAAGCGGAATCATTATGGTGTGGGCAGGGATTTCATTAAGATACCGCACCGACCTGCACATCTTTAAACGGGGTTCTGTGACGGCTGTCCTACATAGAGATGAAGTCCTAGAACCCATTGTGATATTGTACGCTTCAGCAGTTGGTTCTACTTTTGTTTCAATGGACGATAACGCACATCCCCATATAGCAGACATCATCGATGACTACCCGGAGAGTGAAGGGATTGCGCGTATGACGTGGCCAACCTTAATCCCATTGAAAATGTTTGGGATACTTTCAGCCGTGCTGTATCTTCACGTTTTCCACCTCCAACCACTCTTATTAAGCTGGAAACTGCTCTACAAGAAGAATGGCTATTGCTTAATTCTGCGGTGGTTAATCTAATGAAATCCCTGCCCACATCATAATGCTTCCGCTTCTGAATGCGTGATGTTTGGTGATGTTTTGGGACTGATTGTATGTTTCTTCCTCATGCCATATCCTTATACCTAATTGAAAGCATGGTCACAAGGTGTAAACTTTGTATACAGATGAGGGAGGGATCACATACCCTATTAATGTCCTTTTTTTCATTTTATGCTGTTTATTTTCACTTTGCATATTATTCTGTTTAAATCTCTAATATACCATTAACTAATAACTTACAAAAAATTAATATTGTTTTCCTTTCTGTATATAATTAATGATTTTATTTTATGTATAAATAATGTACTACTTTCCTGCCGAATTTTGTGTCAATCAAAGCAGTATTTTTTGCATTTTACATCTTCGTGCTTCACTTTTGGAAGTGAGTGTATATCAAATTAAACTTTTTTTACAAGAATAATAAATTTTTGTTTAGAGTATTTTCTTTTTGACACATCGATTTTAATCCCATTCAAAATATAATATATCAAATTATAGTTTTATAATAAGAATAATATTTATAGAATGGTATTTTTGACATATTGAGTGGAATTTCACTCAAATTACAATATATCAAATTATTTTTTTAAAACAATTTTCTTTTTAGAACAGTTATTTTTCATACTTTAAGAGAGATTAAAATTCCACATAAACTAATCCAAGGCAAACTTCTTTGCGTGTATATGAGCGAGTTGTTGGTAACAAGTCACTAAATAAGAAAGATAGAAAATCTAACTTCGAAATTTTACTATCAAATTTATTGTAAATTGCAGTGTCACTTTTCTATACTACGACAGTTTTTTATGAAGAAAATTTCTCCGGGTTTCAAGATACAGGGAATGAGATACGACTCAATATTAAGATAATTTTATCTTTGCATGGAATTATCTGTTGCTATGGCCAATTCTTCTGCAGTTAATTATACGGTTCTATTCCAGCCAATGATAAATAACGAGATTTGTTTGCTGTACTTTTGTTTTCTTTTTACTCACTTCAAAGGATGAATACTTGTGAATTTTCTAGGTTTTTGTAAAAATCGTGTATTCCTCATTATGTTAGTTTTTTTTTGCATAAAATCAACCATGCAGTGGATGTTTCAATGTCTTACCTTCGTCTGTTATGCGTATTCAGAATGTTGTTATATGAGGTCATACCATGACTTATACCATGCCATGATCATGCTATTTGGAGTGAAAAGTCTTTGGTTTAATTCAAGACACTGTTGGACACATTATATATATTGATGTTTATCAATAAAAAATTTTCGTATAGTTAAAGACAAAACATCTTTTGTCATCTAACATAGACGTCCTTACCCAACATACATACATAATGGTGCATTTGAATTATAGACTGTAGCTGAAGGTTAACAAGTTTGGAATATTAGCTTAACACGAAGTACCTTATCAATTTCTACTGTAGACAGATAACGAGGTGACCCCTGAGCAGGCACTCTCCTCTCTTTAGCCACACCTCCCCACCGGAAGGTTTTTATCGATTTTAAATGGACATGGTCACGTCCCCAATCTACGGAGCTCCAGAAACCCAATGAAAGTGAATGTGGTCACCCTCCTAATCACTGCCCGTGGCAAATGAGGCTCCACTTTGCTGATCTTAACGGGAAACGGTATGAAGCAACTGAGCCACTGGAGCTCACACTGTTGGAAAACGGGATATTGTAATTGTGGTTGTTTTTATCTTCATGTACATCTGTTAGTGTTGTTGATTGGAAGTTCTATTAATTTCACCCTTCAATATGTGAATATGGCCAATTATCTATAAAAAATCCTTTTTTGCAAAGCCACTTTACGCGTTGGACATTAAAAAACCTTTACCTGTTCGACATTACACTATTTCTTGTCAATCTATTGTCGCATACAATAAAATGAATAAACACAATTTTCAATGTTGTTTTCAATATTTTTGAAGTATACATTGAGCACATTTTTGAAATGTTTTCAATCAAAGTAATTTGGTAATGTAAAATACAGCGTATAAATCTCTTGTAAATAACTATTTCGTAATTGTTATTTTTAGAAATAAGCATTTTATGGCTTTTTCATGAACCTCACCACAGTTCAGAAGATTTCAATTTAACAACGCCTCTACGTTTGAGCATTTTCACGAGCGCCACCTTATGGGTAACTAAATCAACTTTTTTCTTTTTTATATTTACCTGTATTTTATTTCAGCATTTATATCATTATTTAGCTAATCCTTAAGATGCTATATTTTATGAATGACCATTGTCAAATTTTATGAGGAAAGTTCCAAATAAAGGAAATGCTGATAATTCATATTCCCCTTTCACAATATTGGAATTATTAGTAAACATCGTTTATTTTACAATCTACTTACTAAAACGTATAAGGAAACGTTGCTACTTTTTTCAAATTATTTCCTCAAAAGTTTTGTGCCCTTAGCAATTTAATATTTTTAAGTACCATAAAAAGGAATCCATTATATTTTTTTAAAGGGAAAACGTATTACAGAGTGAATTGTTCGGCATTTAGGCTGCCCACTTGGTGGTTTCAAAAGCATTAAATTAGGCATTATTTTGTCAAAGTAACTGGTCTTCAGAATGGAACGCTCATTGGAACCAATCCCAAACTCTGCAAACAGATACTGGGAAAAAATATGGTAATCTGCAAACTTCGTTTCGGGTTTATGCTTTCTTCGGGCATTTTTGTCAGAGTGGGTGCAAGCTAGTTTTCTAGGTTCCCTATTTTTTGAGAATAGTAAATACGCACCAGCTCCCCACATTTGTGAAAATGAAAATAACTAATTAGATGTCGTATACATTAAAAAACTTATAACTTTCATTCTAAAGCTATTTGTATTGAGATATTAAAAGGTAAATTAGTGTTACTATTTAGGGTACTTTTCTATTATATTACCGCTTTTAACTCTAAATAAATAGCATGTTTTTTTATCGCAAATCAAAAATAATATAACGTAGATACGAGATGATTTTAATGGTTTAAAACTTTATTTTAAATTTAATACATACTAAATCGAATTTTTTTTGTGTGCAAATATTTACTGAAATATGATACACAATGGTAAACAAGCTAAATGCAAAGGTAAAGCTAGTTGGTGCAAAAGATTGCTTGGTGATAATTTTGTCGATTAAATGAAACATTTTGGTCAGAAATCACCAAGAGCAAAAAATAACTAATATAGCAAAATTGAATTTTGTCTCATTGAATAAAAGGCACTGCAACATTATATTTACGAAATAGATCACCGATGCGATTGCTAAACAGTTTCTGACAGAAATAAATATTTGCGTTTAAATAAGTAATAAATGCTTAGTTTATATATAAAAGGAAATAAAATGTTTGTATTATTTTTAATAGTTTCAGAAAACGCTAACATTTTTAAACTATACGTATAATGCGAATAGAATATTTATGACAATAATTTATGATTTTTTTTCTTTCCCTTTACGGTGGTTTTCAAAAGTAGGTCTAATGGAAAATACCCTATTCAGTTATGAAGGAAGTAATAGCATAGTTGCTTTTAGACTGTAATCAAAAAATTAATAAACGCATATATACTATCAATAAGTATAGGATGGCTTTATTTTACATTTATAACTTGTTTTTTTACGAAAATATTTAATGAAAACAAAAATACACTGTAGATTATAGAGTTCAAGTGATATTCCATCTTTTTTTATAAAAAAGTAAAAATTCCATTTTAAAATCAATAATTTAAAAAATTTACGCAATTGAAAAAAATACCTCAACTGTAGACATTGAAATGAAATAAATAGTTAGGATTGTGCATTTAATTTTGAATATTTTACAGGAGTGCCATGCAATAATTTGGAATTTCTTAATAATTAATACAAATGATAAACAAGTTTTATTATAAAGAAGATAAGAATGATTATCAAAAGCATATAGTATACCAATATTTGACTCCAAGTTGATAACTAAGACATTTTGCACATTACATGCCATCTAGTGATAATAAGTGACAAAAGTAGTATTTTTGATTATTTTAATTGGAAAACTGGAGATCAAATATTAAATTTAAATTGTAAAAGGTGAGTACGGCATCATTTTTTTGGTAACTTAAATTTTGATTTAAAGTTTTGGTATAAAATTAAACATTTTAATTGGTTGTTTGAATTAAATTCGATATTTTAATTAATTATGCCAAAAGTGCGTATATATTGAACAGAATGAGATATATACTACTAAATAATATATAAACTTTATTCGGTACTTATTTTAATTTTTAAAGGTATTTTTTGTAAAAGTATAAGGAATAAATTTACTTAAATTTCATACCGTGGCAACTATCATTATTAGAAATTCTTCATTTAAAATTAATGTAGTAATTGAATTTAGTGATATTATTTTATTTGTATCTGAAACGATTGATCAAACAATCATATTTATTATTAATAGAACCGATTTGTAAACTCAAGTTAATCATTGAAAGATTCGATGTTTGTCCTTCAATCTAAAGTTCACGAGTTCGATTCTCGTCTCGATATGTAGAAATATTCAGATAGTTCAGAAACCATTTTATGTGGAAGGTTTCAGTGAAATTAGTGACCTTTGAGTAATAAGCAAAGCAAATGAATTTGTAAAAATAATTGATTTTTAAGGAATAAAGTGATTGCATAAAATCAAATCAATAAAATGATTGTTAATTAAGTAATAATATGTTAATTAGTTTATGAACTGTCATTTATACAGGCACTCTTTCTCTTGCAGCTCACCTACATTCCGATGGCATTTTTCATCCCCCCTTCCATTTTTTTAGTACACTATCAATTGAACGTCATATTCCAGTATTGGCTGCATAGTGAAGTAAGTGAATATAAATTTCTATTTCTCTTTTCATGAAAATTAATAATTCAGAATTTCAGAGGAAATGAATTTTTATTTAAAATTTATTGGTTTTAAAAGTTTTGCTATATTAAATTGAAATCTAACAAATTTTGACACGAAAGCTTGATGTTTCGTTAAATAATATTATTCGAATCGTATGAATATAATCGATATTGTTAAATATTATAATACTTAATTGTGTAAAGTAATATTCTAAATGAGCTCGATAGGGCAATGATATCATATGGATAGGCTCGATTCTTGGGCTGGGCAAGGTTGACTCAGACTTTTATCTCTTCAGTGTAATATAATATATATATATATATATATATATATATATATATATATATATATGTATGTATGTATATATATATATATATATGTATATATATATAATATATATATATATATATATATATATATATATATATATATATATATATATATATATATATATATATATATATATATATATTTGTTATATACTTTTTCTTACTTGCATTTCCATTTATTTTTTTATGTGTTCACTGTAGTACATTCCTCGATTGGGTGTCCTAGAATATGTCTTCGTTACACCAAGTCATCACAGAGTTCACCATGGTAAGTTCTAATTCGGTAATGTCGTAATCATTATCTGGTGATGTTTTATTTTGTGTAATGTTAGTATCCTTATTTGGTAATGCTATAGTCCTTATTTAGCAATGTCATATATTGTGTCATGTTATCTTTCGTTGTAAAATTATATTTCGTGTAATGTTATAGTCCTTATTTGGTAATGTTACATTTTGCGTAATGTTATTCTTCTTATATGGTAATGTTGTATTTTTTAATGTTATAATCCTTGTTTGGTAATAATATATTTTGTAATGTTATAGTCTTCATTTGATAATGTCCTTATTGTGTAAAGTTGTAGTCCTTATTTGGTAATGTTATATTTAGTGTAATTCATTGTTCTTATTTGGTAAAATTTTATTTTGGGTAATGCTATAATCTTTTCTTGGAAGTGTTTTTATGTTATATTAAATTTAAACTGATTCAAAATTTGTTTATATTGTCGTACTTTATTAGTAATTTATAGAGATTTTTTATCAATATATCTATACTATAAAACATGTGCCGGCCAACTTGTCTAGTGGTCAGCGTGCCTGACTACGGATAGGGAGTCCTGGGTTCGAATCACAGTTCAGGCATGGATGTAATTTCTATCTCTCTATCCTGTCTTTGTCCTTTCCTTGTGTGCGAATGAGGTGTGAATGGTTGCCTACCCTATAAACGGGTCCCTATGGCATATGTGTGTACTGAAGAAGACAGACTCCACACCAAATACGGTTCAGTTGGAAAAGTGGAGCAGCGCACCCCAATTTACCAGCCTAGCTGGCACACGAGAACAACAACAACACTACAAAACATGTGAAGTAATTGTGTCATTGATTAACCTGCCAAATAAGGACTATAACTCCATAGAGTGTATTAGAATATATCTTCATTACTCGAACTTATCATATAGCTCATTATGATTATGGATAGTTAAATTTTTATTTTGTAAAAAAATTATTGGTATTATGACAATACTTTTTATTTATTTATTTATTTATTTTACAAAATAAGAGATTTTGACTAAGTTTAAAACCATAAATAGCTGTAATTATTTTTCTGATCTTTTTAAAATTATATTGTAATCATTGTAAAATAAACACAAAACACCGAACTTTATTCAAAAGCGATTATAAATTGAAATGTTATTTTCGAGAGGCAAAACAAGAAAGCAAAAAGAATGTGAGTTGTTTTATGTAATGGGATACGTAAAGAATAGCGTAGTTTTCCTTTTTGGTCAAACAAGAAAAATATGTAGGAGATATTTTATTGGCGGGGAATTTTCCAACAAAATATCGATTATGAATCCTATAATAAAAGAACAGAAATATGAAATATTTAAAAAGGATGTTTGTATACTTCTTTATTATTACTGTCACATATTTATGAATCCTAGATTTATTATATAGCTTAAAAATTGTTTCTTTTTTAATGCCAAAATTTTTTACTATTGTTATGAAAGTTTTACATGTGACATTCACTGGAAAATATTATTAAATTTTCGTTATAGCAAAAAACATTGAATATGAAAATTCAATGAGATAATTAGATTTTTCATGCATACATTTATTGAAAAATATTTAAATTTTAAGAAATACCTTTATTATTATTATCAAAAGATGAAACTAAAACAAATATGTCACTTTCACTTGAAATGGAAATAATTTTGTTACCAGGTCCAATTATTTTACTTAAATTGCACGAGAGTTTCATATAAATTTTCCACTATGCCTTGCCACAATAACTATTTACAATGTAAATGGAAGTTTTTTTTATGAACATGAATTTTGACGAATTAGCTTCACACTGAAGTTTTTTGAATGGGAACTTTGCGAAATAAGGATTGTATCATTGTGAAATAGAAATCTCTTGGAAAACTACGAAATAAAATGTTTGTTCATTGAAAAAAATTGTTGGTGTTAGCAAGGCACTAGTTTTACCATTTAAAAGAAATTGTTTGCAAATATTGCAATTATTAATTTAAAATTCTATTAATGAATGAATTTTAAAAAAATTTAAGTCATACTGGCAAATTTAAATTAAGCATAAAACGCATGTTTTGTCTTGTATTTTTCATTTTGCTTTTTCTTCTGTTCTATTTTCAACTTGTTAATAGCTTAAATCAATGGAAAACGCGTGTTTTCAAACCGATGCTTTGGTACTTTTATAAGAAATCATTTTATTAACAAAATGAGCTTTGACAATATTCTCAATCATTCGTTAGTGAACTTCGCCTTGTTTGCTGTCTATCAAAGAATACAATTTGAAAGTAAGCAGCGAATTCGTCAACAAGTTGGATATACAGCACCGTCTTAATCTGATGTCGTTATCAATTATGAGTGATGTAGTTGAAACGTTATCTGACCTGATGGATATTTTAAACCAATAATAATTGTAATATAGTGATGTAGCTATGATCACAATTGAAATGAAAGAAACAATCACTTTATGGTTGTAAAAGAAGTGGCACAGGTGCCGTATAATCCATCATTCCAAATTCTGAATTTTTTTGGCGATGAAGAAATGTTGCCAGGATGACATATCGTGACGTGCGCGATGACATAAATACTAGGGTTACCAAAATAGAATTTTCTGCACAATTCTTATAGGTCTCTATATGAATGACATAGTAAAAATGAGGTTGCCAAATACATATTAAAATCCACCCAAAAATCGCCAATCTCAGAATTTGGCATCATGGATTCTACGACACCTGTGCCAAAAAAGAGAAAATATACGATGTGTTAAGACAATACTTTCCATTATATTCTGAAAACATATTTGATGGAATTAGATCAAATATAATAAATAGGATTACGCAAAATCTTATCTGGTTCCGATTACAGAAAAAGGCTTTGTAATATTTTAACGAAAAATAAGTAAAATTGGCGTCATTTAAAAATGATTCAGTGAGAATTTCTGACATGTTTTCTTTTGTAGGACGAAATCGAAGGTGCATCGATAAGAATTTCGGGAGCATCTTTATCTTATGGGATCGCATCTTTGGAACATTCGAACCTGAGGGAGACGAAAAGATAGTATACGGCGTTACAAAACCTTTAAAAACATTCAGTCCTATTCATATTCAAGTAAGAAACAATAAAATTAATAATGACTAAATTTTTATATTTTCTAGACTGTGTGATCGAGACATAGAGTTTTCTAATTATTCTTGGAAAAAAAAGTACATAAAATATTGAATTTTGACTCACAAAATAACCTTTATGTTATTTTGACACTTCCTGTAATATTATGTCTATAAATATGTACGAGTCATACCACACCAGACTTCTAGTAGATTACTTGTATAGATAATTATAGATTAATAGATTCTATTATAGATAAAATAAAAAATAAAAAAAATAGTTCTAATATATATTAATAAATTACATACCTTTGTTTCATTTTGTCACGTCATTTTGCTGTTTTAGCAATTTATCCTCTTTATCTTTTTATAATAACTCTGTAATATTGATAAATTAACATTAGAAAAATTAGCATTGATGTAAATATTTGAACACAGCTAATTTTAAAATTCATCACCATGAAATTATACACTCGTTTTCGTTTTTGTGCGTAAATTTATCTTTAGTTTCTGCTCTTCTTTTTAAGAGATTTTTTTGTTTCTAATAATGACAAATAATAAAAATGTTTTATAAAAAAGACGGATTTAGTAGCTTAGATAAATTTATTTTAACATTCAACTTTTAGTGTTAAAGTAAAATATAATTTTAACACCTTCTAACAATGTACTTTCGAAATGTGATTGCTGTCTAGTAAAACTTGCATTAATTTCCAGCAAAAACTTAAGAGCAGACATACATTAGGTAATTTATTTTTTGAGGTAATTAGATAATTTTCTTCCAAAAATCTAAACTATATTAAAACACCAAAAAGAGGTTTCTTATCCAGAAATATATTGAAATAATCGCGATAAACACACACACACACATGATCACGCCACACGTTAGGTCGTCAATAAATGTTTGGTAAGAATTTTGTTCAAAAATGCCTAATGATAATTTTATGATATGCAATTTCTTCAATACAGGGCAAATTTATCGAGTATTTTTGTTTTCAAGGCCTATTTTAGCAGTTATTTTATATTTCATTCTCATATTTATTTTCATTTATCAAATATTTTACATCAAAATTCTGATGGTTTTTTATAAAGACCACTTTGTAAAGAATTAAACTATTTTATTATAGAATTTTTCAAGTATTTTAATGTATATCATTTTTAAAAATAGCATTCTTTGTACTATAAATTTTATTCCATTGTTGCAGAGATGTATACAATTTTACAATAAAAGGAAGAGTAAAAAGCACATATTATTCGGTATAATCAACTATTGCAAATTTTGCATTATCTCAAATTGATAATACAAGCACGGTATAAAAGAACTGTTCTTACCTAATTTCCTTAGAAAGTTCAGTACTATTTTGTCTCCTGAATCCCGTTAAATTACTTGAACCGGAAATTAATTTGGTAGAATTTTTCAAAATCTTAATACTCTGTTCTTTCATCCGCTTTTGTATTTTAGAAAATGCACAGCATTTTATATAAAAATATTTTCTTTCTAAATCTTTATCATAATATTTACTCAACATAGTATCAATTTTCTCTACTCGAATAAGCAAAGAAAGTGTTACAAAGAACTGATACTTTTCAAAGATCTTTAGCTAAGAAAGACTGGCTGTATAAAAATTTTATCTTTGCCGTAATTTCCTCGTACAGAAAAAGGATTACGAATTTGAAGTTCTTTTTTCTCTTTTCCTTGGCCAAAAATATACTTTTTAGGTTAAAAAGACTGCTTTTAATTTAGAGAAGGAGGGCAAATAGCTAAGATTCTCACATTATTTTTTATTCTTTAAAAATCTTAAATTTACTTTTTAAGTAAAACTATTATTTCAACGAAATGCTCTTTCAACATAATATCAGAATAAAGGGAAAATACAAAAATTCTCTTAAAAATTTTTTTTGAATATGAGGGAGGAGTTGTATTTTTCATAAGCATTTGCTGAGATTCAGATATTGTATTTTTTAAATGAGAAATCGTATGAAATGATTAAAGATTAAATCCAAATATTTTTTACAATATATTAATATCATAGAAAAGATTATAATTGCTTTAAAAACTGATAGTTTTATCTACCAATGTTGAATAATTTATAGTAAATAAGCCTTAAGGAATAATTTGAATAATTTATAGCCTTAAGGCTTGGTTTGGTTAGTTGAGCGACAAACTAACCAAACCAAGCCTTAAGGCATAAGTTTAATACAACATGCAGATGTATATATTAACTGATAAGAAAAGCATTGAATCATATTTATACAAACCATTGTAACTAAATAATTGTAGAATGATTTTTCGGCAAAAAGATGAGAAAGGAAAAATAAGGAAGTTGATGCTCGTCACGAGCGATATTGTTTCTTTCGTATATAAGTGTTTCTTCGTTATATAAGTGTTTTGAAAAGAGAGAGAGATAAATTAGCTACAATAAAACACTTAAAATTAATAAATAGGTTTTGATTAAAATTTGTTCAGGAATCCTTCACGCGCAAAACAAATAATAATAGAAAAAATCGAGACAGACTGAAGATTGCTTGAAAATAGTTATGAACGACTAATTATATAATTTTAATAGCAGATATTATCTAGGTGTTCGACAATACCATTATATAGTAGATATATTACCTAAAACGCGTTCTTGCTATATAATAACCTCTACTAGGATTCAAAGCTTGCATGGGGAGGAAGTGATGGCAACTTATATAGATGGGTATCCACTGGGTGTGCCATCATAGCTCTCGAAATTGGGTACTTGTAATGTAGAAATAGGGATATTGCAACCACGGCATATTTAACGTGCACCAGTAGTCATTAGTGAACATGACTGACCTCAGATTGGGTCGGGATTCGAATTCACTATCTTCTGACAACGAGAACGAACGCCCAAACCACCCAGGCCACAGGCCACCACATCCTTCTTAAAACGTAATATATATAACTTCTTAAAACGTAATATAATATAAAAAAATCAATCAGTTTTTGTCATTTTCCTAAAAAAAATTTATAATGCCTCAAAATGACGTTTACAAATATCGTTTCCCTAGCTTCAAAAGCAATCCAAACGTTCTAAAATTATCAGAATACCTGAAATGTAAAAATTTAATCCACCATCGATCCTGTAAGTGATGAAAAAGAACCATCGATGCTAAGAAAATCCTATTAAGAAAAAACCTTGCGTCAATTGAATTTCAAAAGATCTTCGTCTGTCAGACAAAAATAAAAATGTAAATACATATAGATTGACATATAATATTTCACCCCTAGTGTTTATATATATATATATATATATATATATATATATAAACACTTGGGCTGAAATATATATATATATATATATATATATAAAAACACTTGAGCTGAAATATATATATATATATATATATATATATATATATATATATATATATATATATATATATATATATATATATATATATATATATATAAACACTTGGGCTGAAATATTATCTGTCAATCTATATGTATTTACATTTTTCATTTTGTCTGACAGACGAAGATCTTTTGAAATTCAATTGACGCAAGGGTTTTTTCTTAATAGGATTTTCTTAGCATCGATGGTTCTTTTTCATCACTTACAGGATCGATGGTGGATTAAATTTTTACATTTCAGGTATTCTGATAATTTTAGAACGTTTGGATTGCTTTTGAAGCTAGGGAAACGATATTTGTAAACGTCATTTTGAGGCATTATAAATTTTTTTTAGGAAAATGACAAAAACTGATTGATTTTTTATATTATCTTTTACACTGAGTTTTTATCCGCTGTACGAGAAATAAGTATATATTGAAGTCTATATCGTCCAAATATATTATATTTTAAAATATTGTGTGTGTGAAAATTTATAAGCGGTATACTTATCCTGTAAGGATATGTGTCCATTGGAATTAATCTACATAAAATTTTTAGTAATTTAATTTAACCAAGGAAAAAATATAACAACAATATTGAATATTAATAAAAGATGGTCGGTGTCTATATTTCTAATGAAATATATATAATACGACTAACCACACAGCAGGAAGAAAGAAGCGCTGATTGTAAATTTCAATCAGAGCGAATGTTTGTGTCAAATATACATACAAGGGAGGAATGATGAATATTGAAGTAATCTATGAAAACAGCCCAAAAAGATAAAAATAGCCAAATCACCAAAAATCTTGCCAAAAGGTCACCAAATCATTAGAAATATCGTTTTTAACACAGAATACGCCTAAATTGTACAATTTTTGCCCAAACCTGAGTATATCACATCTGTCTGAGATATTTTAAGACAAATACACGTAAATTTGTAAATCTGTATCAGTATTGAATAATAAAAATTTTCTATAAATATATATCTCGTACATTCACTCTCTTAACTGTAGTATTTAATTATGTTGTTTCCTAAGAGGTTTTTTTTTTTTAATCTATGCATTTGTTTATGCTTTAAATGTATGGGTGTTCGTAGAGGTTGGTATATAAGAAATGTCTCTAAACCTAGTGTTAGTTCTTTATCGATAACAGAATAGTTTTTTCACTTTGATCCTTTTAAATTATGACCATTTTTTATACAAGAATTATCTGAAAACTTATATAAATCAAAATGTTTTATATACAACATCAACTACAGATCTTATCCAGTTTTAAATAAATTGGCTGCCTAAGATTTACGTAAAATTCTTTTAACCAAAGATTATTTGAGAACAAAGTTATACACAATCATTGTAATTGGTAAATTCATATATCAAAACGCGAATGTATTTAAGTAATTTGCGAGACTTATGTTGTAAAAAAAATCACATTTTAACTACCATCTCCCAATATATTTTCGTCTTTTGTAAAAATTGTTTAATTCCTTTTTTTACAGACAAACGTATTACAAAGCATCTGGAAGCGGTTTTGGGCTGTTGATGGCTTGGCTAACAAATTGTCTACAATCTTCAAAGGTCCTGGATGGATTCCCGGAGGACCATGGCTTGGAAAGTTAGAGGATATTCCAGAAGTAAAATTACTTTTATTTATGACTCTGTTTTAAAATATTTTCCTAAATATACATTGTATATAAATTATCTCTGTATTATAAAATATGTGGTCTACTGCTTGATGTCTTTTTAATTATTATGTCACTTGGAAACTAATGAATTATCTCTCTAATTTACTATTTGATCAAGAGTATAGTTACATTTCTGGATTTATTTTTGGCGTGCCTTTGGATGTATGCTGTTCAGAAAATAGTTTAATATCATCTCTTGGGATGAATGTTTAGAAGGTTTCAAAATTTATTCCCTTGACACGATTATATAGTGTTATATTTATGAAATCATCCACAGGAGGACATTAATCAGTGTCAGAAGTTAAAAGATATCCTTAAAGTTCATTTTTATCGTTGGTCTGTTTATCACGAGGTACCTAATGAATGGGTCAATTTATCACTCCAGTATTGTAAGTTGGCAAGTGTAAAATTATTTAAGATTTAATTTATCGTTGTGTGAATATATTTGTTTTACTTCAATCTATACATTTTTTTTGTAAAACTTCTAAGGAGTTTGTGATTAGAATAGTCTCTTTGCTTCACAATTCGAAAATCAATGACTCATTACTTTTTCAACGAAGTTGAAATGGATTGCCAAATTCAGGTCAGTATTCTTCACGGAGATTAGTCACAGTTTGTTTTAAATGACAAATTATGATTTATTATTATTAAGTACATGTTTTGACAGACTTTGTGAAGATCGTGAAAAATGCAATTTTCATGGTTGTAATGATGTGTCAGCTGTTGTCTCTTGCATTAAAACCATTGCGTAAATGATCTTATTTCATACATTTTTTTATGGAAGATTTTAGATTAATGAACATTTTGAAAGCTCTAATTTTTTGCTTTTCATGTTTTTAGTTAAGTCATGTATTCTAATGATTTAATTTAAATCATATTTTTTTTAATTCCATAAAAAATTGGTGAAATCTATTTAGTAAATCTTCATAAAAATATGGAAGCTTTAAAGTTCTTACAAAACGATTATTTCTTATTTGTTTATATAATATAGCCTTTCTATCATGTTTGTCTTGACTATGATTATTTTTGCATTATTTTTCTCTTTGTTTCATAAAAGCGAAATTATTCAAGGATGGCATGGGTGATTATTTTGAAAGTGGAATATTTGCATTTCAGATACTCTCGCATTCCTACTGCTCATTAATGAACCAATCGCAATGGTTGAACAACCGACAATAATTCATAATAAAGTTTTTTTGATTGTGGTGGCCAATAACTTAGAGTTATTAGTAGTTATTGACCATTAAGAAACTAACTGATATATTATTGGTGAACCCAATAATATTTCGGTGACAATCCCCTTTTTCGGCGACAATAGTCGAAAATATTTATTGCTGATAATGTTGTGTCCCCCCCAAAAAAATAAATAAATAAAAATAAATAAATAAATAAATAAATAAATGAAAAAAGCAAACAGTATGATTAAAAATATAATGAACTGTACAGAAAAAAAAACATTTATTATGGAAAATGGCTGGAAGCATTTTTTCTTTTGTATTGATCCATGTTTTGCTAATCATCTGACATTTACACATTTGTCGCCATTTTTTTATTTGCCTTTTCTATAACTTCTAGTTTAAAATCTGCTACGTAATTTATACGCTTTCACTTCCACATGACGAACTTGAAGATTTTCAGAACGAAACAACTCAGATCAAGACAAAATTTGAAATGATGATGGACAATAGCAACTGCAATTTCTTTCCGAATAATTGAATTCGTTCTTGAACGTAATTGAATAAAACTGAAAAAAAAAATTTAATCAATTCGTGGCACCATCTGTTATTTATTAAAAAAAAAAAACATAAATGCCCTTTCTTTCATAATTTTACTGTAAGCTTTTACTAATGGAGAAAGATTTTCATTAGATTATCCTCCATTGCTTATAATATGCACTACGAAATTCGAAAAATTTTTTAATGCACAATCCACGGATTATATGCAAGAAAACTCGGTAACCCAAATATTATTTTAAGTATAGCACGAATTTTTCTATTTTTAAACTTCTTTTAAAATTTGAATTCACATAGTTGATTTAAGCATGAAGAATGATCGTTAAATATTTATGTTAAATTAATTTCTCGGCTTTTGTAAAAACTTTTTTCATTTTTGTGAACACATAAAAATAAAATTGGAGAAGAATAAAATTTCATTTCTTGTTTGTAAATAGTATTATGTATTAATATGGAATTAGACAACTGTTTTCATACTTGTTCTTGAAAATGGAATTTCAACTAATCTATTAAACTATTCAAAAGTTATGATTTATGTTGTGGTGTAAAGAAATTTCCATTTATAAATTTATTAATAACACAAGTTGTTATTTGCATATAATGGCCAAAAATGTTACTGGAAAATTAAATTAACAATGTACACAATTCATATTTTCCATGTTCCAAAAACTTAGTAAACTTTTTTTGCTTTCATTTTAGCCGAAAGAAGACGAAAAAAAGTACGACCCAACGATTCCAAAGTGGTTAGAATTTTACACTGCTTTGCATACGGCTGCACTGGTGATTGGATACTTGCTGCTTATTCTCAATATCGAGGTTAGTATCGATAGATGTGATGTGGTTAGTACAAGGTTAGTATTCATATATATTACAGAGTTTCTGGTTCGTGTTGATTGAGAATTGATATTATCTTTTAAAAATCACAAGACTTTTTCTCATAGCAAATTCAACAAGATACAGGAAATTCAAGCTGTAGAAGTCACAAAGACTCAGCTAATGCAATAGGAAACAGTTTCCAAACACAGTAATCTCGAATACCTATGACAGATAACAGCTTTTATGCACTAAGCAAGTAATTATTTGTCTTTACCAAATAATCCTTCTAAGACGAGCTGCGCTATTTATACCTGACTTGGCTTGAAAAATCTAAGTTTTTCACCAGGTTTCTTGAAGATTCTAGGCTATCTCGCTAAATATTAATAATAGAGTTTAGGTGGTGAAATTTTTCAGAAAAATCTATTTTTCGCCAAGTAGTCGCTAATTTGCCAAGTATCTTGCCAAAAATCCGTCAAGTGTCAAGTCTCGCTAAAAAGTCGTCAAATATCACCACATCACTAGAAATGTCGTTTTTGACATAGAAAATGTCTAATTTGAGCAATTTTTGCCCAAAATCTGAGTATTTCAGATCTGTCTGAGATATTTTAAGAGAAATACAAG
The DNA here is from genome assembly GCA_030067965.1 of Latrodectus elegans. Classification (NCBI taxonomy): domain Eukaryota; kingdom Metazoa; phylum Arthropoda; class Arachnida; order Araneae; family Theridiidae; genus Latrodectus; species Latrodectus elegans. The sequence continues at coordinate 21,914,840 of CM057820.1, read as the reverse complement.
TGATATTTCTAAATTTGTAACTGTATATATATATATATATATCAATGGTACAAGAAATACCTCATGACAGGATTGGGTTCTTTTCGATCGATTCCATTTTGTAAAAATGGAGTATAGACGTTGCTATTTCACTTGCTGTCTGTCGATGTGACTGTTTGATTGTTTTATGGGTTTTCTCTCTTGCTGCTGGTGAATATTGTCCAGTCTGTATGAAAAGTTCTCCAGAAAAGTAAAATGAATTCGATGTTCTAATGCCTTAAGTCCCTGTCACGTTAGAGTTGCCAATATTTCATTTTCAGCAACTGCCGTAGACTTAACATTACGTGACGTCATAGCTTAAATTTTAGCATTTTTTCGCCAAGTTTCATGCCAAATAAAAGTTATTGGCGCTATAAGTTGCCGAAAATCAACAACTTTTTTGTGCATGCAGCAGCAACTCGGGCAAATCATATCGCCAATGATTTTAAAAACTGATCAAATTTTGTCTTTTTTTCGCCAAGGGTAGATAATACAAGAAATGGTTGTTTATTTTCAATTTTTGTAGCCATAATTCAGTGTTATCGAAAAAGCGTGAAGTTGTCAATTTTTAAACAACAAATTTAGATTTAGAATGGGCATATTAATTTCAATATAAAAGAATTTAACTGCTTTAAAATTTAATTATATTTTGCAACGAATATTTTATAATTCAAATTATTTTGTTTAAATAATTTTAGGTGGTTAAATTTTATATGATAAAAATGTCATGCAAAATTTAAAACTTTATTATGGAATATAATGATGAAAATATAAAAATTTTTAGTATTATTAAAATATCATATATTTGTTACTTCATATTGTTTTTAATTATCATAATTTAAATTTTATACAATTCGAAAACTAAAAGTTAAAATTTAAAAGTGTAAAAAAAAAATAACATTTTTATAAAAGATATATAATTTTTTTTAGCTTTGTTGACATTTTTGTTTTGATAGATACTTTCAAATAAAATTACTTTAAAACTATGTTAATATTTAATCTGTAAATCTGTGTAACTAAAAAAAAAAGTTAAAACATTATATTGACCAGACTTCTGGAATTTCCACATTAAACGGTATTCATGTAAAATATTTAAATTTTTTTCCTCTTTAAGAACTTAAAATTTAAAAAATGCTGTGTTTAAAATACACACATTTAAAAAATCTCTTTAAGCATTAAATGTTCAATAGTTATACATAAATATCATTATTAAACTCTTAAGAATATTTATTAACAATAAAAATTGCATTTACATTTTTCTTTTCATAATATTTTTTAAATCTTGACTATTCAAAGCTTATATGTGTAGCGTATTCATCAATGTTTCTTACCCAAGGACTGCCCAAAGTTAAAGAATGCCGACAGAAGTCTAATTCTAATTTTTTAAAAAAATGCGCGTTCAGACAGTCGTATCCTGTGAGATGATGAAATAATGCCATGATATTATTTCATCGCTTGTCTACTTCAACTTCCTTTGGCATTATTTTATAAAACGTCGGCATGAAATAATTCCCAAAGGAAGTAGAAAATGTAAAAAAAATTGGAAAAGTCAATTATAAAATGGTAACTCAAGGATATGTTTACATTTTCAAAAAATTATAATAAAGACGACAATAAGTTTAGTAAACAAATTCAGTAATATATCGAAGAACTTGTTTTATTTTCTTAATAAATTGTGAATTTAACAGAAAAGGAAAATTTTTAATACATTGCCATGTTTCGACAAAATATTTTCAAGAAAATGACTTAATGTAAGAGTGAAATTGATTCAAACCAAAAAAAGAAAAAAAATATATGAGAAGTTCATATGAATTAATTAGCATTTAAAAAACTTGGATATAAAAAAAATTCCCAAATAAGAATTCATCATGAAATCTGGAATCTACTAGTTAACTTATGGCAACCTTAAGAATTGTATCCAGAAAAGCGATCTATTATTAAATCTAGTAAAACAGTTATTTTCTTACTACAAACTTGAAAGAAATTTCAATCATTCATTGGACGAATAGAACGAATTTCTGAAATTTGAGCTGTGACGTCACGTAATGTTAAGTCTACGGGAGTTGTTCAAACTGAAATATCGGCAACTCTCTAATGTAAATGGGACTTAAAAAAGCTTTTTTGTTGCTTGGCGTCTACTACTCGATCTCAAATAAATCCTCAGCTATATTCTGTTTTTAGAATAATAATAAATTAATTTCGAGTAAATGATTTTATTGAAAAAAAAATCGCGCATGCTGCATGTTTGTACTTTGCAGTATGGGCGAGTTTTAATATTTGCAACATTTATTATCAACAGCCATAGTTTACATTTAACAAAAAAGGACAGAAAACAACCGACAGCTTATTGTCATTTTTAATAAGTTAAAACTTATATATACAAATAAAGCTTATATTTAATAAGCTTATTTAATAAGTTAAGCCTATTGTAAATAAGTTTAAACTTATCAAAACAGCTACACTCATGATGCTTAAAACAAATGGCTACTATTGATCACATGTATTAATGTGTGCGTGAATATAATATCATTTTCTTAATAATCTCTCTTTCGCGTAACTATTAATACAATATTCAGTACGAAGATTTCCCCAAAATATAAAATGCTTCGCCAATAGTTGCAACAAAATTGCAAGTTACAAAAAGAAAAAAAAAAGCAATATATAGTTGCTATTTCATTTATGTTATTATTCTAATGAAAAATTTCTCTTAAGATAATAATATTGTTAAAATAATCGATGTAAGCAAAACATAAAATGTTTGATAAAACCGAAGTCAGATAAAAATGAATAAAGGACTAACGCAGCCTGTAAATGAAATTCTATAACACAAGATAAAAAAAAAAGAAAGAAAGAAAAAAAAAAGGCACATGGCGACGGAAAATTTCTAAAAAGTTTAATTTATTTAAAGACCAAAAATTATTGCAGACTATAATTTTGTATTTTAAACAGAGAAAAAGGAGCTTGACAGGTCCAGACAGAAATAACTAAAAACCAGTATGAGACTGTAAATGTTGTCCTCTAAAAATTAATCTCTTTTTGTCAAGTCCAGACATTGTGAAACATATGGAATTCATTTAGAAATGCACTTCTAGAAAAGAAGGTACCTAGGAAATTTTCGACGGCATATTAAGAAAAACATCAACGGGATAATATAATGAAATTGAAACTGTTCTCATCCAACCTAAACCTAAAATTTGTCCATCCAAGTCCAATAAAAATTTCGATGGACATTGATAATACAATATTTGAGTTGCAATAGACATTAAGAAAGGTGCTTATTTTAAAATAAATGCTTAGAAAAAGCATTTTAATAAAAAATATTTAACTTAAGAATATTAATTTTGCATGTAAATAAACGTATATTTTAAAGGTACGGTATGATCTAACAACTGCTTTCCATATATATATATATATATATATATATATATATATATATAAAGCATGATTAGAAGTATCATTGGTGAAAATTGAACTATACAAAAATAGATATAAAAATTAAAAAATACAAGAATAGATATTACACATATGCTTAGTAATACATTCAGAGCAAAAATAGCAAAAATAAAATTACAAAAATATAATTAATAGTAAATTTTTATAAAATTAGTCTGAAACCAAATTGGGAATAATATTAAATTTATAAAATTAGTCAAAAACCAAATGGAGAATAATAATCAAATATTAGATGGAGAATAATACATTGAAATACATTTTTATTACAATTTTAATATTAATTTTATAATAATAACTATAGTTTATTAAATTAATAAAGTTAAAATAAATAAAAATTTATAATTGTAATAATAGTAATAATAATAATAATAAAAGAAAATTTTTTTTATAAAAATTTACTATTACACTATTACATATATACATGTATATAAATAACACGCACGCACACACACACACACACACACACACACACACACACACACACACACACACACACACACACACACACACACACACACACACACACACACACACACACACACACATTTATTTGCTACAGAAACCCGACCTACAAATACCTCATTTTTCATTGGATGATTTCTTTTCATAATATGGATTAGTTAAGGAAAAGAGATCGTGACAATAAAAACACTGAATAGTATAATCCCTGTTTTGTTCTTTCGATCCCAAGACTGATAGAAAAGGAACTTATATGCTATATAGTTAATACTACTGGTAATATAAGTAGTTTTTGTTGGCACAGTTAAAAATTATTTTTTATGAGTACAATATAGTTTTAGTAAAATTATTATGTAAAAACTTACGTACAACATTTTTTTGGAACTTTACTATCTCGAATACAGTCACTGCTATTTAATTAATAATATTCAATAAAGAATAAACTATGTAACTAATTCTAAGTGCATCAAATGTAATAAAGGCAAATATTAAATCCTGTTACAGATAAAGTCACACTTTTTAATACAACATAAATATTTTTAACCATGAACGAAAGGAGTCCGAAGAACAATGCTGCCATTTTAACCATATCTCTTACACTTAAGATTCTTAAAAATTCAAGAAACTATAACAGTGTTAATAAAAATAATTATTTTTATTGCTAAAAATCGAAAAAGCGGAAAATTTTTTTTGAATTTTCATAAAAATAAATTCAGTAGATGTTAATTCACAGAAGGGGTGCTCTCATGTATAGTGAATAGAAAATAATGGAAGTATAAGAGAATTGTTATTTTTTTGTCATGGACTGAACTAAATTGCTTGCAAACAAGCAATCCACTTGAATTAAAAATCAGTAAGAATTCCACAACTAGACATAAGTTATAGGTATTTGTAATTTATAATTAAAAACTTTTCAATACTATGATTTATATAGGAACACCACAGAAACTTGTTTGAATTTTTAAAAGCATCAGGTTTTTTTATATATTTTATTTAATATGTATTTTGTAATTATATTTTTTTCTTGCTTTTTTACTGTGATTTTAATTTTACTATTTATAAGTGTTTTTGTTTTTTATTAATATTTTAATGTTGCTTGGGTTTACAAAAAGATAGATTTTGTGTAAGAGCAAATGTGTAAAATATTTTGGCGCAGTTTATCCATTTTGGATCTTGCTCAATAAAACCCAATCAACCATGTACTTGATAAGAAATCAAAATCTCGATTTGTTCTTTTCTTTTTATTTTCAAATTATTAAAACCTGATGCTCTTTCACGATGGGGTTACTTTTCTACTGCATATAAAAAATTGAAAAACACTCATGATACAAAATGCAAACCGCAGATAATAATAAGAAAAAATTAAGTTTTTTTTAAAAGAATTACTAAATATTTTTATTCAATTTCAGAAATTTTGTACGTAAATAAAATATGCAAATTATTCAATATTTTCTTTTTTTATTAGGCTTCTTCAATATTTTCTTAGGCTTCTTTCTTGTTACTTTTATAGCCGCCTTTTTTTCTATCGCTTTCTAAAAATTGTTTTTAACTTTAAAGTCATTTTTTTAAACGTATACTTAAGCATTTAGCTACACAATTCATTCACTTTTTTATTTTTTATATCTTTTGAAGATTTGTTGAGTGTTTTCTAAAAACATTTTAAAGTTTACGATGAAGAACTTTGCAATCATTTTCCATCATAGTTAATAAAAATTAAATAAAATAAATACTTAATATTTTTGTTTTTATGTTACATATGATTACTTCGAAAAAAATTGCTATCGTGAATATAGCGGATTTTGAATTATTCAAATTCCGTGTCTTCAAAATGGTCGGTTATTGAGTTTGACTGACTGTTAAAATAAATCAACTTATCATATTAAATGATAGTTGTTGTATCGAGATTATTTAATTGTTTCCAAGATATTTCTTTGTGCATATATATTTTTCACAGAGATAAGTAATATAAAAAAATTAATAAAAATTTAAAATTAATTGTGAAGAAATAAAGTTGTGTAATATATTTCGTGTAAAATACCATACAATCATTTTTTGACTCCAACTTTTTTGTGTCGCCCTGGCCAATAAGCCCCTTTGTCTCCTCATGCTAAGCCACTGTAATTTATAAATGTACACTGAATGCATATGCACTACATCAACAAAGTTATCTTAAAAAGAGGTCTGAACGAGACTAATTATTCAGAATTGGTTGCAATGCAAAATCCTGAATTATACCCGAAACCACAAAAAAGATAATTAAGCTTCGTAGTTTATACTCCGACCCCTACTCATTCTGATTTACAGTTCAATAACTTGTTGGTTTGATTCCTTTCTTGGTACGAAGACTTAAAATAGTTCAGAGTCCATTTTAAATTATATGCCTCGAACTAAAATTAGGTTCTGTGGGTAAAATGTAACTGCAGAATTGGGAGAAAAAAAGTGCAGTCATTTCGTATTTCTTTTTATTTTGATTTATGAAACATAAATAACTTTTGTATTTGCTACTCTTTTTATTTTTGAAGAAACATTGTATTTGCCTATGCAGTGAACGTGTTTTCGGTTTCCCCCTTATGTCACCAATTGAAAATTCGCTTGAAATGTTAAAAAAAGGTGAATCCTGACTTCAATATTTCATAACTATCAGCAAGTTACAAATGACTTCTTTCGATCTGATTTGATTTATGATGAACTGTATTTAAGATCTCATTTTATGATCCAAGATAGTTTTGAACAATAATAATGAATTTTTGCTAAATATCGTTATTTTTTCCATTATAAGATTTAACAAGAATTTGTCTCTATTCTGTCGAAGTAAAAAATATTATATTTTTTGGAAGTTAGTGGTAAATTATTATATACATATTTTTATGATAGTTAATTACAAAATTGAATGTGATTGTTTTTTATTATTTAAATGAAAATTAATGTAATTTATTATCTTTTTACAGAAATTTACTAACTGGACATTAACAATGAGCTGTTTGTATATCATCTTGACTACAATCTCGATTGGTGGTTTATTCGATTTGAGGTATATTTAAAAATATTTATTGTTAAGAATACATTTTTCTAACAATGTACCTATGAAGAGGTTTTCAAAGATTTATGATACCTATCCTTGTAGTTATGAGGTAAAAAAAATTTCTTTTATGCAATTTCACAGTTACATGGCTCTCAAAATATGTAATTAAGCTAATTTCAGTAATCATTGGTTTTTAATTAATTCGCTTAATGATATTGCTCTTCATATTTTGTTCCATTTTTTTATTCCTTTATATTCTGAATTCCATTCATTACAATGTAAAAATGGAGAATTCTCATTCAATACTAAGCATTTTATTCGCATGTGACTAAAAATAGGGGGTCTCCATTTTGAATATACCATAAATTTTCCGCTATTACGATTTAGTGCCATAAATTTTTCATGGGGGAAAAAAAACAGACTTCACAGTAAATTTTTAGTAGGTGTACATTTTTGGTAGTCCTGTTTGAAATTGCTTAGAGCTTCCCTATATTTGTTTAAATGGTTAAATTATTATATATTTGTATTATATGATTTATATATATATTTGTATTTTATGAGTATATTTCTATGATATGTGTACTTACATTATGAAGAATAAATAAAAAATAAATTTTATATGGATTAGGTAAAATATCAAATTTTCTGATATAGAAATGATATCAACAATTAAAAGTTTTTAGCTAATTTTTAATGCATATTTCTTGAGAGTGCATATATATATATATATATATATAATGTATATAATATATATATATATATATATATATATATATATATATATATCCAGGGTGTAACAAAACAACCGCATAAGCTCTGCATAGCTAGATTCCTCGTTGAGAGTACATAAAAACCGCCCCAAGAAGCGTTCCTGTACGATCCACAGTTTACGAGAAAAATACGAAAAACAAAGTATGACATCTATTTCGGTGCAAGAAAAAAACTCTTTATTGTACATATCAAAAACAGTATATGGACAATTTAAAGCAGTTGTTCAAAGTGTCCGCTGTGCATGTCGAGGCAGGCTTGAGCACGCCATGGAATGACTGTCATCACACGTTGTAGCATCGCGGGATCCACCGAAGTGAAAGCACACACACAGCATGCAGACGAGCAATAAAGTCCATTGGTGCTGTCATTACGTGCGCATCCACGGTACGCGCACATGGATGAAGCGATATGCGCGTCGAACGTTTTATACATTATCGTCTGAAAAGATATGCAAATACTGTTGTTGATGTGTGCAATAAAGTGTTTTTCTTGCACCGGAAATGACGTCAAACTTTGATTTTTGTATTTTTCTCGTAAACTATGGATGGTACAGGAAAGCTTCTTTGGGCAGTTTTTATGCACTCCCATTGGGGAATCTAGCTGTGTAGAGCTTATGCGGTCGTTTTGCTACACCCTGTATATATATACTATATATATACATATATATATATGTATATATATATATATATACAAATATATATACATATATATATATACAAATATATATATATATATATATATATATATATAATTTTTTTTATATATATAATTTTTTTTAAATATTTTTTGTGCGCAGATTTTGAGATTGTCTTAATAGTATTTGAGTTCTTATATAATATAAACAAGGGATTTTTGGAATTTTTTTATTAATATATAATTTATTATTGATTTATTGATATTTGAATGTATTTATTAGTGTTTGGGCTCCCACGTTCGAACTGTTAAGGTGTCCTTTGTACTTTATTTTGGATGCAGTTGTACTGCAAGATTTCTCCAAGAACTCTATTTTAATATACCTATTGATGTACGCCTTCAGAAGTTTGTTCCTGAGCTCTTTTGCATTTTGGATTCTGGCCTGCCCTCTCATGAAAAAAATGTGCTTGAAAAGCAAAAAGGAAAGGAACGATTAAGTTCATTAAGAGTGAATAAACAGTTTGTATGTTTTATGGAATATTGCTATAAAGTTGTAATATATTTTATCGAATATTAAAAATTATTTTTATCATATTTTTGTGCTTATTTTGTAAAAATTGAAATATAAATTCAACAAAGGTTATATGTTTTAAACTTTCCTTGTATCTTCAATAGAAAGAAAGTTTTAAATTCTAAAATGTTATTTGATAATTTTTTTATGGTATTGAATAAAAGAATCAATTATATAAATTAGATATTTCAGTTTTATTAAGACTTGTAATTTGTAAGAAGCTGTTTAACCCTTTTAACTAGTGTTTAAATTATATAGTTGTTTTATATCAAACACACAGGTTGTTATTTCTGATTCCATATGGTGTAGCAATGTACATCAGATCCACAGATCCTTCTATCTTCACAAAATCCAGAAACAGCACAGAGATTCATAAGGAAATTCTCTTTAGCAAATTCCAGGGACAAAGGAAGGTGTTGAGGGCTTTCCTGGTTGACACTACATTTACAACAGCTAGGATAGAGCTTACGTTTGCTATTGAATTTAAGGCCACGAAAAGAGCCACTAGCAAACCTAGAATATGTATTCTGGTTAATTCTAAAACTCTTGAAAGCAATGTAATCACCAAGACCATCATCAGAATGCCATCAAATTTAAGGCCACGAAGATATCCACTATTAAACCTAGAATATGTAGTCTGGTCAGTTCTAGAACCTATGAAAGTAATAGAATCACCAGGACGTCGCTAGAATGCCAATAATGAGCAGATGGAATGTTTCAGATAGACCAAGCATCTTTTTTTCGAATAGAAATATTTAAAGTAATGAAATAGGTATTTGGGGTAGTAAAATCCCCATTTACCCATTTTTCATATTATATTTATTTTTATTATTGCTTTTTAGTATTATACTTAACTTTATCTAAAATACTTTTAGAATTAAACTTTTTAAAGTGTTTTTCCTATTATAATTTAATTAAGATGTGAATAAGGTTATTTATCGTATAATTACGTTAATCGTGATTAAAACGATTTTTAAAAAATTTATGATGTCATCATTATTAATCGTGAAATGATATGATTTATTATTCATTATGATAATAAAAGAATATAGGTTATGACTGAAAGTATTTTTACTTTTCTAAAAAATGAGTTTAAAAGTATATTTAAAAAATAAATACTAAATAAAATACTAAACTCAGTGACATTACAGCCCATGTGTGGGCCAAGGCCTACAGTGCCTATACTTGTTTTCTGATCGATGTCCTTGGGGTGCGCGCTATATATCCTGGTTAAGTGATCAGTCTGACGCAAGATCTCCAGTACATAGTTCCCACATATGCTTGGTACTCAGGTTTATCAACTCAAGGAAGGGACGAAAAGCCGAATCCACCTTCCCCAGCTCTAGGATCCAACCTCATGCTTTGGCGTTCCAAGTGCTACCACTACGCCATTAGGCTTCATAGATTGATTTCAGATCATGATAATAGATTAGGTAGGTTATTCATATATAATATAGAGTAATTAAAATTATATATAAAATATTTGAAATTTCATCATGCATACAGAAATTAATCTGGAAATTAGTAATAAAATTTCGTTGAATAATAAAAAGAAACAGTGAAAGTATAATCTATACTTAAAAAAAATTCACACGTGACGAAAGAAACTGTTTAAATAGAATATCCCAAAATATTATTTTCTTTATTGTGAAACGCGTTTTATATTTGAATAATATAAAACGTTTCACAATTAAGAAAATAAAAACAAATAATAAAATTAAATGGCAAAAATATATTTTTGAGAAAATCTGTCTTAAGTAGTGTATCTTAGATAACTTATGAGAGCAAATAAGCATAAAATGATTGAATTTTTTCTCCATTTTACAAAATACAATATCAAATAAATTGTTTTAATGTGTATGATACGAAACTAATTTTTGAGCAAGCAATATTTATAAATAATTGAAAAAAATATCGCAATTTTCAAATGCTATTTGATGTTGTTTCCCCTCTAAGTTCACATTCTGCCTTCTGTATGCACGTCTGTTAAAGTGTGAGCTTGGAAGTTTTCCACATTTCCTCAACTGATACATGTGAATGTAGATCATAATCTATGAAAGTTGGATGTAATAGCCGTGAGACTTACCGAAAGATAATGAGTTTCGAATCTTGCCTTAACCAAAGGTCTGTCATGTTCGTTAATGGTGGCTGGGACATGTTATAACTTGGCATAGTCACAATGTCCTCCATGAGGAATGATACTTCTGGGGGTGGCCAGCCAAGTATTGGGTGTCTTCCGCTTGATTTCTGCTTCAAAATCACTAAGAGTCATGTTCGGGTCTACGAGAGCACGCCCACTGACCTCTGACGGGGTAAAGAACGCTTTAAAAACGTCAATTGATCCGAGGAAACTGGGCGTGGCAGTCCAAGGACTTAAACCCCTAAATAATAACGGGGTCGCGATCGAGTTAAAGAACTCAGAAGATCGCGAAAAGATGACCAAAAAAATCATCGAAGTGCTTGGGGAACGAGTGGAAGCTAGGGAGCCTGCACGGAGACTCCCTAGAGTGATGATATACGATCTGCCGGGTGAAGACGGCGAGAAGGAAGTCCTCGAAGGACTAAGGGAACAAAATGAAATCCCTGAAGGCCACATGAAAGTGGTTTTCAAGTTAAAAAGGAAAAAGGGTCAGAGAAGCATTGGGTGCTGGAAACAGCGCGAAGTTTTTCAAAGCCTTCATCAAGAAGGAAAAGTCAGCTGCGGCTGGCAGAAGCACAAGGTCAGAATTCCTTGAACCAACGAGGTACTTCAAATGCTTAGGTTTGGCCTGCAGTCTAAATGCCAGAAAGGCACAAACCTGCACTATCTGCGCAGGAGAACATGCCTTCAAAGAATGCCCAAAAGGGAAGTTTGTTGCGCCAACTGCGTAAGGGCCAACAAGCAATTCAAACTGAAATTAAACTGTGGACACAAGGCGGTTGACGTCCGCTGCCCGCAATATAAACGGGAATGTGAGAGATTACGCTCTCGCACAAACTATGGTTGATACAATCAACTGCTTAGAGTATGGCATTTTGCAGATTAATCTCACCCAAGATCGAAGGCAGCCCTCAGGAGATTTTAAAGGAGTCGGAAATGGGTTCGTCAAAATCCTTCTCCTGCAAGGCCGTATTTGGTGGACAACGAGATCGCAGTCTTTCCCCAGACCAGTTCGGTGGCTCACATCGCCGACGGAATGGCTGCGGTTGTCGTTAACAACACCAAACTCAGCGTCTGGACCAGACGTGGATACTCATATCGTAGCGGTAGAGATCAAAGATCTGCGCCAATCGCTACTGGTAGTATCAGTCTATGTCCCTCCAAGAGCAGACATTGGCGGCTACTTGGGAGACCCTCGAAAAGATCATACGGTTCCACACGAGGGGTTCTCATAGGAGGTGATTTCAACAGGGCATCAAATGTGGGATCCCGAGTGTCCGTCTAGGTGGGGACGAAACGAGGGAAGCCCTTGTGGAGTTTCTTATTCGAAAACGACCTCGTTTTATTAAATGATGCGACCTCCAGGCCGACCTTTGAAACTGTAAATGGGAGGAGCTGGATTGACCTGTCGGTAACGACGGGCGCTCTACAGTCGTCCTTCTCATCGTGGAAAGTAGTTGAAAATTGCTTGAGTGATCACAACTACATCTCCTTCAGGCTAGCACCTAAGCTTATGCAGAACAAAAATAGTGGTAAATTTAAACTAGGGAAATATCGCCTTCAGAGATTGGGTGCGGACTTCAATAAAAAAGTACCCGATCTCAACGATAAGATCATACGTGCTAAAGAGGGCAAAGACCTAGATGAGGTAGTGGAAAACATTACCCAGGTGCTACAGGGGATCTGCGAAAGAAGGCTTCGGCCTCGTACTAGCACGACCGCTAGAAAGCAGGTTCCATGGTGGGATGACGAGCTAACAATGCTACGGGAGTAAAACACGAGCGTTGAGGAGGCGGTTTCAGAAATGTTCCGACTCCGATGAGCGCAGAAGACCAGAAAAAACGCTGTATAATAGATCTGCGGCCCAGTACAAACGACTCATTATTTCGAAAAAAAGAGTCGAACTGGGATAGAATTCTGCCAAAAGCAAATGAGATCAAATGTGTGGTCTCTGCCATACAAGATAGCGGTTGGTAAAGGCTGTCAAAGCACACACCAATGAGTAGCGTCAAATTGCCTGACGGGACTCTGAGCAACAGCGAAGAGGAAACCGTAAAAACGATTGTAGCTGGTTTATTCCTGTGGATGAATCGGACCAAGAAAGTGTTGAGCAAAAAGGCATGAGGAGTATAGCGGACTCCCTATTGCGGTGGAGGCGATGATCGACCATTTACTAAAGTGGAAATTAAGTCGGTCATTAAATCTATGGCAGAAAAAGGCTCCGGGTCTCGACAATGTCGGTCGAAGGTGGTGCAAACTATTTTCGATTGTAATCCGGGAATGTTTGTACTTCTCTTCAACAAATGCCTGTTTCTGAAGCATTTCCCAAGATCTTGAAACATGCCAAGTTGGTCCTTTTCGTGAAACAAGGGAAGATCGCGTCTGAGGCGCGATCCTGCAAACCGATTTGTCTACTGTCTAGTTTAGGCAAAGTACTGGACAAACTCTAACCCAAAGAATTTACCATCATCTGGTGAAGTCGCAGGCACTTCACCCTGCCCAACACGGTTTTAGGCCGGGCAGGCTCGTGTGACACGGCACGTGTGTCTTAATGACACAATCAGGTATTTTCAGGAGACAGGAAAGTACGTTAGCCTAATATCGCTAGATGTACAGGGTGCTTTTGATGGCGTGTGGAGACCTGGAGTAATGTTCCTCCTTGGCCAAGCACGATGTCCACATAATGTATATATGCTGGTGAAGTCCTACTTGGAAGACAGAAAGATAATTTATAAAGGCTCGAAAGAAAGAATTTGATTTTCGATTCTAGCAGAGGTGTACCGCAAGGGTCATGTAATGGACCACTATTCTGGAACATTGTTGCAGACAGCGCTTTGCGACTGGACATGCCGAATGATACGAGGTTGATAGCCTTCGCTGACGACATGCTACTGGTCGCAGCTGGTGACTCACGAGCAAAGCTCGAGAAAAATGCGGAAATAGCCCTTAATGCACTCAGCAAATGGGAAAAACATTTAGCTGGTATTCAATCCGAGCAAAATGGGGCCCTCACGGTCTCAGAAAGCGGAAATTGAAAAAGACCGCCAGTCTTCCGGTGGGACGGAACCTCCATAAAAAGTCCGTGCAGGAGCTAAAATTCCTGGGTGTAACGTACGATAGCGCCCTCACATTCAACTCCCATTTAAAGGAGGTGAGGAAAAATATTGTGAACGTCACAATGGCACTCCAACGAACGGCTAGGGTTCTATTCGGGCGAGAGCCAGAATTACTCAAACGCCTTTATAGGAGTGGAACCGAGAGAATGGCTCTTTTTGGTGTAGGGGGCATGGGGACACAGATTGGACTGTAAGACCTTCTGTGGCCACCTACAGAGTGTTCAAAGACCGGCACTCATGGCATTCACAAGATGCTACAGGACAGTTTCTACAGCTGCTGTACAAGTGCTAGCGGGCGTCCTACCGCTGGATATTAAAGCAGGCATAGAATATGCAAAGCTGATGGTATTGGTGGAGCGCAGGCCATATGTCTTTTACGAGGTTAATCTGCGGCCAGATGAGATTGAGCAGAGGGTAGACATTCTGTCATGTCACCCAGCGGCACTGCTGAGTGTGCCTTTCGATAGTGAAAAGCCTACTGGCGAGGGTCTGGAAATATTTACTGATGGATCAGGCATTGATGGTAAAATTGGTATTGGGTTCACCATCTTGTACTTTGGGCATGAGATTGCAAATTTTGGTGCTCGACTTGGTAACGAGAACTCCGTCTTCCAGGCGGAGATTTCTGCGCTGAGGCTGGCGCTAGACTGGCTCAAAGTACACCCAGGCAACGGCACTTTGTCACATATACAGTGATTCGTTGTCTTCCCTTTACTCCCTGGCCGATCCAAATAACCAGAACATCTTGGTTAATAAGCGAAGGACTCATACCAGGAAGCCATTAGCAAAAGAAAGGTACGCTTGCATTACGTGCGAGCACATGTTAGCACTTTCGGAAACAGAAAGAGCCGACTTACTAACCAAAGGCTGCGAATCTTCCAGAGCCAACGCTGGACCTGTCACGTCAAGGTCGCACCTGTCAAAGGTGCTGCATAAAGAAGCACTGCGTGTATGGCAGCTGAGATGGGATAATGAAGAGGTGGGTCGTCAGACCTACAAATTCTTTAAAAACTGTCTCTGACAAAGAGTCTTCAGTAATGCTATCGTTGCCCAAATAGCGACAGGACACGGACGTGTGCCGGAATACCTTCATAAGCGGGTATCCGATTGGCGAGTTATGTCGCTCGTGCAATGTTGTGGGGAGATTGTCTCCACTTCGTGCTGACTTGTACCAGGACCTCCGGAGGAAAGGAGTAAGCTGGTGTACAAGAGCGAAAGCTTGAGTACCATCCTGGACCGGCGCAACTGGTCTATCTTGAAAAGGATAATGTCCATTGCGTCGGACGACATTCCTATGATGGAATACCAGCGTGCTTCTGACGATGGTCCGGTCGAGAGCTGGGATATTGAGGAATAGTATAGGACTTGACGGTTCGTAAAGGAATTGTTACAAATCTTCTACGAGAATGTTTGCCATAATAAGTGTGTGGGTGCCGGCGAGACTACTCGCCTCATCAAGGTATGGTTCTGTGGCTCGTCTACTGAGGCAGGTGGCGGCTGCTGGAAGGTAGACTTGAGTTCAAAGCTTCGAGTTGCAAGGTATGAAAATTAGTTATAGAAGCCTCAGCTTCTGGCACTAAGCCTCGCAAACTCGATCCCCTTCTGTCCCTTCTGTACTCCACTATATAAGGTGCCATCACCCCCCCCCCCTTGTAGTGCTGAAAGTCAAATCCCTATATATATATATATATAAACATTCTTTTGAAAATTTCTTAATGTTTAGAAGTTAGTACTGAAGATATAAAAAAATGAATTATTAAAATGATAGAAAATATTAATAATAGTTTTGTTATTTTTCGGGAACATTAGCATAGACTTCATTACGAGTAATTCGAAAATTTTTATTTGAAATCTTTATTTCGATTTTAATTCTTAAGAAAATAATTTACATGAATTTTTTCTGCGAGTTTTGTGACTTTTCTAATATTCCTCTTTGTGGCTATACTGTTTGTAGTTATTATTTAATTTGATTATTGTATTCTAATTGGTGTTTAATCTTTTTGTTTTAGTTAGATTTTTTAGTATTCTTTTTTGTTGCTGATCTTTTTATTTTAATATTTTTCATTTAAATTTACCAAATTAACAATCGAAATTTTAATTTATCTATTGAAGTTTTCATTTATATTTACTTTATGATTCTGTGTTTTCAATCGAATAACATTTTTCCATTAATAAGTTATAAATTTTTTGTAGTTTTAACTATAAATCTTAATATTTTATAGTTTCATTCCTATTATTATTATTTCTTATTTTATCTATTAATTTTAAGTTTAAAATTAATTTTAAAATTTGCCCATTTTTGTTTGTTAAAGTCCATTTGAATTTGACTTTTTATTCTGTTTGTCACTAATTCCTAATATTATAACTTGTTTACAGTTTTATTACTAAATGGTATTTATTTATTAACGTATATTTACAAAAGTTTTTTTTAAATGTATCGATAACGTCGTGTTACACAAGCTTGATGAAATTTTCTGATTACAAACGAAGAGATGATAAATAATTTGGAAAACTCTAAGTGAAATTTCTAAATTTTGGAGACAACATATAATTTATAGGATTATTAGAAAGATATGTGTAAAACTATTAAATAAGAACCCAGTAAAATGCAGTAAATAATAACCTTTATTGATTCAGCTTGCTTGTTCACAGAAATTCGCTTTACAGGCTGCAAAAATAACGTTCCATCTTTTGCTACACACAGCTCTTGAGTGTAAATATTAATAAAAGATTCAATGTTTTGGCAATCTTGAAATTGATGAGACTAACACACACACCAAGCGGGAAAAAGAAAATACAACATTTACAGCGTTACATAGCAGCACTAATGATAGGGTTAAAATTGATTGCCGAACATCGAAACATTGCTTGGATGGGGTTTGGAAGCGTGTGAACGAACTCATAGTAAAATGTGTTGAAGTTAGAACTCCTTTTCTACAGATGAAATCTTCAGCCAGAGTACAGATGAGTTCGCTTCCATATTATTTCCGAATTCAAAAATAAATAATGTAATTTAGTTTTAAAATTAGAAAACAACATTTGACGACCCACAATGTGCACTCCTTTCTCTTTTACCAAGTCTTTTTCCGAAAGTTCTATAAATTATAGCAGCTAGAACAGAGCCACATCGAAATCGATATTTTAGACGAACACTGCTTCATAAGCGAATAGCAGAACAGAGTGCACTTTGTGCAAACGATAATTTTTGTTAGAAGTGTTCCAAGGAGGAGTTAGACACGTTAGCGTGCTGCTGTTTAACGCACACCGAATGCGTTGAATTTCAAGATTGCCAAAATTTTCGTCGTACTAATTGCTGCGAAATGACTGTAGCACCACTCATAAAATTATTACGCAGCTTTTTTTCTTTTTTTCAAAATATATTTGTTTCCCACTCTTGCGTTGTACTCTGCTCTGAAGCTTGGTTCTTTCCTCGTAAATGTTGGTTAAATTATGATCAACCAATCAGTCAATGAGTAAAAAGTTAAAAAATAAATTCGAATTTTTAAACGAAGAAACTACAGTAAAAGAACTTAAAAAATTCTAAAGCAAATATCAAAAATAAAAATAAACTAAATGGTTCACTAATCGCTATATTTTAAGCTATATAAATATTAATTTAATTTTTTATTAAAAATAAATTAGAATTTTAATTTTATAAATTGAAATTAGACTTTAATATTTTAATTTTTTTGGTAATGGCTGCAATTTATGAAATATCATTTTAACTTACAATTAAAATATTTATTAATAGTTAGAAATTTTTTTGCTTTTATATTCTTTAATTGTAAATATGATTTTAGAGTTAACAAGGTCTTTCTTTCAATAAAATTTTTAACCATTTATCGTTTCAATAAAAAATCATAAATTCATCATAACAAAAATATTGTACTTGTTTATTTTAATGAACCCCACGATAAATCACTAAAAAATACAAACTATTATCAACGGAATTGATAGAAAACAAATTTTTTCCCCTTAATTAAATATTTTCATTTGCCATCAATCCTATGTTAATTATATTAATTTCCATGTTAATTATGTTAATTTCCATCAACTCTCAATTAATTATTTTCTTAATGATTGTATTCCATCTGTGCTTAGATTTCATCAATTCTCTAATAAAAGCAATCCGAGAAATGTTGTAGTGAGAAACAAAATGTTAATTCAATATTGATTTTGACACCAATCGAACAACGAGGACCAAAAAATAAACAAGTACCAAAAGTATTAATGTGTATAAACTCAGTTTATAAAAAAGAGATTAAATTTAAAATAAAGAATTTTTCGAATATATATATATATTTTAAATAGAAGAATTTAACATTAAGTTCATTTATTTTTTAATCGCTTCCAATGCACGAGAGAGGTCAACTGAGTTTTGGCGTTTGCTCAAACGATAGCGAGGAAAGTAACCCAGCGAAGAAACAAGCTTTTGTACAAGTGCACGGTACTAGTGCTATTGCGAAAAGAGTACAACGTTGAACATGCAGTGACTTGTACAATAGAGTGTGTGCGGTGCATATGAAAAAAGTGTTCCCAAAAGGAGGATAAAGAATATATTCATCTGATTGCACTCTGTGGGCAAATCATTTTATGCAAAAGGAACGGCTGAGGAAAATACTAATTGAATACAGCACTATGTATCAAATAATCTGATTATCAAGACTAGATGCTTTATATATATATATATATAAGTATATATAACCTTATGTATTTTTAAATACAATTGCTATGTATATACATCACAGCTTTCAAACACAGCTCTCTTCACATTTCTCCATACAATCATAACATTAGTTAGAAAAAGGAAGTTCAGCTCATAATTACTTGATATATTATTCATACTTTGGTTTTGCTGCAGAATATAAGCACCATTAAGGCGCCTTTCGGTTTTCAAAACTCGCCAAGTACCCCAAAGTAGATTCCGTTGTGTCATGGGCATCAGTGGTGGATCGCCAATTTGGCGTGATTGTTAAAAAATGGCTCCAAAAGGGAAATATTTTGCAGCAATCCCAATTTTTTTTATCACTATGCACCAATGAATTTAGTTTTCAATCAGAATGTGTTTGTAAATAGCACATAATAAGTGGTTTAATTTGGCCACACATTTTATATTAATTTTGGCAATACATTTGGAGATAATTTTAATCATTTTACACCGGATAACGCTTTTATTAAAAAACTGGCAGAGTTTTTTAAGCTTGATAAGTATTTCAATAAAGTTACATGAACTTTGAAATTTATGATGGTTTGATGAGATTTTTAAATATTTTAAAAAGTGTTATGAAAGGAGTGAAATATAATACTTTTATCGAGTAGGTAATTTCAAAATTGAATTAATTAAAAAAATATTTATTTATATTAATATTTATACAGGGAAATAACTCTTAGTGGTTCTGAAGCTATCACAAAGCACAATGTATGTAATGAAATTTGTGATAATTTTCTATTATTTTATTTTAATAAAATAATAATTTTAATTTCAATAATGATAAAATGTAGCAATAAATCAGTTATTAGAATTATTTTAATTAATATTATCATAATAATATTAAAAATTAAATATTAATTATAATTAATTGTAATACTATTATATTAATTATAATGGTATTACAATTAAATATAAGTTAATTGATATACAACATCAATCAATGTAATCTTCTAATTAATTAATTTTTTATTATTTGTAATTAAATAGTATTAACATAAAAACACTATTAATTAAAATCATTAAATATATTACTTATCATCTTTTTAAAAATATATATTAACCAATATTTTGTATACAATTTTTTAACGAAAATGCTGTTTCTCATATTTCAATTTAATGTTGGTATTTATCAAATATTATTAGTAAAACGAAATACATTCGAATATTTAATAAACATAGAAAATATATTTGTTAAAATAAAAAATTTGAAGGATTAGGTTTTATGAAACAATTTTTGAAAGTATATATTTAACATTTAAAATATTAATTACAAAATTGATGTAATGTTTTTGATATTTTACAATAAATAATATTTTCCTTTAAATTAAATAATTATGTTTGTTAGTGTGATTTTAGAAAAATTGATTAAATTTTTCTTATCTTTTATCATTTTATGATGTGTTTTTCATATTCCTAAAATAGCAGTAAATTATAAATAGGGACAAATTGTGAAATGTATTAAAATCATTATGAAATTTAAAGATTTATAATTTGTGATTAAAATAATTTTTTTAATATTTATAAAATTAATCATTACTTTATTTTTTAAAATATTAGCGTCATGCAAAGTAAAATGATTAAAATTAATAACATTTTCATGAATTTGTAAAATCAAAACACAAAATTATGGATTTTTCAAATCAATGTCTCCATCAACAAACCTTCTACAACATATCTTCTTCAAATAATAATTAATTAAAAATTGTTTAAATGTAATGAGAATCATTTGCTTAAATTTTAAGAAATAGAAAAGCACTTCCAAGAAATGAGCATAGAAGAAGATGCACTTAGAAAATAAATTGAAAATTCGTACACAGATATAGATAAGTAAAACACAATCATGCATAAACACTGAAATGTAACATATACGAAGATGAAAAAAGATAAATTGTATGCTATTTATCTTTAAATGTAAATAACATATAGTTTTATACATACAGAGTAAAAATTGATGAACAGTTCATAATAAACAAAGTTATCAATGCCTATTTCTTATAAGTGGTGACATCACACATTCATGCATTATAAACATCTTAGAGGTATATATTATTTAAACCGTTTAACTGTAACCATTTTTAAAAATTTTCGTCGTTGAAGTGAATAAATAGGCGAAAGAAAATATTTCTCTCAAAAAGATCCATTGTATCGCGAGTTTTGGATAAATATCATGCCAGGGTAGGAACTCATTAAAAAATTTCTCTCGTCTCTCTTTCTTTTTTCACTTAAACACTCGATGCTTTCGAAATTTTATACACGGAAGCCTATGCCGAGACAGCAGTCACAACAATCTATGTTATCTAACTGCAAATTACAGCTACAATGTGCTCCCACTAAGGGAAATACTACGAGTGCTTATAATCTTTTACGCTTTCCTTAATTATCACTATACAGTATTTTAGATACATTACCTACAGTAATAATACTTTTTCAGTACAAATTATCGATTAAAGGGCACAGGTGAATTTGCATAGTTAAGGCCTATGAAGCATTGTTTTTCGATTTGTTTTTATTTTTCATACAGCTCTCTCTTAAAATATAGAAGGAAACGTTTGCTGCTACGGGCTTGCTGTACAGGCATACGTTTCGTACAAATATCACGTGAGTGCTCAGCATCATAACGATACTGTGTACTAGATGTTATAATTAACTAAACTCCTGGTACTAATCGGTGTATTTTTTTAACACCTGGTACAAGAATCCTCAACCATGTTCTCCAACATTTTCTAAGTCTGTTAGAAATACCATTAAAAACAAACACTTAGTTTAATTTCCTTTGTGCAAATATTTCTTTGAATGCAATTTTAGAGTGAAAAAGTTTTGTATTAAAAGTCTTTCGTACTTTTCTGTTATCAAAACTAAAAACAGATATTGTGCCAAATACTCAATATTCGATAATTCTTTATTTTCAAATTAAATTTCAGAATGTAATTATTTTCTCTCGTTTTGGCATGTCTTTCTATCTCTATTTCAATGCTTCTTTGGAATAGAAGTACAGCTTCATTTTGTAATTTTTCTTTTAAATTTTTTACAATGATAAATTCTTTATTCTTGCAGAAATTCTATCTTAATGTTTCGTTAGCAGGCAAATTCCAATTTTTCTTATGAAATAAATTAAAATTTCCATTGAAATAACTTTTTTAAGCATTTTTCTGGTGAAGAAAAATTGTGAACTCATGAGACAGTTTTGGCGATTTTAACGAAACATTTGGCGATGTGTTTGGTCCAAACAATAGAAAAATAGCAAATATTTTTAATTATCATAGTAATTCAGCAGATAAGAATCACAAGAGTGTTTATATACTTAAATGTGTATTAGCCTTTTATATTCTTTTAATTTAAATATATATAACTAAGTAATAATTAATTATAAATATATTAATTTAAGTAAATAACTAAAAATTTTTATGCACAACTGAAATAATTTAACGAAATGCTTACAAAAATTATTTAATCAATTATTTTATTCAAGTATGCTAATTTCGTTAAGTTTCTTTATAAAGGAACATAGAATTTCTATTCATTTTAAAATTATTTAACGAGATAATTTGGTGACTAAAATATTTCTAAATTATATTTAAAAAAAGATTATAATTTCAATCGTTAAAAAAATAATCACTATCGTTAAAACGGGATAATAATTGTAAGGAGCTGGTATATCAATTTTTTTTAGCTAATGCTTTCATTTTTCGAATTTGAATATTGTTCTCCATATTACCTGATAGCTTTTTGATGAATTTTTTTTTTATTGAATGGCATCTAAAATCATAAAACAACTTTCGATTTTAGAATGAAATGGCTGATTATAATAAAGATTACAATAACGTTATAGAACATGTTTTCAGTTTTAGAATTGAATATCCGATTATTAAGTTTAGACATCGAAGAAAAAATGGTTGAGAATTCCTGTACAAAAGTTAATGAAGCTCGTCAGAAAGGAAACCAGGATTTAGTTGCGATTGAAGATGCTTTAAACCAATGAAGGTCGTTAGAATGATTAACTGAGTGAAGGTCAATGAAGGCCATATATATATATATATAGACTCCAAAATATCTAATGAAATGTTAAATGACTAATAACAAAATGATTTAAAAAAAGAAAAATGATTAACTAAATAATAACTCTCAGTCTTTAGCTTTTAAGTTTTGTAAATATATTTAAATTCATTATTTGAAATGAAACAGATTTCCGATATTTCTGTAAAAATTAATTTTTAATAAGGTTAGATTTTATGTACTCTCCTGTTGTTTTTGAAATATATTTTGCAATCAATATAAAGTTTTAGGTTTAGATAAGTTTAATTATTAGTGATTTGAATTAAACAATAAGTTTAATTTCATTTATGTTCCTTACAAATTAAATGAATTTTTAAAATTGAAATTATATACATTACTGTAAATTATATTAAGCAACAAACATTACATTGAATCATGTTTCCAGCCCTATTTTTTATGCTTCTTTAGCATAATTGTTATTAATAAAAAGAAATAATAAATTAACTTTTTAAAATACTAAGTAATTTTTTGTTTTAATATAATGAGTAAAAAAGTAAATAAGAAATTCAGAAAGTACATATTTCACAGGAAAAAAAGTATATTTTAATTTTCTTTTAATGAATTAAATTTAGCATCCATATTAACGTATTGTTATTGCCAATAATCGTACATAAAAAAAGTTCCGAATGCTTTTATATACAGATTTTCTATATAAATATCAATGTTATACAACTTTAAATTATTTAAATAAAACCTAGATGAAGCAGCACATGAAATTTACATTTTCTATACTTGTACTTTCAATTATCTAAAGAAAAAAAAAAGAATTTTTCTAATCTCTACGCGTTTGAAAAAGTTGTTGAAAAGTATTAAATATATATTCGAACAACTTTTTAAAAAATTAAAGATCTAATACAGAGAATATTTTTTGAAAATATAAGTAAATATACGACGTCTATAAAAATGCAATGTAATTGCAACACTTAATGGTTCTAAATGTACAGTTGAAATGATCAGCTGGAATGTTTCTCAGAAAATCCAAGTTACGGTTAAAAATAAACAATGAATGAGGAAAAAGATGCAGTGATTATCTTTCATGGAAATACAAAATACAATATACTGAAAAATCACAACACACACATAATCAATATAGTGTCACATTTCATAAATCGTTAATTTAAAACTATGACAACACACATGGTGAGAAAATTGTCCTCCTCTAGAACAAGGTGCTCAATTTCTGTCCATTTCGCCAAATGAGCGATAATGCTTCAACTCTTGGAGATTTGCATACTTCTTTTACCAAAACTTTCAGATGACATTTTGGTGAGCCTATTAGAAATTAAGCACCATGGTACATGTAGCATTGTTGAGGACTTTAATACAGTTAAAAAATAACAAACTCTAAAAATAAAAAGAATTATGAAATATAATCAGCTATAAATTCAAAATATACTGCTATTTCATTACGAAAAGAATGGCACTGTTCAATATAATTTTTTTTTTTTTGCTTATGTGCAGCATTTCACTTGACTTCGTGTATCAAGTATTAAACTTCAGAATTATTTTCGTAGAAATATGAAATCAAAAGAAAGAAATCACACAAATATAATGAGAAGCATCTATTTTTTTTTTCATTTGAAGCTCTTCTTAGAGCTGTATGCATACTTTCTTATGTATATATCACAAAATTGATATCGTAATTAAATTTCCTATAGCATAGCATAATCGAACTTTCAAAAGTTCTGGCTACTTGCTTGCGGATCAGAACTCTAAGCTAACCTGTTTTAGAACGATATGTTTTTATTCAATCTAGCAAAGTTAAAAATGTACGAATTGATGCTCTTGCATTTAAATTAGATAAATGTATTTTAATTGATTTAGTTGATTGATTAGTATAACTGACGTAACAGTAAAATTTCTGAAAATGAAAAAGATTTTTTTTGACGTATTTGCATCTCGAAAAAGTTTACTTAAACTGAGAATGAATTCTTTTGTCCCAAGTTATAAAAATATAGGGGCATGTCTTTTCCGCTTATCTCCATTTAAATAGATCATCAAAAGTAAACTGTAAAATAAAATACCAATGACAACATTATAAATTATTACATTTGACGGGAAAAATTATGTGAATAATTTTTTTACTAAATTATTTAATAATATCTGAATTATATTAATTAGTTATTATAATTTATTAAATAGAGTTTATGAAATGATTCGGCTAACTATAAGCATATTGTTCGATTTTGTTCTAAAAGGGAAAGTTTTCGTTGAATTTATTAATGAAAATATATTATGAAAGAGAAATATTTTTAATTGACTATAAATATTACTTGCAAATTATTCAAATTCTGAATTATTTAATAGTTTATTAAAGGTTTGTAATTTGAGTACTTCCTTGAAGGAATATTATTTAATATTTGAGATACAATTAAATGTGATTCTTTTTATTTATTAATTAAAAGATTAAATGAAACGAAATTTTTTAGTACTAAGGTTTGGTTGTTCTGCTAAATAATGATCATGAACACTATAATTTATGATAGTGAATTAAGAAAATTATTAAATTAAAATTAGTAACTTTATTTATAACACAATAATAAAATAATTAAAATTCGAAAAGTAAAATGTATTTGATTTAAAATTAGGATTTCTTAGAATAAATATAGCGAACCTATATTATCTTGGGAAAGAAATATTATATTTGAAAAATTCTTCGTAATATTTTTAGAAAAATTTGATAAGCTTATTTTAAAAATATTAAATCTATCTTGTTATGGGAAAAATATGCAATAAAACGCATAAATTTACGTAAGTACTTTTCTAGAAAGCTGAGAAAATTTTACGAAAATGGTCTCTCGTTAAAAATTCATTACATTTAAAACTGCAATCATTTAACAATATTTAATTTTCAGTTTAATAAACATTTTTTATTTTTATAAAAATAGAACATTCTTATTTACAATTTTCTTTCTTTATGCTTAATAATATTTTTTGGTTAATTTTGTTCACATTTTTTTAATGTTTTGACTATTATTTTGGTCGGAGTTCGTCTTTCTTATAAATAACAGTTTGTGAGTTTTATTGAAAGAAACTTTTAATAAATAATAATTAAATTTAGATGGATGAAATTCCACAAATCGTTCTAAAACAGATTTGTAGAGTATATTTATAGATTAGGTTTATTTTAAAAGTGCCTTGAAAAAATTTCCCCAGTCCACAAACTGAGATATCAGGAAGAACATTCAGGCCAACCCCCTAGGTGACGCTCTTCTTCTTTACAGCCTCCTTTAAACTTCCCCGGTGCTAATTTTCCGTTTGGTAGGTTTTTTTGTTAATACTAATTATGCAGAAGCACCTTCTTGGACTGGAACCGCGATGAGGGCGGTTTTGACTTTATTCAATTCTTTTACTTGTCGGGCTTTTCGCGTAGATCCCAAGTGGGTGGAGAAGTTCTACGCCTGGAACATGGACTGAAATACCTGCTCCGTATTGGGTAAACTGGTAGCTTGGAAGAAAGTCTCGGATCTATGCATGGATCCGGGCTCGGAACTGTCCGGAAATCCCAGGTCCATTCGCGGGAAACAGCTCTCGGACTTGGGTCTGGGCATACCCCGCGCCACAGACAGGTGGCCGCCCATTAGGGGCGCCTTATTCGAGTCGTCCGAGTCACTTTGGGCGCTCTGCAGCAGCAAGCTGACCGTCTTCAGGTCTGTCTGTAGATCTTCTCGGTTCGATACCAGGCTCGGGTTTTTGCCAATCTTGTTGAGCCTCTCAGCGGCGATGGATTCCATGGTTCTCCGCATGAGCGGATAGAGATCGAGGACGGCGTTGAAGTGTTCCACCGATAAAGAGAACAGGTTGCAGTATGTCTCGGCCCGAACGCTCGCCACACGTCGGGCGTTCGTCAGCAAGCAGATTTCTGGAACGATAATAACCGGTATAAAATCACTGTTCTCATTAATATAAATATCAATACTCCATGAGCAACATTTATTGCTTATTCTTCAAATATGATTAAAAAATTATGAATGGAACAGCTATTTACTTGTAAAATTTTCTAATCATGTACACAATATTACAAAACTACAAAATAGCAATTTCTTTACAATTATTATTTTATTAATAACAACTACGTAGCAGTTATGTAATTATTAAAGTAACAGTTATTATGTATTATTATTTTAATATTTATTAATACTACTGATCTTTTGTAGAAGAAATTGCAGAAATTTATACTAGATTTAAACTATTTTTAAGTAAAGAATGCTTTTATACTAATGTGACAATAATGAGGTAAATACAGTATATCCACTAAAGTCTCTTGCCACCCTCTTAACTTCGAAACGACTGCTACTATACTTATAAAAGTGGTGTCTAGGTATAGTAAAGTAGTCATGCGTTACTGAATGATACAGACTACTGCGCCACCTGGTAAAAAAAACTGTGGAGTTAGCATTTTTATCTCGAAAACGGAACGAGATAGAGAGTAAAAGTGATTTACAAAGTTGTAGAGCATCCTCGATTTAGTACGAAACGATACATGGTAGGCATTAATGTGAAGAATACAGCGGTTAAAACGAGCATTTGTTGTTTCGTGCTGTGACGTGACAAAACGATCTAAAAAAGGAAAAAAACATATAGTTATAACAATATACTTTATTTAAGATGTTCAAACTTCTCACCATCAGCTGCAATGCACATTTGGTACCTCGCTTGAAGATCACGTTTCACACGTTGTAACATGCGACCATTACGTGTCGTTTAAGGTTCTGCAATTTTTGTGGAGAGGTAGCATACACCTGCTGTTTCAAGTATCCCTCACGAAAAAGTCCAGTCTAGTCAGATCAGGAGAACGTGGATTCTACTCTTCGAAACCGCCATACCCTAGTATTTGGTTGCCAAATTCCTTGACGAGGTATTGCTTCACTGGAGATATCTTGTGAGCAGTCGCGCCGTCATGTTGAAACCATAGATTCTTAAGATTAAACAACGACAGGTTCTCCACAAAATCGAATATTACCTTCTGTAGCAGTTGTAAATATCGTGCACCCGTTAACGTGCCGTTGTAAAATATTGAGCTTATCAGCTTGTCATTGTAAATTGCGCACCAAACGTTAATAGCATATCGCATTTGATGTCGAACGTCGACGAAACATGTAGGATTTTCCAGCGTCCAATAATGGGTGCTTTGCCATTTGTACATGCCACTCAGTGAAAAGCATGCATCATCCGTCTACATTATGTCTGCCAAAAATGTTGACTAGACCTGTATCTGATTCATGTTGAAGTTGCACCATGCATAGCACGCTCTGCATTCCCGTCCACTAAAACCTGTTCAGTCGTTGGTCGGTATGGATGAATATCTGATTCGCTTAGGATTTTCCAAACCTGACTTTTGTAGAGACCACAGAGTCGACTGATATCTCTTACGCTGCATTTCGGATATGCGAGGGTATATGCTAATACCTTATCTGGTTGAACTTGTCATTCTACCTTAGTTGGTCTGCCAAATCGAGGTCGATTAGTAACGCAACTTGTCTCCCTTAAACGTTTTACAACAGTTAGGAAGGTTTTGATGAGAAGGAAGCGGGCCTGCAGGGAAACGTTGGCGGTGCAACCTTGCTGCTGATCGTACCTTGCGTTGGCATTTACCGTACAGTAAAACCATCTCACAATACTCAGCCATGACCATGAGCATCAACATACTACAGTCCCTTGAAGATGTCTCTTTTATAGCTATCTCAGGTAAACAGGCATGACGTTTCTTACGTATTTGCATACTGCATACAAATTGTTGGAATTATTTCTAATACTTTCGTTCTTCCCATTTCGAAATAAAAGTGAAAAATGTAATCACGAAAACGATTTTTTGTTTTTATCAAATATGCACACTTACGATGTGCCACGTCAAAACTCGAAACAACAACGTTTTAACCGTTATATTCTTCACATTAATACCTACAAGGTTTCTTTTCGTACTGAGTCGAGGATGCTCTATAACTTTGCCTCTCTCTCTCTCTCAATCACTTTTTTTTACCTATCTCGTTCTGTTTTCGAGACACGAATGCTAACTCCACAATTTTCCACCAGGTGGCGTGGTAGGTGGTTTTATTCAGAAGATCATTTCTACTTTACTATACCTAGACACTAGACACCAATTTTATGAATATAGCAGCAGCCGTTCCGAAGTTAAGAGGGTGGCAAGGGATTTAAGTGAACATACTGTATATAGAAAATTGAAATTTATAATTTTAATTTCAGAAATGATAATGATAATTACAGTATTAAGTAATATAATTATAGTAAATTATAATTAAACTATTTTCAAGAAAAATACTAAAGAGTGGTTTGTATTGAATTTACTATAACAAAATAAGTACTCAAAATATTTAGAGCTAACAAACATTTTAACTTCAGAAGCAGAAGTCATGACAATTTAAAAAATTTTATGTTTTGGTAACTTACTTTGCATTTCCACCATTTTTTAAAGAATGATTTTATACTAATGTAACTATAAAATAAATACAACAAATAAAATAAGAAAGAATTTTCACTTTATAATTACTTGAACTTTGGGAGCATTAGTAATAAAAATTACACCTGAAAAATTAGTCTTTTGTTTAATAAAACCAAGCTAAATTTTTAAAAGAAAAAAGGATAAATGCTTTTCATGTGTAATTTTCTGGTAATTCTGATAATCAACTTACTTAAATTTTCCAAATATTTAATTTTTAATTTTAACACAAGGTATAAAATTGTGAGTATGTAAGGAATTTAGATTAAAATTTTTTTTTTAGAAACAGTAATTTAACAGACATTAAAAGTACTTCTTTTGCACTTTTAGAGACAAAAATACTCTATTCTATTTTGATAAGCAACTGTTATTAAGAATTGCTAGAAAAATGTAATAATTTTAATGACAATAATGTAAAAAAAAACATGACTTGAAAATGTATAATTATGTTTAGAGAAATATATGGACGTTAACAATCATTAATGTTTTAGAAGCAGTAAAAATGGAATGTAAATAATTCAATAAATAGATATAAAAACACACTTTTTTTTACTTTTTTTAGAGACAAAAATTATATCTTTGTTAACTTTTATAAGTAATTATTAAAAATTAGGCTAAATTTAATGATGAATATTGCAATAGAAACTATGATTTTGAGATATACTTAGAAAACTTAAAGAATTCAAAACTATAATAACTTTAATTTTCTCAAGCAAAATAAAGGAAATATATTGTCAAATTCAACAATTTTTCATTTTTTTTTCAAAAAAATGTTTTCCTCCTTTTTATCGACAAAAGCTCTAAGCTATTTCTACCACAACATTGTTAATGTATTCATATAAATAATTGCTCACAAATTATAATAAATTTATAGTAATATCACAAGATGAAATTATATTTTGAAGATATAATTATAATTTTTAAGCATAAGAATAACATATATTAAGATATGAATAATTAATGAGAAATAATATTTTCCCATAATATATTCTTAAAAATATGCCAACTTAAATAAAATAAACCACAGATTTAGCATATATATTATAAAATTTTCCAATTAATTTTTTTGAGATTTAATGTTAAGCACTAATTTTTTCAATGCTTTTTTATCAAGCACTGTATAAGTTTTTTTTCATAACAGAGTTAATTCAGATGGAACCTATAAAAATTAAAGTGAATCTCAAACCATTGAAAGTCACGAAACTCTAATTAGAAATCGAACTCAGGAACTGATGAACTGAAAGTGAGAGAAATAACCACTGAATTACAAGTTAAGTATATTTTTCTAAAAGCAGAAAATCCAAAAATTATTAATGAATAAAATAATTATTAATTTAAGAAGCTTAAGTTGCATGTTTAAATTGACCTTACCTAGACAGAACTTGTAAATTATAGTAGTTTTATCTTCTCTTTAAATTAATTTACTCTACAAAATATTTTATATTACTAAGTAGTATATAAATAATTTTTAGTTTTTACTGTAAAAATTAATATAAAAATAGAATAAAATGTTAAATTAAAAAAATTTAAAAATCATATCTATAAAATAATTTAAAGGAATAAAAAAAATAATTTTTACTATAATTAAAAATACTTTCAATTCAAAAGCAATATTCTATGATGACAGAAATTTTCAACTTTCATTTTTTTCGTATAAACTCTAAGTTTTTAAGTTAAAGAATCATCAGACATATTAAGACTATATTAATTGATTTACTTTACTTATTTAATCAGTTTTTAAAACAAATAGGTATTTATAACTCTTTATAAATTTAGCGATGCTTTTTTTATCACCATGGAAATTAGTATTAAATAATTGTACACACACAGTTGTTTTAAACAGTTATGTATTATGCATTGAGAACTATGTAATTTTATATTTTTTACGATGATTTAAAAATTGTTGTTTTTAAAACACCTGTGGACTATAAGCAACTTTTCCTAATATGAAATTAAGTGACATTCAAAAAGAAAGTAATTTTCCGACTAAAATTTTATTTTCTGGCAATTTTTGACAGGACTTACAGATGTTTGTTTCTACAAAAAATAAACTATAAAGTCATTTGAAAATTTTATTCAATTTCTTTCAAAGTGATTTTCAAAATTAATTCTAATTTTTTTAACTTCATATTCGAATGCTACCTTTCAAAAATGAAATCGTTAGTATAGTAAAACTTTATGGGGTGTGGAAAAATCATGTTTATAATTTTAAGACAGATGTTGAATATTTTGAAAGAGTCACATCACACACACATTTTAATTTGAAATTAAGGACCAAAAATCCATTGAGTGTGACACTGTGATTTTCGTTTACGAACATTTGTATACCTGCTTTTTAGTAAGTGTGTGTGATATTGCTTATATGGTAAAGTCCCATCAATAAGGAAAGTTGGTGCAAATTCAGCCAAATTGACGCTAAGTCATCTCAAATTTTTCTTCAGTGCATATTTAATGAGAAATAAAAGAAAAAGCTAAAAATATTTTTATAAAACAATGCATAATGTTCAAGAATATGCAATTAAAATATTGTGTGATACAATTTATTTGTAAAAGTAACTAATATAAAATTATTTTAAATTCATCATTTTAACAAGAAAGGCTATTATTAAAATGAAAATCCTAAAATAAACAACATTACATTGTTGATCGAATGCATCCTAATTGTATTCAAAATACCACAACAGTTATGTTTTGTGATTTAAGAAGTCTAACCACATACATTCGCATAGATTTGAGCTTAAATGATATTTCACAAATCCGTCAATTATTTTGTCATTTTGTGGTGTTGAAAAACGTAAATAAATATTAGGATTACAGTCTAATTAAAAAATCATAAGTTATCATTGTCATAAATTAATCAAATGTCAAAGCAACAAAATATGTAGTTTTTTTATGGCTCGCGAAAAATCATGTGTTTGCTTGTCACCAGTTATCTTTGTTGAGTGACTTTACATGTGTAACCGCTCAGAATAATCTATGTTAAAATAATTGCATATTTGGCAATGAGAAAAGATGATTTTCGGGTAATCTTAAAAGCATCAAAATCGTTTGTTGGTAAATTAAGAGTATGTTTGTTGGTCCATCACATATCCATTCCTCCAACACAAACTGTTGAATGATTTTAGCATGTTAATTGTAAGAAGGTAGAAAAAAAAAACCAACTCATGCATAAAAATAACGAAATGGTTAGTCAGAATATAGAAAAAGTTTTTTTTTCTTAATGGAGGAATGATGAAAAATGAGTGAACTTGCCTCCAAAGTATGAGCCATCCGATAAACTGGTGGCAACTTCGCCATTGCTCATGACGATGTCGACGATGCCCTCTTGTATGAAGTACATTTTCGTACCGAGTGTGCCTTCTTTGATTATGACGTCACCCGGCTGAAATACCTCATATTTTAGCTTAGTGACGACGTCGTTCACGAAATTGGGATCCGCATTCGCGAAGAACGGAACCGAAGCCACCAGCGAACGGCAATTGTAGTTGATGACGTCCTGAAAGTAAACAAACTCATTAGACGAAGTAGAAGAGGAAAAGGCATTTTATGCTTCACTTTATCCACACTGGGTGTTTGGCACACTTTGATGTTTAACAATTTGGGGATGTTCTCGGCTATTGATTTCACTAACTAACAAGCCGTCAATTGAGGCTTCAATCTTGGCATCAAATAACTCACAAATATTAGACAAATTCCTTCTGAAAGAAAGATTCTTTACAAAAATCATCACATAAAATAAACTTTGTAGTATTTTTACAATATGATTTTGGTAGCAAAATAAAGACTTAAGCCCCCTTTTTCTGAGGATATAGACTATAAAAAAGATATTAAATCTGGGAAAAGAAATCATCTATACAGTTTGTATTACAAAAGATGTTTTCGAAGGAAAAGATATTGAGATTGAAAAAGAAAATACTCTATGAAAACTTTTATATTGAACAAAAAATGTATGAGCTATTCAATGACTGGACAATACAAGTTTGCTTATGTATCCCTTATTTTATGAATTATTAAATACCAAAACTTTTTAGATATTTTTTAGACACTCAGTATTTATAACATACACTATGAATCACAAAAACTTCAAAATATTTATAAAACTAAATCGTATACTTTCGGCAGCATATTTTTAATTTGAATCACTTAATTTACAGAATTTCATGCATTTAATTTAAATATTAAATTCTGAAAAGGTTGATAGTAACATTGAAAAAAAATTACATTTCATTTTGTGTTTTAAAGAACAAAAACACTTTTATAAGTACAATGAAATAATTGATACGGATAAGCGAAAAATAGTTAAAATGTTTGGTAGATATATATGGTGCATTGTTTACATTTTTTTTACTTCATCAATTACACATGATGGTTCAAATTAAATACCTTAACGAATTGGGAAAAAGTAATAAATTAATAAGGTGATAAAATTACATAGAGGGAATATTAAACTTAATTAAAATACATTTTTATCTATTTATTTATCATACTAAAGTGATTTGCAAATTTGATGATTAACCAAATCAAATGATTTAAAAAAAATTTTTAAGCAATATTAAAGACACCATTTGAAAATAATGATCTAAAATATATCAGGAAAATGCTTTTAATAAAATTATATAATAAAATATATTTATTGATAAATTTAAAGCAAATTGTTATCTGAATGCAGCTTTAAATCCACAAAATATTTAAAGTAGTCACCATATTTTGCACCCTATTTTTCTTTGACTAAATATTTGATAAGAAAATCATTATTGGGATTATTTGTATAATAGTAAATGAAATAGTGTTCTTGACTGTCATACTAAACGCGATTTTGATTGGAGTGATTGATAAAAATTTTATTAGTAGGCATACAGTTTTTTAAATGTCTGAATAGTTTCCAAATATATTGAAAACTTCTATTAAAACATTTCTTATTTAATCGTTAGTATGCGTTAAATTATGAAATATTTGAAAACAATTATATATGAATTAGTTAAACTGATTGTAATACAACAATCTTGATTACAAAAGTGCTATTTAAGTAAATACAGACTACATACTGTTGCATAAGTTTAAAATGCATTCAAATGTCAAACGAAATGATAATTAATTTAAGAATATTATAATTAATAGAGAATAGTATCATCCACTTTTCGCTGATTTTTCTGATTTAAATGATCCTTGAAATAAAATTTTTATTAAAATTTTAATCCATTTAATGTAATGATTGATTATAAAAAGAATATATATATTTTTTTAATATAACATAGGACCAAATAATAATAAAAATACTAAATTTAAAATATTTCAAGTATACTTTAAATATTAAAACTGAATACATAATTTCAATTTTATCATTCTCGTATGTCTTAAGGTGAAAAGAAATTTTAAGATATATTTGAATAATTTTTGAAGTTTTAAGAAAAACTAAGTTTAATATAATAAAGAGGTCAAAATTAATCGAAATGGAAACATATTTAATAACTACATGATAAAAATTTCAAAATAATGAAGTAAAAAATAAAAATGAAAATATTTAAAATATTAAAATATTGCTATTAACATCAAAAGCGCTTGATTACTTCATTTGAAACTCTACTATTTGCATCAAAAGCTACTAATTACATTGATGAAAATTATATTGAAGTTATTAAAATATATTCATTATTTCATGAAAAAAGCTATTGATAATGAAATCAAATGAAACTGTGTTTCTTTAAAAATATTGTTTATGACCTAAAATGTAATTACTAATACTGCTAATGATAAATGAATGTATATTGTTAATGACAGAAAATATCGATTATTTCATTGAAAAATCTAATTCACCAAAAGCAATTGTTTATTCCGTTGGGAGAAACATTGCTCTAAACATATAAAATTCTAATATTATGTTAAAATAAGCACAACTAATAACATTAAAAATGAATTATTTCGTTGAAGAAATACTGTTGATAACATTGGTTTCTTTATTGAAGTAATCAATAAAAATTTATGCTTTCTTTGTTAAAAACAACATTTATAATGAAGTCAGAAACTATCGATTACTTCGCTGAAAAACACTTTGTTGAAGACATTAAAAATCATTGATTACTTAAAGGAAAAAGATTGTTGATGACATCAAAAACTATTGAATACCTCGATGAAATAATATTTTTGATGATATCAAAAACTATTAATTACATTGAAAAACACTGTTAATGTCATCAACAAAAACACTGTTAATGTCATCAAAAGCTATTCATTACAGTGAAAAAGACATTGCTAATAATATCAAAAACTATTGATTAATTTTTTAGAAAAAGACAACGCGTTGATGACATCGAAAATTATTGATTACTTCGTTAAAACAGATATGGTTGATGGCATCAAAAACTTTACACTGATAAAAAACTTCGTTAATTACATCAGAAAATATTGATTATCTCATTGAAAAAAGACAATGTTGATGACATCAAAAACTATTGATTTCTTTTTTGAAAAAGACGTAATAACATCGGAAGCTATTGACGGCCTCGTTAAGCAACTGTTGATAGTCAAAGCAACTTTCTTCTCTAAATCTCTCGGATAACTCTCCAAGGATCATCTCATCGTTTTTATGAAACTAAAAACTATTGATTACTCCACGGAGAAAGACTGTTGATGATATCAAAAACTGTTGATTATTTTATTAAAAAAAGACAATGTTGATGACATCAAAAACTATTGATTACTTCGTTGAAATAGATATGGTTGAGGGTATGAAAAACTTTACATTACATTGTAAAAAACTTCGTTAATTACATCAAAAAATATTGAGTATCTTATTGAAAAAAGACAATGTTAATGACATCAAAAACTATTGATTGCTTTTTTTGAAAAAGACGTAATAACATCGGAAGCTATTGATTGCTTCGTTAAGCAACTGTTGATAGACAAAGCAACTTACTTCTCTAAGTCTCTCGGATAACTCTCCAAGGATCATCTCCTCGTCGAAGAACTTCCCTTGATATCGATGTTCGAAGTAGTCAGTTATTCGAGTACGCAGGTCTCGGTGCAGTTTTCTGTAAGCCATGTACTCTTCTACTTGTTTTAGCTAAAGAAAAAAAGAATTCATGTCATATGACATATTTCCATGAATATTTAACTATGTTAACTTTAATGTTAAAGTTAAAACTTAAGCAAATCACTTCAATGCACTATTATTCAAAATACATTTCATGGTAAACGATTGTTTAGAAAAGAAAACACATTCGTAAAACATTTTTTTATTTATTTCAGAAATTATATAACATTTGTCAAAGTAAGCAAAAGAAAAAAAAAAGTACTTTTTCTTCAAATAATAGAAATGCAGATCGATAAATTTTGTTTCATTGTTTTGTTAGATTTTATGATAATTTTGAAAAAGAGCACTGCCTTTCTTATTTACACTTTCTTTATCCAAAATAAATATTTGGTGCATGGGTTGGGAATTGAAATTTTTTAGTAGATGTTTTCGAATATATCATCAATTCATAAAAAGAAAAAAATGCTCAAGATGAAAATTTTCGAGGATTTTATTCTTAATTTTGAAGTTTTTTGATGTGTTTTTCTTAAAAATTCTATTTAAATTTTATGTCAGATAATTTATCTTTAAGTTCTTGACAAACATTTATCACTCCAATGTTTCCCACACCCGACGCTATCTTTATTTATAACCATAATGATTCATTTTAAAGAAAAGCCAAAATTTTTTATATTTGCACAAAAAGTGTTATTTTAACACACCAAAAGAGTATCGTTTGAGTTAAATATAAAGTATGAATTCACAGAATATTTTTAATATATATCTTTCAATGCATAATAATTTAAAAACAGGCAAAAAAATTTTATAGTTTCGGTGAAGAACAGTAATATAACCCTGACATCGTATTCAAGACAAAATTCAGATTTTAGTTGTATTTTAATGCATGTTTACTTAAATTTGCATCCGTAAAAATAATAGAGACTGATAATCGTTTGCGTTTGTTAAAAATGTATGAAGTGACAACTATTTTCAAAATGCAATAGTTTGTAATTAATATTAACCTTTTTTATACAAAAACATTTTCATAATAAGAAATATTTAAAAACAATAATAAATAAAGATGTTTATACTAACGCATTTTAATGGTCTTTCGAGAAACTAGCAGTTTATTTTTATTACATTACTTTCCCTTAAAATTATGGAAATATTTTGACACTTTAGAAAAAAAGTGCTATGCATAAAGTAAATAATTAGAAATATTACATTATAAATTTCACACTCTAGTGTGATAATTATAATTATAATATATTTTACTGAATATATCATGTATATTTATTTTCCACTTTTTAATTCACTAATTTTGGGTGTCAAGTTAAATGCTGAGTATATGTGCAATAATTCTTTCGTAAATGGGAGTAACTTCTGGAAAATTTTCATTAAAAGTTTAAATATATTAAGAACTAAAAAACACGAGAGAATAAACAAATAAATAAAAGTTGACACTTTATGTGAATATATATATATAAACATATATATTAAATATACGTATAAAATCTTCAATTTAAAATTAGTAATAATTATATTTAAATATTTAAGAAAATAAAATAGAGAATAATTTGAAAGTAATTACAGTATTAATAATTTAAAAATATAATGCTTAGAAGCTCTTACATAATTATTTTATATTTTGAAAAATGATGTAGAAAATGACATTTAGAAAAAAATTAATGGCTAGGATAATTACAGGAAAAATAATGGTTTGAAATTTAAGTCTATTATTTTCGAAAGCAATAAAACGCAATTATTTAAAAAATAAAATTATTCGCATATGAAAAAAATGTTCATGTATTATTTTATGAAAAAAATTATGCAAGTTAAAAAGTTAACTTTCGAAGTTTCGTAAAACAACGAATAAAGTAAATGTTTGCTCGCATAAATTAAATTTGCTGATTAAGTGTATGTATGAATTATAACTTCATTTTATTTATTTAGAAAGAATTTCAGATACTTTTTCTCAGATTGTAAAATTGAATAACTAAGATTTATGAAACACAAAATTTCTTACAGTATTAAATATCATAATTATTATTTTTAATTTATTCATTAATAAAATTGATAACTTATTCGCAATATTATTAAAATATGAAATGCTCCCAATGAATTTAGAAGCAAAATTAAAAAATAAATTTTAAAAGTTTCAAGTAGAGATAAGAAATATTAAGTTTTATTATAAAAGTAAATTATGATATTAATAATTTATAAAAAATATAATTTAAAATAACAGTAAATACAACTCTTATTTTGAGTAATGCATAATATTTATTTGCTACGTGATAACTTCTGTACGATATTTTCTATAACAAAATTAAATTTTATTATAAAAATAAATTATGATATTAATAATTATAAAAATATTATTTAAAATATAAGTAAAAAATATTTTAATTAATATTAATATTTATTTGCCACGTGTTTCCTTCTATGTGATGTTTTCTGAACGATAAAAAATGTATGATAAAAACAATTTAATGGTAAGAAAAGCGTATAAAAATATATATCTTTTAAACACACACACACAATATTTTGATACACACGCGCGCGCGTATATATATATGTATATATATATATATATATATATATATATATATATATTATATATATATATATATATATATATATATATATGTATATATATATATATATATTAAATAAAATTTATGTTTTTAAGCATTTAAACGAGAGAAATTTACATAATTTATATCTCAAGGACTAATGCATACAATTTTATTGAAAGTAATAAAATAATTTTGCTTTCAAAAATAAATAATAAAAAAAGAAAACGGAGATTAAGTTCATAAAATGTTATCAATATAGAGAGAGGAAACGTTTATATGAGCGATTGTGCATCTAGTATGAAATATATTAATTTTTAATTATAAATTTTGCTATAAATGTATTTTCATTTATATTACAGAATTTCACTTCCGTTTTAAAATATTTATAAACTATACAGTTAGAGTAATTAGCATCCTAATTTCATATTTCTAATTATTTACTTATATTTTACACAATGTATATTTCTCTCATCAGATCTTCAATAACTATTTATTTTGAATATTTACACTATTTAATATACACTCAAATATCTAAAAACAGTACGGCGTACATATACAAATAGTAATACTGAAATAAGCATAACATTATTTGCCATGAATGCATATGATAAGGAAGTATCGTCCATGATGCGATGTAGCACAAATGTTTATTTGATATAATAAGTGCCACACAACGCTGTTAAATCAATTACTTTTACTACGGGGTCTGATTATCAAAATTTATGTGTTTTACAATATAGTAAGTGTATAAGAAACAAAACATAGCAGCACGGAAGCAATCCTAAAATTTGAATTTTCTCATTCGAATATTTCCCGAATGTACCATGAGTTGATTAAACTATCAAACGTCTGACAAAAATGTGATTCGAAAAGAACCTGGAAAAAGCAGGATCGTTGAGGAATGATGAGAGTTCTTGACGTGGAATACTTCCTTAATTCGTTTCGGAATCCAATGTAAGGTTATCTATAAGTGTTAAGAAAAAGCTTTTTAGAAAATCCTCGTTGATGATATGGATTTTTGGAGTCGAAATACCACATGGGAAATCTTGCTGACTGTAGTGTTCAGACATCTTCGCCAGAGGGCGTGCCGCTCACTCACCTCAAGGGTAAAATACAAAATAAGGGAAGA
The DNA here is from genome assembly GCA_030067965.1 of Latrodectus elegans. NCBI lineage: Eukaryota > Metazoa > Arthropoda > Arachnida > Araneae > Theridiidae > Latrodectus > Latrodectus elegans. The sequence continues at coordinate 21,874,722 of CM057820.1, read as the reverse complement.
GGGAGAAGTGTTCCTTCAACTGACGAGTGAGGTCGGTTGTAATTTTTCTGTTCATCCATTTCTTACAAATATCTTCAATTTTATGTTCAATAAACTGTGCTGTCCAAACAAGCGGACTGTTTATTCATATGAATCACCATACGAACCAAAATTCCACGAGAAGGAAACCACACTGACTACATGCACATGATTAGTGAAGTGAAGCATCTTACTTGCGGTGGTGAATGATTGTGAGGGTGACCATATTTTGTTTCACTGTGTTGCTGGAACTCCGAGGGTAATGACCAATAATCTGTGATTCTAAAGTCATTCCATTTATGTGGGGTGATATGGAGAATAGGCTGCCAAACCAGGTGTGACTTCTCACCTGACCATGGTTCAAAATAAAGAGTCACTTGATGATGGATACGTATTCCAAACACCAATTAATCTTATAATACAGTTCGGGGCTTACCTACACAGCTATGTACATGGCATCAAACTTTACGTTTTGCACAGACTAGACAAATTGCCATTGGAATGTTGATGTGTGGGAAAACATTGTCTGATCTGGTGAATCGCGTTTCCAGTAGTATAGAAAGGAGAGATTAAAGAAAGCATGGGGCAAATTACATGAATCTAATGATATCACATATCAATAAGGGTCTATTCAAGTTGATAAAACATCTGTGATGATGTAGATGAGTGTAGCTGTCTTGATATGGGACTTCTCATACATCAAGAGACCATTCTGACAGATGACATTTATGTAAGAATCCTCTTAGGCCCATTCGTGTCCATTCTGCATTCTGATGGACTTGTATGATTTCACCAAAACAGTGTGAGACCACACGTCGAAAAATACTTCTGAGTGGCTCCATGATATTTTTTCTGATTTTGAACTCTTCCATTGGTCACTTAAATGCCCCGATTTGAATATCATCAAGTGGTTTGGACTATTTTTCAATGTTTCATTCGAAAAAGATCTAATATTTTAATTGCCTATAATATAAAGATCTAATATATTATTGTATGGATTGCCCTACATGATTCATAATGTGAATTATCATCTGGATATTTGTCAAGTCCATAGCATACCAAGCTGAGGTAGATATGCGCGTTCATAGTGATAATTACATACAATATTAGGTAAATAACAATATTTTGTTGTTATTATGTACCACATTAAGTAAATAACAATAAAAACACTCACAATAACTTGGATAAATTCAATAAACTAAAACCTACTTTTCTTCACTTTGAATCGCAAGCTATTTAATTAATGTAGATTTGATCTGAAGTCTGAAGCACGCAAGAGAAGTGGAAAATGTTCCTTACCTTTTCTCTGTATTGTCTTCTGGAAGAGTCCAGAGATTGTATGAGGTTGGTGGTGTGACCGAGGAAGAGGGCGTAGCAGGTGGCCCCGCTGATCATGCTGAGCAGAGTTAGCCACATGTCGGTCAGACTCTGAGGTGGGAAACGTCCATAGCCGATGCATAGCATGTGTGACATCGCCTTGAATAACGCCCACGAGTACTGATTGAACCAGTGGGCGGTCTACAAAGGGAAAGGGAAAAAAACATTGTTAACAAGAGAAAGGAAACACTGTTATTCTCTATAACAGGTGGTCTGTCGCAAAAGAAAGATATTAAGACAAGAAACGAAAACGTGCATTTGCTATACTAAGCAGTTTATCAGGTGAAAATCGTTATTAATAAGAGAAAAAAGCATATACTTGTATAGTGAACAACAATCTGTCAAATAGTAAAACAACATATTTACGCAAAAATAACAACACATTATTTACTAAAATAATAAGACAAAATTGAGAAAAAAAAAAACAGAAATTGGATCACTTTCATATGTTATAAGGCTTAAAATTCGGCCCTATTCTTCTGCTTATAAATCTTTTTGGTTCTTTGATTCACAGGCTGCAATTCAGACCATAAGATCAATTTCTCCTTCTCTTGTGAAATTCTCCATATCCAAGATCTCTTGAAAATTTTGACACCAGGAAAGAAACGTGTTGCGTTCCAGTATGTACCTGGACACTGTGGCATCTATGTAAACGAGCAGGCGGACTTCTTCGCAAAGAGGGGCGCTGAATTTCTCCAGCCAAGGCACCCAGAAATTTCCTACCACACTATAAGGTTAAATCTAAAACAAGTTTTTAAAAGTATTTAAGCTTATAAACTACAAGAAAAGATAAAACCAAGCGTTGGAAAGACGACCTTCTGATTGTCCCTGATGTTACACGCCGTAAAGTTGTGGCACGGTTTCGACTTCTGACAGGTCACGACTGTCTGTCTGAACACTTGCACAACATCGGCATCTTAAATTCACCCGACTGTCCCCTTTGCAACTTGTCAGAGCCCATGAATAGGACACACCTCCACCGTTGAGATGCACTACATGGCAGCTCGGAATCATCTCTTTATTGAGAAGCCAGAGAACTGATGCAATGAATCCAGTCTTTTCATTTACGTTTATGTACTGCATTCACCTGTCTTGTCTTCGTCTCATGTCTACTTTGTGATTTTCCATGTGTTTTATTTGTATTATTCCTTGTATTTGCTCTGTCATTGGAAATAAAAACATTATTTTTGGTGAGTGTTTTCGCTCCACATAAGGGAAGACTTAACAAATGCTTTGCATGAATTTATTTTTAAACCACGAATTATAACTTTAGGAAAATATTTTATTGTTAGTGAGCTGAATTCATGTGTCGCTAGGAAGAGAAACCAAGTAATCACCTAAACATTCATTTAACAGATAAGCACTAGAAACGCAACAGCCATGTTAAAATTGTTCAACAGCAACGCGATCGAATTGGGAATCATACTTTCCAAAGAGCACAATCCTATAACAAGGTTTCAGTGAGCCCACGACTTCAGTTTTTTTTCGCTGTAATTTAAAATTTCCGTTCAAAATATCAATGTAACCAAAATTTAATTGTATGCTAAAGTTTTCTGTATTCCGAATTTTTCAGAATACGCATTTAGCACAATTTAATTCTATTGTTAAAAGTACATAAAAGTGTTTTGAAGCAAACATTGCTTACACAATCATTCACAGTTTTAAATTCTTCATTTTTACACTCTAATATACGTAACGTAATATGTGTAAAATGGTATGACTCACTAAAGGATGTTGCCAAGTGAGCAATGAAACTAGCTCTGCTGTTTCAGCAGAATTTCAAAATGGAGAAAAAGAAAAAAGTGCAACTTAATTAGAAAAGGCTTCAAACTTAATTACGTATTCATTTTTGCGTAAACTGATTCCTTTTATGTTATCTCTTTTCCTATGCTTATATACAATCAAAAATTTCAAAAGGCAATCTAGATTTATTGTTAATGCAAATAATTCGTCCATGCATTGTAACCACGTATAATTCCACCCACACATTGCAACTATTGTATAAGATTCTCTTTGGCAATCAAATTATTTTGCTTTCGAGGTCAACTTGTTCTCCAGATCCTGTAGAACAATCTGATCACCAATTAGATAATGACTAGACTGGAATCCTCCAGTAGGCTTCTCATGATCTTCTTAACCTCACAGAATCCTGAATTCTCAATAAATTAGCTTTATAAAAAAATTATTCCATTATGCTATAACATAAATTTAACTTTCATGTTTATTGATTGAGGCCATCGGGGCTTGGTTGGCAAGGACATTCGTTCTGGCTATAGGAAGGTAATGGTTTCTAATCTCCGAACAACTAAAGATTTGTCGTATTCGGTGATATCTAGAGCATATTAAATAGATTTCGGTCGCAATATCCTCCTTGCGAAATGATACCCCTGTGGATGGCAAGCCAATTCTGGAAATTCATTGCTTGATCCTGCTTCAAAATTAATACGACCCACTCATTTTGAGTTCACGACGGCATACCGCTGGGTGCCCGATTATATTAGATTTGTTTTGAAAAGACGAAGATTCTACTAGCACGGCGTCACATAAAAAGATATTTCTTGACTTTCTTGATGTTACACACTTTCATTCACCGTGCTTGTGCTTGGAGCATTGAGCCACTTATGGGGATCACTTTCATAAGGAAAATGTTGTGATCATACAATACCGAGAGTCACTTTGGGGGAAAGTAATCCTTACTGGAAGGTTTCTGGGTTAATATTATTTTTGTTGCATACTTTTTACTATAATAAGGCCGATTTTTTTAAACAGAAATACTAAAAGTTTTATGTAGAAATAAAATTAAATATTTTTACTTTATTGATGAAAGTTAAAATATATTCGATATATCTTGTGACTTTAGGACTAGACTAGATAGATAGATCTTAGGACTAGATATATACATATAGGAGAGATTAATTTTTATCATATATATTGAATATATTTGAATTTTCCTCTTTAGGAGTTTTTTGTAAGTTTATTTTTCCAAATGGCTGAATTTGTAAAATTTAGTACTGAAATAAACTGTTGCCTTTACACATGAATTAAAAACATAAGCTTGATTCACTTATATAATATTTTATAATAAATCTCTTATTCTTGATATACTCTAATGCTATTAAAGATTTATATAAGAATTTAAATTCTTCAATAAAATGTTTACCAAACATGAAATTAATTCTTGAAGCGCATTTTATCATCTCATTTGGCTGTTTTATGCTTTGAAGGAAATATTTAAATTATGAAGAAAATATATCTTTGGATTAGGTTACAAAGAATTCCATGAATCGAACCAATGAGCTTATAATCCACATACTTTTCAAGGAAAAGAAACGAATGGTTGAATTATTTTATGGAATTTCGTAAGCTGGGGGTTTAAAGAATTGATACGCATAGTTACGTTCTTTATTTCGAAACTTTGCATGACAACGGAATGTTTTGAAAGAATTATCTTACAAAATTCATTCGTTGAGGTATATTCTATGGAATTTCTTCTTGTCCCAAAATAAATTATCGCTAATTTCCATAATTAAATTCCCTTTAAATATTTCACATAAAATTATTTTCGATTTTTTATGAATAGTTTTACATTTTAAAATAATAATATTAGTTATAAGAAGGAATATTATTTTATTGGAAAAGTAGACAGAGAAATTGCATTTAATTTGGATATGTAAATAATTTTAAATAATTTGGTTTGGAATGTGTGTGAAATTCTTAGATTACAAACTAATATAATTTTAGTAAAAAAATATATCATCTGTCTGAAATATACTAGTAAGTAAAGCGCTTAGTTAAAATGCTAGTTACATCGATAAGCGCGACTCGTATCGAACCTGAAACCCTTCTCTCTGAAGGGCGCTGTAATACTAACAAGCTACATTGACTTTGGAGTTGAGGATAAGTTAGTATAAATATTTCTCAATACGATATTCTGAAAAAAAAATTCCGAAAATAGCAAACAGAGTAAGAGCTGTGAGGTCATATCCGGAAAAAAAAGGGAGTGTATTAACATAGAGGCTGCATAAAATGAACTTCGAATAGCCTCGAAATTCGTGTTGAATAATCGGTAGTAAAATTTCGATTCATAGCTTATGATATATAGCATATCAGATAAAAAATGCATAAAATGAAATTACATCTGAAAAATAAAGTATAAGTGAGGAATGTATTTGTGTTCAAAAATGTACTCATAAATACTCCTTAAAAATTCGTATGTCTTTAAACTGAAGCTATACGAGGGTCACTCTGAAATTTTTGAGATACAACTAGATTTTTAAAGTTATACTTACAAAATATTAGGTGTGTTTAAAGTAATCTCCTCCAGCACATCAATGCACTTTTGTAGACGAATTTTCCACAGATTAAATTCCTCAAGCCTTTCATTTCTTGGAATAGATGAAAAAAATGCATTTATAGTCACATCAATCTCTTCTTCTGAATGAAAACGACGTCCACGTAAGTTCTTTTTTAGATTAAAGAATAACCAAAAGACGCACATAGCTAGATCAGGTGAATACGGCGGATGCTCGATCACTTTATTTTTGTTTAAAAAACGCACTTGTTAATCCGGCTGTATGTGAAGATGCATTGTCATTGTGAAGCATTAGTCCCCTAACATTCAGTTCTTATAGAATTTCTGGAAGACATTTAGTGGTATACCAGTTTGCTGTTACTGTCCTTCCAACTTGATGGCTTTGATCAATCCCGTACTTCTGAAGAAAGCGGCATACATCACTTTTTTCAGTGAGCGTTGTTTTTTCACAACTGTCAGCGTGGGATCATCTTCAAAGACCCATACTTTGCTTTCTTGACGTGTTGGAACGTCAAAAAACGGTTTCATCACCTGTTACAATTTTAGAAATGATGCGGTGGCCACAATCATTTAGCAATTTAAGAGTTCCTTTACTGATTCTGACACGTTCCTCTTTTTGGCGCTCAGTAAGATTATGGGGAACCCAACGGCAAACTACTTTTTCATATGTAATTCTTCATGAATGATTTTGTGTATGGCTGCGGATCCAATGTTAAGTTCCTTCTGTATCATTGGATAGGTACAGCGCGATTGTCATCGATTAACATTTTTCGTATGGCAGACACATTATCCGAGATTACTGCCGACGGCCGCCTTTGTGTGTGTTCTTCATCCTGAAGAAGATTGCGACCTCTTCTAAATTCTCTAAACCATCTGAATACAGTAGCACGAGCTGGAGATTCATCACCAAATGCTAATTGCAACCGTTGAACGCATTCTTGATTGAATCCTGCTTTAAAATCGTAGGAAATCATAGCGCGATAATGTTCTCGCGTCAACTCCATTTTCTCCTCTGTTTAAAATTTACCCTACGCTAAACAAGTTGAAGTAAGTCAGTAAAAAATTGTCTTCTGTGTTAAAATACTTCTTATTTTAAACTTAAACCGTTATTTTTATTTTGTGAATTCTCGTCTCCACGTATCTCAAAATTTTCAGATTAACCCTCGTATAATATGAAAAAATCGCAATAACAAAACACATTAAATCAAAAAAAAAATTTTTTTTTAGAAAATAATTGTGGTAAACTGTACATAACGTATAAAGGATTCAAATATGGATTCTCCACAATCCAAATTAAAAATATTTCCTGCAAATCCGGATCTAAAATGGAATTTAAATATAGTATGAGTTTGAAAGATCACTATTCACATATTAATATTTATTATTTTTTATTTAGAAGTATAATTTTCGAATCTTTGAACTCCTAATTATTTAAGATGTTTTTAACGATTTTTACAGCAATATATTTTTATACACTTAGCACAAATTGCGCAGTATTTTTTAACTTTTTAAACACACTGCGTAAGTAGATAAGGCACTTCTATAAATTTAAAAATCACGGAATTTCACTTGGAAATTACGGTAATTTAATTCAAATTTTTACTTTCAAACTCGGAATATTTTTTTCTGTGCATAATGTTGATTTTTAAGGAGATAGAAAGGTTGGAAAACTAATTTTAACGAGCTTTTCATACAATAAGTATAAAGTGAATGCTGGTTGTACATACAATAATTATAAAGTAAATGCAATTTGTGCCAATGTGTAATGCTACGAAACATCTATATAAAATTGATGATTGTGTGAGACACGTTAATATCGCAGCAGAACCTGAAGCAGCAGGAAATCAGTTTCTGCTTACAGTTGTAAAATAGTTTAGGGTAAGATTATTTTAATGATTAAAATAAAAAAAATCACACACACACACATTGAACTGTAAATAAAATGATTATGTGCAAAAATCATTTACTTTCATAGATATTAATGTAAGTTATTATCGATTTAAAACTATTTTTACATACAGTAAATTATTATTAACAAAATGATGGTTATAACTGATCAACATAGTTAAAGTAATAAATATAGAAGAGAGAGAGTAAATATATGTAAAGAGAAACTAATTTTTTATGCATTTTTAATTATATCACTTAAGTTTAGTTTGGAATAGGTAGTTTAAACTTTATCATCAAGAAAACATTCATGCAAATTCATGTGGACCTTCTAAGAATTAATACACTTTGGGTCAGTTTTGTACTCTAAGATAATCAACGAGCACAATTATGTTAAACAATAACAAAGTGTAAATTGAGATGTCAGGATGGTTTCAGAACTGAACAAGGTGTTCTGAAATGTGCAACTACCCACCATCTAGGAAGTTTAATTCTACAACTACCAATATGAGTTTTTGAACAAGATTGTTCTAATCTATAAAAATGCCCTTTATAGAGTGGTTAAAAATGACATCTGTTTGACAGAAAAAATGCGGGTAAAAGTTTACAACCGGATATCCCTTGATTTTTCAGCTATTTTTTTGACGCTAAGATAGGCTTCAAGATGAGACTAACAAGATGGCCGTTGCCACTAATCAAAAGATTAACTAAGTACTAACGTTACTAGAAATTAAGTTTTATGCCAAAATTTTATCCAAACCAAGAGGTATCCGATTCTACACAGAAACGAAAATGCGTTTTATTTAGCATTTGGGTACAAAAAATTTTTTTAAATAAGTGTATCCTTTACAGAAAACCGTTTTAGTTTCGGATATGATTTTCTCAGACGGACAGCAATGTGGAACATCTTTAAGGCATCGAGTAAATAAGGATATTAGTAGGGTTTCGGTTATTCTGCTCCATCCTTTCAAAAGAGCATTTACAGTTCTTGGAGTGTTTATGAGTGTAGAAAGAGTCAGCAAATCACATCTGCCTAAAATGTTCGAAACATACTCTATTGGGTTTAGGTTTGAAGAACATGCTGGTCATTCCATTCTATGATTTCCTTCTTCCAAAAGGAAATCATTCCCCAAGTTAATATGATGTGCCCTGTAACTGTCGCTCATTAACATGAAGTCATCTTCAGTTGTAGCAGTGTTAGGGACTACAATAGGCCAGATTATCTCGTCTCTGTATAGGTGACATATTATAGCTCCATTTCGATTGACATAGAGATCAATGAGCCAATCAATGGAGAGCCAGCATAGACCATCACTCCCCCACCGTCAAATACGACACTTTTGTGCACGAACGCAGGATAGTTTCTAGTGCAACGTTCCCTCCAGAGGAAAATATGCCTATTATCAACATGAGAGATAGTGAAAACGAGACTCGTCAGGGAAAAGAATATTGTGCCATTCCTTTCTCCTACCAGTTCTCTAACCCACTCCCTGCAGTGCATTGGTGTTAAAGTAACACACACCATTAGTTGGAAATAATTTAGACTTATACATAAAAACGGTTTCTGACAGTTTGAATCGTACCAGTAGCCGAGTAAAGGTGTTGTTGAAGGAGTGTGGCATACATATTTCGGTGTCTTTTAGCAATTAGCATTAAGTAACAACTTTCACATATTTACAACTTTTACCTTCGAATTGCAGTTCCAGGTTTGGCTCAGCTCTAAACGGCCTACAATTCTCCAAGATTCTGATTCGGTTTAATAAATTCATTGAGACATCGCACACATCGAAACAACGCGCTTTCTGAATCTCGCTCAATTTGTCTTCACTAAAGTTGAAAATAAAAATCTCATATGCTCTACTTAAGAGTCGTCTTTGATGCCAAACACAAAGTTTGTGACTCTATTCTTCCATTTAATGCAAAAATTGCCTATATCTGTATTTTATAAGACTTACAATATCTTTTATTATATATTTTTTCTTGTCCCTTAGTCCTTAGCCCTATAATGGGCAAAGTACTGGCATTTCATACAGTGGGTGTACCATCTTCATCCCGAAAATGAAGTGATAAAGAAAGTTAAAGAAAAAAACATATATGACAGAGCAAGGATTGGAACCTGGGACTAACTGCTTCGAAGTTAGGGACGCTAACCTCTTCGCCACTGGTCGGCTCCTTTAATTGTCTTGAGCAGTGAATTTGAAACAATGCTAATTTTTAAGCAAGCGATTCATAAAATTAATTTATGAAATATTTTAAAATAATGTATTTTTAATATATGAATGAAATATTTTGAAGCAAATTATTCCTAAAGTTAATTTATGGAATTTAAAAAAAATATGAATTTTTTTAAAACCTTTGTACTTTTTTAATCACTGCTTTCATTCTAATTCTTTCTTGTCTCCATGTCTAAGAATATACTATACGAGGTCCACGAGCCCATTTACTTTCAGAAAGTCGAAAATAAGAGTAGAGGACCTACATAGGTCTTCAAGAGACAGCCCCAGGCACTTAAGGACATGTGTCGATGATGCCTGTTCATTTTGACATTTAGGACAATTCGGGTGCACCTTGAGACATCTCTCGAATGTAAGTCCTTTCAAGTGTTCACTGAAGAATTGGGAAAGTGTTGTCTGAACATATCTATCTCAATCAAAAGCAAAGGATCTTCCAGGACAATCTGCTTGATACCAGGGATAACTCGGGGGAAGGAGCCAATTTTGCCTGTCAGCATGTCTTCTAATGGAATACAGTTCAAGATATGTCAGTGAATTGTTAGCTGGTAATGGTTCTTCAAATCCCTCCTTCGCCAGAACGTCTGCCATCTCATTCCCCCATATGTCATCATGCGAAGGAATCCACTGAAGGTGCAGTTCACAAAGTGACGAGACCTGCTGAAGTTTGCTAAGAATTGCAATTCCGGCCCTATCACCAACTCTTCACCAGTTTGAAAGATATTGGATGGCGCTACGACTGTCAGTCAAAAAAAAAAAAAAAAAAAAACCAAGCATCCCAAAGATCTGTAAAGGACAAAACAGCGCTTATCTCCTCTTCGATGGCTATGAGCTCACTCTTGAAAACCGAATTGAAGTCAGGATTTTTTTCACTGCTTTCATAAATTCATTAAATAAAATTGTTAGGTTTCTGTTTGTTACTTCTTTTATTAAATATAATCTTAATACCAATATTTATATTATGATAAGTAATAATAATCTTATTAATTATATTTTATATTTTGATAAGTAATAAGATGCCAATTCAAGAAAATATATTTAAGGTAAGAGTATATGAGAACTTATTTGAGTAAATTTTAAATTCTTATTCGTTTTCTTATAAGGATTTATTTCGAAACTTTAGAGATTTGTAGAAGTCCCGTCTTTCAAGATGGCGGTTAAACTTGTTATGTTCTTTGTTTCGCAAAGTTTCTCACAAAAGCAAACTGCTTCAAAAAACAAAAACTGCTTCCAAATTCTTTTTGTCTTCGTTTTACACCAGGGAATTTTTCGCCGAATTCAAGTTTGGAGAATACTTGCTTATTGAATCGTCTGAATTTAACATAAATCTTTCACGTACGAAACGTATTCGATTTTCTTTCAGTTTTTCAAGTGTTTTGGAAGATGAATGAATAACAGTAAAAAAGCTATACGTAAAAAATGGCTATAAAGATTACTTTTCTATTTTGTTTTAAAGTAAATTATCATAGAAAAAAAAGCGCTTTTTAAATTTGAAGCAGAACCAATGACGAAAAACATGATATTTATCAATAAAATTAATTCGAACTTAATTGGCTACAATTATCACAAAAATTAAGAGTGAATAGGCATTATTGTTATAATGGAGTTTCAAAAATAAATTAATGGAAATAAAATGAAAAAATATATCTCAGTAAAAAATTTAATGTCAGAGAATTAATTTCTAATATTCAGGAAAAAACATTAAAGAACGGAAAATTGTTTTATGCAGCATTGCAGATGACTTATGGCTTAGATTGATGAAAGGTATTTAACGCAGCGTTGCATATTGAAAGATATTTGACAGAGCAGCATGAAACTTAATTTGACACAGCATAGCAAATAAAAACTATTTGACATTAGCAAATAGAGGGTTATTTGACACTGCGATATGAAAGATAGCAGCATTACATATAGAAAGATATTTGGCAAAACGGCATGCAGCTACTTGATACAGCTTTGCAAATAGAAATTTTTGACTTAGAAGAATGATAAATATTTGAGATTAGCAAATAGAGGGTAATTTGACGCAGGGGATGATATATATTCAATATATCTTTAAAAGGTATAAGATTTTGATTCAATGAAATGAAAAATATTCGACAAAATCGGCTGAAAAATATATGAAACAGTGAATTATATATTATTCAGTCCAGCAGAATGAGGGATATTTGATGCAACGTAGCAGATGGAACACAGTGAAGGTCTTTTACTATATTTTTAATATACATTGAATATTATTGATTTCTGAGAGAAACTTCTTAATAGATGGCATCAGTATTAATAAGTTTCAAGAGAGAGAAGCAGAGAAGCTTCAAAGCATTGATTCTGATAAATTTGCACGCAGGCAGAAAGCAAAAATAAATATCCATCTACCATTGCTAAACAGTGGTTAGATTCGAACTTAGTACTTTGCATTTCGAAGAACGCAGACTTATAATTAGACCACAATAATCTCATTCAGAAAATTCCGATACAGTGAAATAGAAAAAGGCATTCTAAAGTCTACACTTGTTGCTTTCTGGTATGTTTTTGTTTAGATAGAAGCTATATCTAATGTCGCAATCCTGGAAATCCTTCAAGCATCCACTTCCAAGATCATACTTGAAGGAAGAATAAATTATGTTTCATTATTCAACAGTAGCAGGGTTCGAATTGTAAATTATAACATAGTACCAATGAAAATTTTAAAATTAAAATTAAATGTATTAATTTACAAAAAGTTTTATTTAAAAATAAAAACAAGCGGCCTAGTTAGTTTCCTCCAAGTCACTGAAGTATTTTCTTAAATATTACACGAAACTTTTTGGTTTGGTTGTCACTCGAAGTTCACTTTTGCTCTCTATACTTAATTCAACAGGTACCTATTGCCTAGTAGATCTGGAACATCACGATGATGTGAGAGTTGAACCAGCAAACAGTTAAACAGAAAATCAAGAAGTTCCACATTTGACCGTTAATTCAGTGGCAATCTCTTGGAAAGAAAGCTGGGATAACAAATAATTTTAATAAAAAATGAAACGTGACAAATAAATGAAAATAAAAGTATAAATAAAAAGAAAATTAAACTTTATAAAGACATTAAAATGTATATTTATGCTAATTCAAATTTTTCAATAATCTATCGCAGTCTCCATTTTTTCTCAGAATTATGTAGAACTAAATAAGAACACATATTAATATAATGATGATCATTATCGAAATATTCCTTTGAGTGTGATTTATATTTTAATTTTTGATGCATATTTTATCTATCGTTTGATTTCATAGTTCTTTATAACAGAAAAGGGCACTTCTTGCATTTAAATATCAATTACTTATAACTAACTGATATGGTGACATAATTTTCACAAAGCTTTCCCCCCCCCCCCACGTAAGTCATATTGAAAGTTTTTATTTTATTTTCCTCGTTTCAATAAAGGTATCAAACTTCGGTCCAACTTTCCGGAGTTCAAATCTCCTTTCCAGGTTAGTAAGTGCAGATTTTGGAACTTTCTTTAGATGCTTTAAAAATGTGGGAAGTCACCATTAATGGAGAATTCGGATCAACTTTCTGTTCTAGAAGAAGCTTTTAAGCTTCTCACTGGAGACACCTCGCCGCGACGAATATCCCTTTTTAGATGCAGACGAGCTGAAATGATATCACACATTTTGGTTTATAAAGAGAACTACAGAAATTTAAAGCCTTTGTTTCAATCTGAGATACAAAAAAAGTAAGATAAAATTTCCTTTTTTTTTTCTATCGTGGATATCTATTTTTTGAAAATTTCAAAGTAGAAGAAAGTACAAGGAGATTATTTTTTTCTGTATTTCACAATTTAAGTTTTCTCAAAAAGAAGGTAATCAGAAAATTTTAAAATAATTTCAAAATATTTTATTAATTTATTTTATGGAAAATTTTCCAATTTATTTTTATATTAAAAATAACAAAAATGCCCGGTAGAATTTGTTAAGAATAATTATACTAAATTTTTAGCACTTTGATAAATTTAGGATAGTTTTTAAAGTTAATTGGCACTGCCATTTATGGTCTCTTATTAATATTTAACATAATCTTTTTGACTTTATATATTTATTTTAAAATTATTTTTGTTAGTAGTAGATAGGTTTGTCAGATTACAATAACAGGTTTTAAATAGACTACTTTAGGAGATTGAAAACACTAACATAATCAATCAATCATGGTCAGCGATGAAGTCGACACATGCGCTGGTACCTACATCCACGAAATTATCTTGCTAGTGAACTGACATTCGACGTCTAAAAATAATAACATGCCCACAGGCCTTTTCGACTCGATCGTTTTACTATTTAATCAACCAGCGAACCCACGACCTTCCGATCATATGAGGAACGTCTTTCACTACTGCGTCAAGTATCGAACTCATTACCTTTCAAACGCAAGACCTATGTTTTATTTACTAATTTACCATGACTTTTATAATAGGTTTAGTTTGACTTATCGCTCAACGATTATTTTTTGCACAGGAAAGCTAATTAGATCGGGACATAAGGTTTAAACAGGATTCCGAACTACTACTAACACCAAAGCAAAAGGTGTGATCTGAACTCACGAATTGTTGAATCGAAGGAACGAATTGATGAGATCTAACCATTCGGATGATTGGTAAATTTTTGCAGCAGACAAAAAAAAAAAAAAAAAAAAAAAAAAAAGTAATTTTTGTAAGTGTATAAAATTAATAGTTTATTATTTTTTGTATTATTTAAGCTGAAGTTGACTATAAGGTATATTATAAAATATGCATAAAAATGCATTAAAATTTTTATATAAAAATCATTTTAATTAAATTTTATATTGTTTAAAATCCAGTAGCGCTCGTGTAGGAGTTCCTTTGTTTATTTTAAAGGGTTGGAAATCGATGGGTATCGGCGGCTCGAAGATTTTTACGAGGCTTCTAACTACCCCATAAAGATAAAAGTCTCTAAGAGGGTTTTTTTTATGGGATTATGAGGAACTTTATGGGGGGTATAGACTTGCTTTATTTTGAAAAAAAAAGTCATATTTCAGGTATTTTTTGCATGCATAAAAATGGAGATCTGATAACATATGGTGCTTATTCCCAATTTGAATACTTCTCATCCTAAAGCAGTTAAATGGACAAATTGAGATAACAAACTGTTTTAATATAGTTACGAACAAAATAAGTATTTCTAATATCAATATATATTTAAATATATTTCCTAATTAAGTTCAGTTCTTTATAAAATATTTATGACAATTATATTATCGTTAGTGTTAAGAGTTAAATTAAGTTTTTAAAATCATAAAGACTTATTATGAAATTCTTAGGGGATTGATGAAGTACTTATAATATTCTTAAGGATTATGTTTCTTTAAACTTATTTTGAAAGATAAACAACGTAAAAACTATTCAGGAGTTTGTACTTAATTGAAGAGAACATTATTAATTTGATAAAAAAAAATGTAAAGGTCACATAAAATTTTGGAAGGTAAGTTAAAGCATTTTTGTGCATTAATTGTTTATGAAAATTAAAAAAATTAGGGACCAAATAATAAGGATTTATAATATTAGCTCTTTTTTGACACACTTATATTTACTAAATGTAGTACTTCGAATCCCCTAATTTGCAGGAATAAAATATATAGCCTATTATAAATTTAATATCTAAATAACTATTCTACAATATTAAGCAGTCAAAAAATAATAAAATGATAGAAAATAATTTGTTTTTTGGTAAAAAATACTGCAAAAAATAAGTAATTTCTTTTGTGACTAACTAATCTTATTTGTTCACTGCTAAAATATTCATAAGAATTAATTTTTGCACTTTTAAAAAAAGAAGTTTTATGATATGGGTATGTTGTCTACTGGAAAGAGAAAATGTTAACACATCTAATAATAGCAGATTTTTTCAAACTTTAATATAATTAAGTAAATTATCATAGTTATTTTTAAACATGCCCTAAAAAAAGAAGTTTTTTTTTTCCATATCTAATACAGAAGAAACTACATCTTACATTTTTCTTTTATCATTTTCATTTGGTTCCAATAATGTTTTCAACTTTTTATTTATATTCACCCAAATATTTTTAAATTCAAGATGCATGTTTATATTCATTCTTTCTGAAATAAAAACTTATTTATTCTAATAATTTAAAACAGCTAAAAGAAGCTTAAATTTGTTCAATTTATGTGTGCATTGCTGATGTACATTGGGAATTTAATTGTATAGTAGTTTCTTTAAAGTAAATAGCAAAATCGGAACTATTTTATAAAGCAAAGTCATATTTTGTTTTAGATAAATTTTTCTTTTTAAAAAACAAAGTGCAGAAAATCTTTAGTGAAATCTAAGCACATTTATATAATGAATATACTTATCTAAAGTATTATGCAAAATTAGCTGATCTGATATTGGAACACGCATATAGTTGGTTTAATTAAAGAAAAACAATGCAGTGTTTTGAGTTTACTCACATATAAAAATTCTGTAACAGCTAAAAACGAAAAGGTTGACATAAAAATGAAGTTTTTATCATAGCAACAACATAATTCATCAACGGACTCGTTTGGAAGTTCTAGGTTAAACCTAAAAGTTTTAATTAGATTTTGAATTTTTGATATTTTCACAGAATTTAAAGTTACGTAAAAATTTTTAAGAGTAAAACAAGGCGATGCACTGTGTTGTAACTAAATAGAAACGTGAGAAAAAAACTAGAGTAAAAAAAGAAATTTGGAAAAACTTATCAAGTTCAAGGAAAATGTCAGCTGGATAAGATGGATTATACAAGATTTAAAATGAAAAATTAAGACAGTGGTGATTGTGGTTAGTTTTATTTATTTTGAAAAAAAGAGGAAAAATATGAATTGGACAACAAGATGAGAATTTCTAATTACATTTAATATTTAAAAGCATGAAGATTTTTATTTTCTGAATTATAATTTTAAAAAGATATAGCTTAAGTAATAAATAACTGAACAATATGTTTTTTAAGAATAATTTGGTTTTGTCATAAAACTTCTTTTTCTGCATTTTAGTACTGAAAAAAAAATATAAGCTGAAATATAAAATATATTAAACGCATTTTACTTCATAAAATTACTGATAAATGTTTTTTTTAATGATACCTCAAACTGATTTAAATACACTACAGGCCATTAAAATTGCTACACTTGGAAGAAATGTAGATAACAAAATCATATTTATTGGACAAATATATTATACTAGAAATAACACAAGTGATTAAATTTTCAAAAAATTTGGCTGGATAGATCCTGAAAAATCAGTACCCAGAACAACCACCTCTGGCAGTAATAGCAGCAGTTATACGCCTGGGCATTGAGTCAAACAGAGATTGGATTGCATGTACAGGTACAGATGCCCATGCAGCTTCAACATGATGCCACAGTTCATCAACCGTTGTGATTGGCGTTTGGTGACGAGCCAGTCGCTCGGCAACCATTGACCAGACGTTTTCTATTGGTGAAAGATCTGGAGAACGTGCTGGCCAGGGCAACAGCCGAACATGTTCCGTATCAAGGAAGGTCCGTACAATACCGGCAACATGCGGTCGGGCATTATCCTGCTGAAACGTAAGGTTTCGCAGGGCTCGAATAAAGGGTAGAGCCAAGGGTCGTAACACACCAGAAATGTAACGTGCACTGTTCATAGTACCGTCAATGCGAACAAGAGGTGACCGAGACGTGTATCCAATGGCACCCTATACCATCACGCCAGGTGATGGGCCAGTATGACGATGACGAATGCACGCTGCCAGTGTGCGTTCACCACGATGCCGCCAAACACGGATGCGACCATCATGATGCTGTACACAGAACCTGGATTCATCTGAAAAGATAACGTCTCGCCATTCGTGCTCCCAGGTTCGTCTTTGATCATACCATTGAAGGCGCTCTTGTCTATGATGCTGCGCAAGGGAAGCCGCAGCCATGGTCTCCGAGCTGAGAGTCCATGCTGCTGCAAACGTCTTCGAACTATTCGTGCAGACACTTGTTGTCTTCCAAACGACTCTGTTTCTTGGCTCACGGCTCGTGACGTGGTTGCACGATCCATTACGGCCATGCGGATAATATGCCTGTCTTCTCGGCTGCAAGTGATTGGTGGCCGTTGAGATCCCGCATGGCGTTCCGTATTACCGTCCTGAACCCATCGCTTCCATATTCTGGTAACAGTCATTGGATCTCGACCGACGCGAGCAGCAATACTGCGATAAGATAAACCGCAATCCCGGTACGCTACAATTCGACCTTTATCAAAGTCAGAAACGTGCTGGTACGCATTTCTCCTTCTTACACGAGGCATCACAACAACTTTTCATCAGGTAACAACGTTCAAATGAAATTTGTGTATGAGGAACCGGCTGAACAATTTCCTCATTTAAACACAATGTAGGTGTCGCTACTGGCACCTGCTTTGTCTGAATGCGCTGAAAAGCTAATCATTTGCATATCACAGCACCTTCTTCCTTTGGTATAAATTTCACGTCTGTAGCATGTCGCTTTCTTGGTGTAGCAATTTTAATGGCCAGTAATGTAGATATAATTTCAAAGTAGTTTTTATCAATTGATTGTTTTATCAATTTTATTTGCATATCTTATAAATCAACTTCAAACGAAATTCCGGATTATTTTCCGGTTTCCTTGGTGTATCATATATTTTCCCGATTTAACTGTAATAGAATATCATAACTTTTGGCCGTTAATAATCGTTTGGAGAAAATGAAAAAAAGTAAAGTAACAAAAAGACCATTGTTGTCTTTCTTTACTTAGCATCTGAATTAGTGTTGTGTAACTATAAAAACAACAGACAAAATTAATTTTTTATTAAAATTTCATAGTTTTTATTGGTATTAAAAACTTATTTCGCAATGTGTCGCCAATAATTTAAACGTAATGCTGAACTAAATTCGCTGCAAAGTTACAAAGTAGTGATATAATTAATTTAAGCAATTAAATATTCCATTCTGAAAAATTTATTTGCTGTAAAAAGAAAGGTGTGTTTACTTTTCACCATTTTAAAATTGCAATTTATAAGTAAATTTCTCCGGTAGATATTAAAAAATTTGCACAAGATCAGATCTCCTCTTCTCTGTCTATTTCCACAAAACTTTTTCCGAAAAATAATAATGTTCTCATTTTTTTCTTTTTGAAAAATATTTTACGCTTTTCACAATACGTCGCGGATAAAAAATAAATTCGAGCATGAAAGAAAATAGCCCAGATTTTGAATATATTCAATTTGTTTTTAGCGGACCTAAGCATGACGGTATTTTGAAGAAAGCTATATGAAAAGTAAATATCTTTGAAAATAGACATAAATAGTTATTTTTCTATATCACGATATTCACTAATGATAGGTAAGCATTTTCATGAAAGTTTATTCCCACAAAAGTAAGCGGTTTTGGCTCTCTCACAGGTAATAATTTTGCATAAGATGTAATGCAGTTAGTCGTTTTGTGCTTCATTTTGGGCCATATATACAAAGCGGTGCAGGTGAGCCATGGACTGTAACTTAAGTTTAACAGTCCCACCACCAAGAGCCTCACCATTTTGAACTATGGTGACAAATTCCCACTTGAACTGGCACCTTTCTCACAACATTCATGCCACACCTGAGGAAGGACTTTGAATGTCACAAATTAAAGTGGATATCATCTCCGACTCACGGAGATTCCGTAATCTAGTGAGGGAGAATGTGGTCACCCTCTCAATCACTGCCGGTAGCAAATGACGCTGCTTTTCGCTGATCTTTTAACGTTAAGCTGCGTGAAGCAACTAAGCCATTAGAGGTTATATATTGATGACAAAATGAAATACACTTTCGGTATGGGATTTTTTTACTTCTGTGCACTTTCTGGAAAATGGCAAAAGAATATAGGCATTCCTCACCTGACTGGCATAGGTAACTTGCCACTTGTACAAACTCAAAAATTCTGTATGACTGTCCGATTCGAGGAGTTCCTATTCATCCATCATTTCTCTTCAGGTTTACTTTCAAATGTTATTTCTATGTTAAGTACTACCAACTTTCTTTAGGTCTCGGGGAAAATATTTCTTACAGAGAAACTGTGGCCACTAAAATTTATATTGAAGCAGATTTTCTTACACAAAAGCGTGATATTCTGATAGGACGCATAAAACAAGAAATCGTTTTTTACAATTGTAAGCAAATTATGAGAAAATTTATGACCTCGATTTACAAGGATGAAAATTTACTTAAAATGGAACCCAGCTATGGGGATCGCTTCTCTTTTATAAGTATCTTATGAAGTATGAGGGGAAGCACTAGCGGTTTTTTATTTGTTGACTAGATATAATTACCTAGGTATTCAACTGCGTCGCATAAGGGTGAGTTGTTGTTATTGCATACCCCCTTTAGTCCTCGGGGTTTCGAACACAGCGCTAGACCAGATCCATTATGGTGAACCGCCCCCCAAATCAAGCACCATTAAAGAATCGTTATATAAATCATCCTTGGATAGCCCCAAACACTCAAGGATGTGTCCTGGTGTAGCTTGTTCTGCAGAGCAATTGGTACAAGTCTCGAAAATTTTGGTGCCCTCAGAAAATTTTAATGATCTGAGGTGACCACTTCGAAAGCGGGTGAGAGAGGTCCAGTGTTGCATGAAGAGTCCTTCCGGAAAATAACTCATAGGAAAATAACTCATAACTCATAAAATATCACCTACATCGCTATGTAGAAGTACCGATGCTTCCAATCTTAGAAGGCGAGAATGTTCTTATTTTTTTTATTATAATTTTTTATGATCAATAAAATTCGGTATTTTTTTTAAACTTCTGAAAGTTATTTCTGCAGTTGTTCCTTATTTGTTTCCACACTTTGTTCTTATTCTTATCCATTTTCCTCAGCTATTGGGAATAAAAATATAATTTCGTATTATTCAAACAAGTTTGCTATTCAATAATGGAAAAGTGTGGGCGTTATGATAAGTAACAATTCATATTCATTAAAGAAGAAATTAATTTGAATTTTTTTATTTACATTGAGAAAATTGTTTTCTCACTCATTCAGTTTCACACACACATAATTTTTAATAACCTCTTAAGATTTTGTGGATTTTTCATATATGTATTTATTTTCCCCACATCATCTCTAAATTGATTAATTTGAATATTTTAAAATGAATAGATTCTTTTCCAGAATGAATAATTATATATATATATATATATATATATATATATATATATATATATATATATATATTTACTTGAAAAAGAAAGCAAAACATTCGCGTTAAAATTTAAATCATAACTTCTGAAAAGAATTGTTTGTGGAGCAGAAATTTATGAAAATATATTTTAGGAAATATTTGAAAACATTTTAGAAAAACTTTTACCGCTTCGAATATACAATTTCTTGCTTGAAAGGAAAACGTTGAATCCCGAAAATATATTTATGCAAATTTGTTCGACTCCAAATGGAAAGTTGCAATTTTCTGCCGCTGACAGTTTACGGTAAAGAATTACCACGGCCTCTGGAGCGACAGGGAATGCTCCCAAAGAGCGATAATAACATTTTGACAAGTTGAATAATGAAAATGGACGAGAATGTAAACAATGCAAAGACAATCGATGTGCTTGAATGCTGCATGGAAAAAAAAGAAAAAGAATAAAAGAATTGTTTCGAGGATTCTTTTTTTCATGAAGAGTAAAAGAAAATAACGTTTGAAATTGTAATTATTTGTATAACCTTCGGATCTCGTTTTGAAAGAGTTGAGTCAGAGGATTTATATGACCTTCAGCATATTCGAAGGTCATGATTCATTTTCTATTATTCCCTAGCACTCAGCATCCAAACTGTTAAAAAGTACACATGTACATTATATATCATTTCTGAAATTCTTTAAGTAAACTGTAAATTTCCAAGACAATTTATAATTTTTTTTATCAGTCAATCCTTATATTATATAAAATGAAAATAAGGTCTTTACTCGATCACAAAAGTAACATTCCAAATGGATCCTTAATATCCACCTACATTCGAGGCAACTTTTTCCTTGAAGTTAATTTTAATTTTCTTTTTTCTTGTTTTTAGATCAATTATGATGTAATAATATAAGAATTTTAATTACATATAGAGCATACTTTTTGTGAAATCGGTTACTTTCGGGCAAATTTATTGGGAATTTTAACAAAACGCTAAAAACTAAAGAAAATTGTAATGCATTAATCTTAATTTAAATTGAGCATAAGGTTTATGTGACAATATTCTTTGAAATAAAGCCAAATCTAAAAAATATTCAGCGATAAAGAAAATATGGTTAAAAAATATATGGAGCAATACGGTTTGTTAGCTTAATTTTTTATATATCGAAAAATAAATATTATGTTTCATAGTTGTAGTAATATTTTAGTTCATTTAATTCTTTGTATTATATTTTAATTGTTTATTAAATGTATAAACAAATTTTTTCATTTATATATTATTTATTCTTTTGATAATTTTATTCTTTTGATAGGGAAAAATAAATAATAAAATGTTAATTTGACTAAAGTAAGTGTTACGATCACAACTAGCCAAGAGCAAAAACAGCCAACTGAGGTAAAACTTATTTTCTTCCGGATGTCGAATTAATTCACAAAAAGCAATTGATTGGCAAATTTAAGTTGATACTGGATTCACAAGAAACGAAAGTTAATTAAGCAAAATTCAAATAATTCCAATTTGTGTTATTCGAATTTTTACTTTTAAATTTAATGCTGAAAAATTTTGTTTTGGACATTTGAGCTTACTTAATATCATATTGAGATGGATATAAATTATATCATAATGATTAAATAAATTATATTTAATTTATAATTAAATAACATAAATTAAAAATCTGTATTCTTTCGTAGAAATTTCAAAGGGATGATACGTATGTATTTTTTAAATTTATAATTGTCAAATGGACTCTAAAAATAAATATTTTTGCATTTTAATTATTTGCAGAAATCTATCTAATATTAATTTATAAACCAAAATGATTTTATTAAATTTTCTCTCTTGTTATAAATACATATTTAACGACTCTCAAATTCCTTATTATTGTTAAGAAATTATCAAGTATAATTTAAATTATGTAAGTTCGATTTTTATAATAACGTTACATAATTTTCACCACATTATTTTTTGTTTTGTAGCATATTTGTTCCAACTTTTATTTAAAAATATTTTCAAAAATAAAATAAGCAATAAATAATTTCATTAAGATTACTGTATCCTTATACATTGTTAGGGTAAATGATTTAAAAGTGCTTCCATCTTAATATCGATATCTTTCATGGTTGTTATCCTTTACAAAGAATCAAATGGTGCACATTAGGGTTGCAAAGAACTCCAATTCCATCTTTAGCTTGGCAGAAAAATAGTCGCCAAATGTCGCTACTCAGACCGTAATGTTCACGTTTACCATTAATTTTTACAATTTACACATTTACCAAATTTTTAATTTTCACTTCAACGAGTGGCTAGCAGGTATGTTGAAGGTGATCTAGATAGTTTGAGAAAGGAGATTTGTTGTTGTTGTTTCTCATCCCTGTGACTAGCAGTGCTAAATCAGATCCATCTGTTCATTCACCCTTAAGAAATCAAGTGCTAATAGGGGTTCTAGCCTGGCAAGTCACAATCAAGATACAATGTAACCAGGGGAGGCTTGTGCAGAAGAGCACCTAGTGCAGATTTTGAAGTGCTTATTGCCTCCAACAAATGTCAATAATGACTAGTAACTGCTAATAAAACAGATAAGAGCAGTTTTGTCGTCTACTCTGATACCATGAGTGTACTACAGGGCATCTACTCTGATACCATGGGTGTACTAGCGGGACCATCCAAATGTCCTCATTCATTGTCTTAATTTAGAAAATAGCTCCATAGGAAGCAAAAGGAGCGGGAGGCGTTGTGGCTTCACCAAAACCAGCTACAGCCAAACTGTCTGCAATTCTATTTCCGATAACGTTGACGTGGGATGGAATCCACTGGAGGTGGATCCGATGAGAAAGTTGTTTTAGCTTCCTCAGGATGTCTGCGATTGTACTATTCCTAAATGAAAAGATTTTCATCGCTTTTATGAATCACCTCAGTTAATCTGCACATTATCTATGTATTCTGCAGAAACAATGATTTCTGCACTTCAGTAATAACAATTCTATGCAATACGAATATCAAGATTAGAAAAGCAAAGTAAAACTTTTTATTGTTGTCTTTGTTAATAAACTAATGTCTATGTTTAAGGTATCTATATTACACTACACCTACAATGATATTAAGCATCTATGAGTTAATTTCAAGGTCACCTTACCTCAAGCTCATTGATTGCGACCCATGAGTTCGCGGGGAAGCCCTGGAGCATGGGCACGAGGAACTGCAAACAGCCACTCCAATGTCCTATCAGAAGCATCATGCATATCAAGTTGAAGATTTTCATAAATACGCTAGCCATGTTAAAGAACTGAAATGAAAAGAAGATCACTCATCTGTTATTCATGTTTCTCATGATCATATGGCAACATTAGAAATATTTCATTCAAAAAAAATGTTCACAGTGTTATACTAAAGCAAGATTTCATACCGTTAATATTATGAAAAACGAGGGAAATGGTTCATAAGGAATTATGAAAGGACTATAGTAATCCCCCTCTATAACACAGTACACTGGTTCTGCATTATAGGAAAACGTGCTCATATGACCTCGTATAACGCGTTTTGTACCAATGGTTCACCTTCGAATTTTCTCGTTAAAGGGGGTTTCAGTCGAATATTATAAAAAAAACGTTATGAATGCAATGTATGCGTTTTATTAAAATTTAACTTAAGAACATTATAAGTAAAAGATCTTATGCAAATGTAACTAAAAAACAGTTAATCTCAAATAAATTAAATAATTCCAAAAACAGTTGTTTTACATGTTTATTCGCTGTAGAAGCTATTTGAAATAACGTTCCACAGACATCTTTTATAGCAGAATATTCAGAGGTTAATAATATAAAACAATGTGTCCATTGCGTTCTTATATAATTTAACTTAATTTTATAAGAACGCAATGGACACATTGTGCAAACGTAAGTGAAATGGATTGTGAACTATACAAATCATTATGAATTTCATAGTACAAAAATATTATGTAGGGAATCAATACGTTATGTGGGGGAAAACACGTGTTATACGAGGGACATGAAATCGGACAAAATTTTATAAGAACACAATGGACATAATGTGAAAACGTAAGCGAAATGGATTGTGAATTGTACAAATCATTATGAATTTCATAGTACAAAATTATAATGTAAGGAATCAATACGTTATGTGGGGGAAAACACGCGTTATACGAGGGACATGAAATCGCGTAATATGTAAACGGGTTAGAAGAGTACCGTGTTATAGAGAAGATTACTGTATTTGATTTTTACAGCATCCACTATAAACCTCCAAATCCAGTTTTTTAAAATTATTTATATACTTATTTTTTGAAAAAAAAATCAATGCTTGAAATATACCTGTGAATTATGTTAAAAACATGGAGTAGATAGTCTTTTAAATCACTAAATATAAACTTTTAAATCAAATGAAAAACAGAATCACATCTATCAATGGCTGAATCATGCAAGAAACGCAGAAAAAAGCAACTTAATCAGCACTTTTGATTTGTATTTGCTGAATTAGACAAACTGCGTGATATCGTAATATTCGTTTTTTTTTTAAATATTCCCCCCCCCCAAAAAAAAAAAAAATATGGTGGAAATTTGAACTTGCGAAAAGTAAAGAGGAAGAAGTTCGTAGATAAAGATAAAACTTAATGGCATGTTAATAACAATCGTGGAGATACAGAGCTATATAAACTACACTTCATTTTTTAAATCATCACTTAATGACTATCTTCTCTTGGTTTCGATAGCATAAAAATCAAGAGATATCGGAAATTAATCAGAATAAATTGTTTCTAATTAAAGAATCACCACCGTTAACTCTACGAAAAACGTGCTAATATTATGAGAAGTTCACTGTGTCAATATTAAAAAATCCTCGTTGTTACCAAGGTGAAAACCTTTTATGGTGAGAATTACTCACAATAAATTGTTTATAATACAGATTATTCACATTGATTTTACAATGTAATATAATGAAAGTCTTTTGGAAATATTTTTCTAACTGATATGTTAATATTGTGGTGAACAGTGATTATGAAACATTAAAAATACACAATTTATTTCAAGTTCTTCAATAGTAATTTTTTACCAAATGCGAGAATTGAATGTCTTAAGAGAGAATTATAACTCTTACAACTTCTATTTTATTAGTGTTCCTCATTTTTAAACTCATTTTTACAGTATTAACATTATAAAAATTGGTACTTTTCCATTTTTTCCCCGAATTATAATCGCCATAATGAGAAAGAAAAAAATCGTAAATTACTGTCGTAAAAAGGTTTACATTTTAAGAAACTACTAAAAATAATATTTATTTACATTTATTTACATACATTAATATTTATTTACACACATTTTATATTTTACAAACATTTTATTTATATTTTTTATAAATTAAATAATTATCCCTTATTAATAAAACTTAATTTAAATGCCAGTGTTTATTTTTGGTGGAAACTGCTTAACAATAACATTGATGAACAACTGCGTACATAAAATGTAACTGTACTTTTTCATTATGAAACAAAATTAAATTTTGTTGTATTTAGCTATTTTTTAATCTTGGCGAGAGTAATGCTCTTTTTAACGAACAAAATTATCACTCAGCCATCTTTTGCGCCAACTTGCTTTAACTTTGTTTAGCATTTAGCTTGTTTAATAATCATAACTCAATTTTTACGTGAAAAATCAATTGAAAAATATTCAATTTAAAATAAAAATTTGAGGCCAATTAAAACCATCATATCTAAGTAATATTATGTTTGCTCTTCCGTAAGAAACATGCTATTTTTTTTAAGATCATAAGCGGGAATATAATGGAATAGTACCGGAAACATTTTATACTACTCTATAAAAATGAAGGATATTCAAAGATAGAATAGTTTAGTCAATTGTTTATTGTGAAAAGTCACAGTATTAATACTGTGAAAATGCATGGGATATTTTTCCCCAAAATATGTCAGCTTTAAATTGTTATAAGTGAATCAAGCATATTTATTCAAGTTGATAACAATGCATGACTTAAAAATAAAATTTAGAGTTCTTACTAAAGTAGTAAAATAATTTCTTAAGGAAAAATGAATTTCTAAAAATGTTTCTTACTCCAAAGAAAAATAATTAAAGGTTTATTTTTATGAAAATGGCATTGGTTACGAAAAAGATTGTATTTTATCTGTAACCTATAGCATGTATATAGTATAAACTATATAAATATAGTTTTGTTTTAAATCGGATTACAAATTTTAAGACTTAATTTGTTCTGAAAATATATTTTTAAAATTTTCCATGATTTGTATAAGAAAAGATGAGCAAAATTTAACTATTTATTTATTTTAAAGAAAATGATTTAAAAAATATTGTTTAAGAGAATAAAATTGAACCATTTTTAAAAAAATAAGTTTCATATTTTAATCTTTTGCTTTTGTTATTCCTTATAGCATTACTCTTTGAAATTTTTTTAATAAAAACACTAAAATGTAAAAAAAAAACTTTTTTTAATTGATCCAAATGCATTATCAAAAAGTAAGTTAAAAAGTCTTCAAAAAGTATAAAAAATTATGGCGAAGTTGAAGTAATAGATAAATTCTATTTTAATTTTTAACTTTACAATGTACTTTATTTTTTAAATTGAATTGTCATTGGGAAACAACATTAATAAATTATTTAATACAGAATATAAAAATAAGCATAATTTTATTAAAATTTTTATGTGCATTTTAACATCCTGTTTGTAAGACATTTGTGAATAAAAGTGTTTTTGTTTATGTATAAAAAAACTTACAAATTTATGAACAGAAATTAATAGTAAAATAACATTTTGCCTAATAAGAGCATTAAGAAATTAATGCTAATATGAACTAAATGTAAATATTAGTTTTTATAATCTTGTACCTTATAATCTTTTATTTTGTAATATTATCTAGTAATTATTTAACGATATAGTAAATCATTAGTAATAAATGAGATCCAAATTAAAAGCCAATGATGAAAGTATACTAAAAGCAAATTTTTCAATCGATTAAAATAAATGAAATAAAATTTTCATAAAGGCCATAGGAAATCATGTCTATTATTTTTTTATATATATAAAGGTATATGAAATCATTACTAGGTTTCTTACTATTATTTAGGTGTTTTAGTATACATGTTTAATTCTAAATTGAAACACATCTCTTAAATTTCATTTGTACTTCAATAAAATAACATTTATGAGCAAAAATGAATTCTCATTAAGACATTGGGCCCCAAGACAAGTTTTGGACCTTTATTAAAAATCTATATTTGTTTTATAATATAATAAATATATTTAATTTCTGAAAAATGGAATAAAAACTCTTTGAGCACAATTTTAATTTATTTTTCTGTGTCTTCTAATTTATTCATTCGAAACCCTTGAAAACCCATAAAAACAGCAAAAAGCAATAACTAATTCTCATCTTCCAAAACATATTACTTAAGAACATTCATTATACGAAACAAAAACAGTTGCTTAACAGAAAAGGTTGATTATGTTTGTGGAGTAATAACCAGACCTTTGAATTATTAACAAACCTTGCTTTATATTAAATTAGAGGAAACTCTAGACGCACAATTTTTCAGCACTGCTTATGCAGCGTCTTCATTGATTTTTTCCTGATGAATATTTAATCAGCTTCATTTGATTGGTTAACAAGGTTTCTTAAGAATAGAATCCTAATTTAAATTCAGATTTATACAATTTTCATGCATTTATTTCCCTTGCCAGCAAATAAATATATATGTAAATTATTGAAAACCCACCATGTGTAATATCTATTGATTAGTCTTCTGTATTGTATCTAGAATGATTCAGAAATGGATTATATGTTAAGAGTTTTAGTAAAATAGGAAACATACATACATACATACATACATACATACATATATATATATATATATATATATATATATATATATATATATATATATATATATATATATATATATATATATATATATATATATATATATATATATATATATACATAAATTAGGAAATATTCTGGAATAAATTTGTATATTTTATATTTTCAAAGAAGATATATGATTTGAAAGAATCCTGTATTGTTAGATGTGACATGAAGTATTTAAATTATAAGAACTGACATTAAAATTATTGCCGCCCACCCTGCCTAGTGGTCAGCGTGGCTGAATGCTGACAGGGAGGTCCTGGGTATGAATCCCGGTTCGGGCATGGATGTACTTTCTCTCTCTATCTATTCTGTCTTTGTCCTTTCTTTGTGTGAATGAGGTGTGAATGGTTGCCTACCCTGTAAATGGGTCCCTATGGCCTGTGTGTGTACTGAGGAAGTCGGATTCCACACCAAATATGGTTCAGTTGGAAAAGTGGAGCAGCGCACCCCATATTGTCAGCCTAGCTGGCACATGAAAAAAAATTAAAATTACTATGGGGAATTCTTACACAGCTTATGAAATCTAAGCAAACGCGTTTAGCATGGGTTATATTCATTTATAAAGGGACGTTAATAAATAAAAACTGGAATATACAAATATTTTGCTTTTAAGTTTTAAAATTCAAAATGTTAAATTCAACACGAAAAATGCTAATAATTCTAATGATTGTTATATACAGTTTGAAGTTCTACATTCCAAATAACTCATTTGTCTGTGATGGTGGTATTCGTTTCTTTTTTAAAGAAAGGCGCTGTTCCTGTTGAATAAAAATTTCATATGTAAAATTATCACACACATCTTGAAGATCAATATGCAAATTACAAGAAACCATCAGATGCCACCAGAACCACCAGACGTCACAATGACGAAAGTATAAGAAAAGGGTATACAAAAAATATTTTCAAAGAAGTAAAATTGTTCTCTAGCACTTTAAAAGACATTTAGTGAAATAACCGCATAGTTGTAGCACAAAGAAAGCACTTGGATGATATTTTACGTGGTAGAATCATTGGCGGTCTGGAATGTGGACGTACGCAGCTAGAAGTATCAGAGCACTTGGGATCGCCCAGAGTGTCATCTCCAGACTTTGGCAACGGTTCCATGATGATGGTAATGTGATAGACGTTACAGCACAGGTCGCTCCCGAGTTGCAACACCGAATGAGGACCGGTATTGGCAATTATTGCCAAAAGAAATAGACAGATCACAGCATCAGACCCGTCTCGTCAGCTTTCTTCATATACCGGTACGACAGTTTCAAGGCAGGCCGTATACAGAAGCTTAGGGTACATTGGTCTATATGCTCGTAGGCCTGTCAGATGTATTCCACTTACAGCAACTCACTGTCGCCTGCGGTTAGCCTAGAGTAGGGAGCATGTGTGGACACCGCAACAGTGGTCTTGTGTGATGTTTTCAGACGAGTCCAGGTTTAACTTTTAGTCTGATTCTCACCGAACTTTCATATGGAGAGGGCTCTGTACTTGTTATCTTCAAGAGAACACCATTGAACGACACCGTTATGGTGGTGCAGGATTACTCGTTTGGGGAAGAATTATTATGGGTTCCACAACTAACCTATGTTCAGAATGTAACCATGACAGGCCACATCTATCGGAATGTCATTCTGGAACAATATGTACGTTTGTTTCAGGGCACCAGGAGAGCAGAATTTCTGTTTAGGAATGACAACGCTCGTCCTCCCCGTGCAAATATTGTAGACAAATGCCTTCAATCGGAGGATATCACCAGTATGGACTGGCCAGTATACTCACCGGACTTGAATACAATAGAGCATGTGTGAGAATGCTTAGACATGCCCCTCCCAGATGTCTACCGGAATTTCGGAGAGCATTTCTTGATGAGTGGTGTAATATTCCCCAAAAGCAGATGGATAGTTTGATACACAGGATGCCTAGGCGTTGTACGGCCTATATTGCATCGTCTGGGGGCATACTATGTATTAACCATCATACCATCCTTGCTATATTGGTTTTTGTAAATAGGTTCTGTTTTGATATTTGCTCCAGGGAGTAAAAATTGCAATTTATATTAATGATGTCAAACAAAGCATCTTTTTTGCTCTTTACCTTTTGTTTAATAGACTTTACAAATAAGTCATTTGTTTTGCTTCCGTCTCCTTCATTGCCTGAACTTGCATTATCCTTAATTTAGGAATACGAGTGTATATAAATGATAAATCTAAATGTATAAGAAAGAGCCAGATTGGTTTTTCATTGACGTATTTTGTAGGTATCATTTTACTTAGAAGTTTCAATTGATATTTTACTTTCTTCGTACATGGGTCTTATTAAACTTAAAGAAATACCATAACCTGAATAAATTCGTATTTTAACCATCTTATTAACACATGATTGTTTTAGTTTTCACTAATGCATTCAAAATTTCTAATGTGCTACAAATTATTTTATTTGGAGTAGCATGAAAAAGACATTTCCTTATTCCATCAATTTGATTTTTATTAATACACTTCTTTATTTATATGGTGAATGGATGAAATTTTTCTAATGTGTTTTTAAAATTATATTTCTAGCGTTATTTATTTTTCAGGGAGTATGTCCTAGTTTCATAAGCTATTTTGATTTAAAACTCAAACGAACATAGAAAAAAAAATGATTTTTTAAAAATTTCCATCTAATGCACTTTTATGAATAAGGATAATTTTAACTTGCAAAATTTAGCATCAAAAGTTAAAACTATTTAAATGAAAAGTTCGAACAATCGAATTTTGATTATTTGCAGAGTATGGATTTGGAAATATTTAAATATAATTTAGTCAAATCAGGTGATAATAATTGCTTCGAAACTTATCATAAAGTTTGCACTAATATTTCAACATCTTATTTTTGTAGTTTGGAAGTTAAGTTAAGCATTTTTGAAGCCTTTATCTACTTCTGCGGCTTTATGTTTTATTATAATAATATAATAAATTTAATAAAATAAGTCAATAGATATTTTGTATATATTTATATATTATACGTACACACACACACACACACACATATATATATATGGTCCGTGATAGCCTAGTAGTTTAGGCATCGAACTTCCGTCCAGAAGGGCGGGGTTCGATTGCCATTGCCGTCAAAGACCAACCGAGTACATGCGATGTACGTGCTCGACATCGTCGTTGAGCAGTTACCATGGGTGTAATTGTCTGGAGAAAATTTCCTTTCTCTTCAGATCAATATCGAAATTGAGGGAGTGGATCATCTGCTGGTGCCATCTATCGGAGGATTTTAGAGCAAAGACGTACTTTCATCTTCGTGGTGCTTTGGTTAAACGAAAGACGCATCTTACTGACTTAAGTTCGCATAGCCAATGACATAGCGAGCTTGGCTTGTCCAAGTGTCATAAGTAACATCAACATACATATATTGCTGCCCAACTTGTGCTCAGCGTGCCTCATTGTGTATAGGAAGGTTTTGGGTTCAAATCTCGGTACAGGCATGGATGTACTTTCTATCTCTATCTATCCTGTCTTTGTCCTTTCCTTGTATGAATGGGTTGTGAATGGTTGCCTGCTGTAAATGGGTACCTATGGCATGTGTGTACTGAGGAAGTTGAACTACACTTTTCTATCTCAACCATATTTTGGTGAAGTTCAACACCAAAATATGGTTGAGATAGAAAAGTGGAGCAGAGCACCCCACAATGGCAGCTTAGCTGGCATGACAACAATATACATATATTTACAAATATATCCATATAGAGATTAAGGTCAAATTAAAAAAAAACCCCATAGGGTTCCGTTTTATTTTACTACCTCAACTAAAAATGTTATAAATTGTAAAATTTATTATTTATAAAGACGTAATTCACACACATTAGCATAATTAGTAGAAATTATGTAATAAATACAATATTTCTCTCTTTTTTAAATTTTCTATCATAACTAAAAATATTACAACGCTAAATAGCATAAATTTAGGTTTTAAAAATAAATTAATTGCATTTCAGCATATATATATATATATATATATATATATATATATATATATATATATATATATATATATATATATATATATATATATATATATATATATATATATATATATATATATATATATATGTATATGTATATATATATATATATATACATTATTTTCTATTTTTTTTTAATTCAGCTCAGACTGCAGTTTTTATATAAAAATTTACGAAATATAAAATAAAGATCTTTTAATTTGAGGAATTGAATTTTATAGCTATAAAATTAATCTGGAAATTCATGAGAAAAAGTGCGTTATAATGTTCGGTTATAATAATTTAAAGAAAAATTTTTGGACTGAAAATTTTAATATTTTCTAAGCAAAATCTGTTTTATTATAAAAATCGATAAATTTCACAAGGAGAAATATTTCATTTGTGCGTAAATGAAATATGTGATTTCTGATATCTGAATAAATTTTTGTGACTTTAATTAAGTATTTAACTTATGTAGCATTATTTTTAATATGAATAAATTTTCAGAATTTGTGATATTTGTTCACAATATTTTGGAATGTTGAAAGAAAGAACTATAAAAGATTTTTTTAAGTCAAACCCAGCTAAAATTCTGTGGAAATATAGCTCTTTTTTGTATCATTTTAGGTTACTTAAATAGAAATATTATTAATAAGTAAATTAAAAATCATATGATAGTATATAAATCAGAGAATAAATATTATATTTTGTATAATAAATTCTTCTTGATTTTTATCGATCAATATTTAAAACAATTTAACTTGAAATCATTTGAGATGTTTAAGTAAATAAAATTTTAGAGAGTAAAGTTTAATACAAATATTTTATCTGAATATAAAATGTTGAAAATATTAACGTAACATCTATTTTAGCCATAAACATCCAATTAAATTAAAGTTGAGGGAATGTATTTTCATCCGAGCAAAGTTTAGAAATAATACCTGTAAAATCATACATGTAGTTGAATTTTTCTCAAAAGCAATATGTCAATTACTTTTAAAACTTGAAATTATTTTAATCACACATACCTCTCTACTTCAGGAAAAATTTTTAAGTTTGAAATCTTTATTCTTAGGGATTATACTTGGCGAAATAAAAATTCTTGTTTGGACTCAATGAAATTTTAATTTAAAAATGGGAATGGCACATATTTAAATAAATGAAACATTACCTTCATCCATTACAAGAAGTAAGAAAATTTTGTCAGATTATTTTTCTGATAAAAAAGTTGATTAAAATTAGATAAATAATTCCTCTAATTTAATTTTAGGATCCAAATAAGTTTACTCGTTTTAATTTATTTTAAAACGGCTTGCATTAATAAATTATTATAATCAAAGTTCCTAATGTATTATATATCAATTACAATTATTTTAGTACTTTTAAATTATCGGTAATAATATGATATTTTTTAAATATTGGACTTTTTGATTTCTAAATATCATTGATTGTTTATTTCATATCTTAAAAAATGATCATAATGATTTCAGAAAAAGAATTATCAATATAAGTTTTTTCCCAACGGTCGCTGTATATCGGGATGTATTGTCCCCTTAAACCCATGGAACCGGCCAGAAACAGCGACCTCTTTGCGGCAGAGGCTTTGCCCCGGGTGCACCACAGGGGGTGGGCCACCATCGCATCCTCACACATGCCATAGGGACCCGTTTATAGGGGGTATACACCATTCATAACTCATTCACACACAAGGAAAGGACAAAGACAGGATAGAGAGAAAGTACATCCATGCCTGAACCAGGATTCGAACCCAGGACCTCCCTATCCGTAGTCAGGCATGCTGACCACTAGACAAGTTGGCCGGCTCTGTATAAGTCAAGACTTTATTTTGTGTAAACTGAGAATGGCAGGATTGAATTTAATGAAAATTGAAAATTGTACATTATTGTTGGTCTCAGACAAAAATATACAGTAAACACTACACTCGTGTCCTTAAATTAAGAATAATGCAAGTTCAGGCAAAGAAAGAGACTGAAGCCAAACGAATGTGACTTATTTGTAAAGTCTATTAAACAAAAGTTAGAGAGAAAAAAAAAGATGCTATATGTTTGACATTATTAAAGAAAATTGCAATTTTTATTCCCTGGAGCAAATTTCAAAAAAGAACCTATTTACAAAAACCAATATAGCAAGGATGGTATGATGGTTAATACATAGTATGCCCCCAGACGAAGCAATATAGGCCTTACAACGCCAAGGCATGCTGAATATCAAATTATCGATCTGATCTTGGGAAAAATTACATCACTCATCAAGCAATGCTCTCCGAAGTTCCGGTAGACATGTGGGAGGGGGTTGACAGGCTGCAATTCGTCCCTTAAGCATATCCCACACATGCTCTATTGGATTCAAGTCTGGTGAATATGCTGGCTTATTCATACGGGTGATATCCTCCGATAGAAGGCATTCATCTACCTGTGATTAACTTATAACTCGGGGTGACCTGTGCTGAAACATCTACTCACATTACCACCATCTTGCAGTCATTTCCAAAGCCTGGAGATAACATTCTGGACGATTCCAAGTTCTTCGGATATTTCCAGCTGGGTACATCCACATTTCAGAAGGCCCCAAATAAATCTACCACGATCCAAATGCTTCCTTTGTGCTATAACCATGAGGTTATTTCACTAAAAATCTTTTAAAGTGCTAGAGAACAATTTTACTTCTTTGAAAACATTCCTTGTACACCCCTCTCTTATACTTTCTTCATTGTGACGTCTGGTGGTTCTGGCGGCATCTAGTGGTTTCTTGTAATTTGCATATCATTATTCGGGAAGTGGGTGATAATTCTACATGTGAAATTTTTATTTTTGAGTTCAATTTCTGTGTGATTCTGAATTGTCCTTAATTTATGAACACGAGTGTATATTTCATTCGTAAATTTTGTATCCAGAGCTACTAACTAATTTAAACCATAATTAAAAGCGAATTGAATTCATTGCAAAGTATCGATGCACACCATTTTCGAACTATGGTCGCTTCAAGGAAAGAGGCATGTGTACTTTTAAAATCATTATTTATGCGTAACCACTGATAGTAGATAAAAGTATTAGCTTCATCAAATTCCTTTTTCTTTTAATGTTCTCACATTTTTTTTCGAAAATAATTATATTTAAAAAGTATTGTTTTCATTTAATCAAACAAACACGTTCTCTGTTTTTTTCGTTTACGGCAACGATTGGAAATGCATTGGAACGAAGGAAAAGGAACTTCGACTTTGATATCTAAAAACTTCATAACTAAAGAGAATTTTCAAATAATTCGATTTGTTTTTAAGCAATCTTAACAACCCATTTCATAGAACAGAGCAGACATCTGAATAATTAAAAAAAATTACCATTAAAAATAGTAAATGTCATTATTTTTCTAAATCTACATTAATCCCCCGAAACCTAGGTACACTTCGTTTTCCATTGGTTAGTTTATCATGTATAATCAAATGTAAATTAAATACGAAAAAAGTTTTGAATTTTACTGTTTAAAATATTTATTTGTATGTAATCTATAGCGCATTTTTTCATTTAAAAAAGAGAAACTTAAAATCTATACCTTAAACTTTAAATACCGAATTCATTGACGAAAAATACTTTTGAAAAAGCTAACAACAAAATATTTTCCGTTGAGCTGTTCAATACATAATATTTAACCAAACTCGAATTGTTCTCAAGTTTGTATTATTCATGTTAATAAAATTATTTAAATCGTTATAATAATAATTTTTTTTAAAAATATAATTTTGGTGGTAAAATAAATTTTACCAAATAAATTTAAAAGAATTTTTAAATTGAAAAAATTATTGTGATTGATTTCCGTCTGAAGGAAAGAGTTTGTGTGTCTATGGAGTATAAAATGAACCATTTGATTAAATTACTGGTTGCAAAACTCCATCTGTCAAAGAAATTGTTGTCTGTAGGGAAAATAAAGGAAAGGAAATAAGAAAAGTAATGAAACTGGATGTCTTTATGTACTTGCCTATAAAGTAGATAATAAACGACCCAAGAAAAAAAAATGCGAAAAACCAATAAAAATATCAACGTTTTGTAAAATATTTATTATGTGAAAAACATTGGGAATAAAAGCTCTAGTCCATTCTATTCCAATAATTCATTTCCGTCTCTGAAACTGAAAATAGATTTTTCATTCCGAATAAATTCTAAAATTATAAAATGGATTATAAGAAAATAATTAATATAATAGTTATTTTTTTATACGGTTGAATACTTTTTACTATTGTGATGATTTTAACTTAAAACTATGAAATTTATATGTAAATGATTAAATATTAATTAATATTAACGCATTTTGGCTGCTATTAAAAATGGATATAACCATTAAAATAATATACTCTTTGTTCCACCATTATGAACAATAATAATTTAAATTGAAAGAAAAACTTTTAATTTTAAAACAATAAAAGTAATAAAAAAACTAAATCGTCCTTGTCGATTTGAACTAACCATAAAGTGGATGTTTTATCTTGCTTTTTTACATTTTGTAACAGACCCATATTAACAATAATGACAGTAGATGGCGCTGCTGCCCAATTTACAAACAACATCGAATGAGATGAGGAGAATGATGTGAAAAATGGCAAGGAAGAACCATCCGGTTCCTAAATACGTTTTTTTTTTGTACCACTCTGGTACTATGTAACCTTGATTTTATTTTATAATTATTAAGTGTTTTCCTTTTGTATCTAATCTTAATTATGTATAATGTAATAAATGTTTGTTTTGTTTTAACTTCCATTTTCTTACGTCGCTACAAAATGGCGCCCAACGTGGGGCCTTTCCCACTGTGTTCCATCTAATTGGATATAAGTTTTAGCTCTATTAAGTTGTTAGTTATAATTCCACGTCGGAATTTATTTGGTTATGTGTTAATCTGGAATGCATTCTATTTGGAATTTTCCCGTGTCGTCGTTCGTTTTCATCCAGAAATAGAACAGATGTATTTCATGTCGGAATTTCGTCGAGTTATATCGTTTTCATCTAGAAAACAGGTAAGTTCTATTATGTGTTCTAACATATTTCATTATCATCCTGATAATGTTAGTATATTGTAATAATAGCATGTTTTGTATTAAAACTAATCCAAATAACATAACTTTTGTTTTGTAGTATTAGTTTCGTTATTAGTCGTTATTCTTCTAACTTGTGGTTCGATTAAATTTTGTTCAGACGTTTGCATGAATGTTAAAATTTGTTTACTAATACTGCATGTAATTGATATATATTTTTCTGCACGTCATTTTGCATGTATAGTGAAATTTAATATTTTGAAATGTAAAATATATTCAGTAAAATTCCTGAATTTAAACTGTTTATATTGAAAACAGAACTGACTCAAAACGCTGTTCTATATTGTTCGTTAAAGGTTAAAAATTGATTGATTGATTTTGTTACTGCTTAAAAATAGAATAAGCTGTTCCTATTGCATATAAAAACTGATTTTTTTCTCATTATTTTTATTGTTAGAATAAAGTTAGAATAATTTCTATGTATAAAATGAGTCAATGTTCTGTCTAGAAAAGTATGGAAGTCGAAGTAACGGCTCCATGAATATTGGTTTTGATAAAAATAAATAATTATTTTATTTGTTTATTATTAAAAACAGTGTTTTATATTCGAAAGAAAATTCATATATATTTTTATCTATAAGAAATCTATTTAATTTTTAAAACGAAAACAGAACACACAAAATATAAGAATAATATTTCTGTTGTGAATTGATATTATTATTTTGTTTTTACTACTGATACCTTAAGATTTTTTTTAATTTATTTTGAAAGAACATAATACTTTGTAGAATTTTACATTTTATGACATTGCTAAAATAAGATATTAGAAATAAATGTTTTGAATTTATTTGTTTATCTTGAATATTTTCTATGAGTATATTATAATTTAAAAATTTTTACTAGATATGGTTTTATTAAATAAAGTTTCAGAACATTAAATATTTTTACATTGAAAATAGCTTGCTAATAAATTAATAATTATTCATTTAATAATGTAAAATTGATTATCAAGTGAAATGCAGAATTAATTTTGAATTTATTTAAAAATGCGTAAAAGATAAAAATACTGTCATTATTTTTAGAAATAATTTTGTTTTCACTCAGAGATAATTGTGTTTTATTTGTTTAATTATTATGGAAGTAGTTTATTAATTGAATAGCAATTGAAGTTGTTAGAATAAATTGTTTTTATTC
Source organism: Latrodectus elegans (assembly GCA_030067965.1). Classification (NCBI taxonomy): domain Eukaryota; kingdom Metazoa; phylum Arthropoda; class Arachnida; order Araneae; family Theridiidae; genus Latrodectus; species Latrodectus elegans. Next base: position 21,835,602 of record CM057820.1, on the reverse strand, counting down.
ATATTTCTTCTTTTTTAAAGAAATAATGTTAAATATTTATAACAACTTTTGGGTTTTAATTTAATTTGAATTATAATTTCAACATATCTTTACTAGTTTTCTGTATTGTTTCTAGTCTTCGAAAATGATAAATATGAAAAAATGTTTTCAAATTATATTTTTGTTTAAAAGTAATTGCAAAAACATGTGTTTGATTAATTTAATAATTAGTATTTAATTTAAATAATAAGTTATAAAATAAGAAATTTAAAGATCAAGAATGGCCTTCCTTTACCGTGCTCGAAAAGAAGATTTAAGGACCTTAGCCGACGAGCTTGGTTTGGTAGTGGGAGATAATTTAAAAATAGTTCAGTTAACGGATCATATTAGCAAAGCCCCTAATTATGATGAAACTATGGTCAAAAGTATGCTACAAGCAATTACTGAAGGGAGAATTGCGAAAGAAACGGCAATTTTAAGAGAAACTGAAATAACTGATGCGAAGGAAAAATTGGAGAAACAACAAAAATTTGACTTGGAGAAACTCCAGCTTCAAGTTGAATCTCAGCGTTTGGCAAGTATAGATCCTCTATCGTCAAATGGTCCCTCGGTAGCACACCAGAAACTGGATTTTAGTAATTTCAGCAATCTTTTGCCGAAATTTGATCCGAAAAAAGAACTGTGTACATTCTTTACTATCTTCGAAAGACAAGTTAAATTTATGAAATTACCCGAATCTTCATGGATTCCTTACTAACTAGGCACTCTGCCATCTGACATTGCAACTCTCATCGTTCGAGAACCTGTAGAAACACAAGAATATGCTAAAGTAAAGGAACTACTTCTAAAAAGATTTAAATTATCTGGAGATAGATTTAGACAGATGTTTGCTCAACACAAAAAAGACCCTGAGAAAACTTGGAGAGACTTCTATTTTGATCTGTCTAGCTACTTTGATGGCTGGCTTGAAGAACTTAAGGTTCAGGATTTCGAAAAGTTAAAATAACTTATCGTTGCAGACCAAATCAAGAAGAAAGTCCCCCCGGATGTTAAAGAGCATTTTATCGATATTTGGACTGAATTTATTTCTCCGGTTGTTCTTGTGAAAAAATTGGATTCTTACGAAAGTGTCAGGTGTGGTGTAAAGAAATCTTTCCTTCCAGTACATCAAAAGAAGCAGTTTCCCTTTAAACCCTTTACTATTCAAGAAAGAAAACCTCAAAATGAAAGAAATGGGAATCTTAAGAAAGAGTCAAGTGAAGTTGCATGCTATGGATGTGGTAGTCCAGGAGTCATTAAACCTAAATGTCCTACCTGTAAAGGAAAGAAAAAGAAAAGTTCTGGTACTTTTAGCAGCGTTATTCTTCAATCGGCTTCTAGTGCACCCGCACAGATGGCAACGTTAAGAGTAACTATCAATGGAGTCATGGGTACCGCTTGCGCAGACACTGCTGCAACCCACTCAATTGCAGGAGAAACACTTTATCACATCGTGAAGAAACAAGGAGCAACTTTTGCTACCAGTACACTACTAATGACATTAGCAGACGGTAGAAAAATAAAAAGAGAAGTTCACACAACAAAGGTAAAAATTCGTCTTGGAGGCCGTACATTGCCTTTGAACCTTGTTGCCATCCCTGATGCCAAAGGAAACAACACCCTGTTGGGAATAGACTTTCTGAATTCGGCTGGGATTGTACTAAATTTGAAACGAAACTGTTGGTTTTTCCATAATCAACCCAGACGACACTTTTCTTTTGAAGTACCGACGCCAACTTTTTGTGGGTCGTTACAAACGGTTGCACCGCTAACTGTGAATGAAAAAGGTAATATTGAAGATGAAGCATCCCATTTGACTCCCACCTGGGAAAAGAAATTAAAGAATCATCCTCATCATTTGCGTGAAGATGAAGGTATTGATCTGACAGGTGAACAAAGAATTAAGTTAAATGAACTCTTGTCCCAGTTTGAAACTATCTTCAATCCAGGGGGAGAGGCAACCCCATTTATTGAACATTACATAGATATGCAGAACCACCCTCCGGTTGCTGTTCCTACGTATCGAGTGTCTCCAGCAAGGAAAGAAATTATGCAAAATGAAATTGATAGACTCTTGAATGAAGGAATTATTGAGCCCTGCGAATCTCCTTATGCAGCGCCTGTTGTGCTCATCCCAAAGCCAAATGGTGCTTATAGATTTTGCGTGGATTACAGAAAATTGAATGCCATCACGAAAACGGACTCTTACCCTCTTCCACGCATAGATGATTTACTTCAAGAAGCTAAACAAACTCGTTATATGTCGACCATCGACCTTAAAGCTGGTTATCACCAGGTAAATGTGGCTTCCGTGGATAGAGACAAAACTGCTTTTATTTGTCCTTTTTGTACATATCGTTTTATACGAATGCCATTTGGATTGAAAAATGCCCCAGCGACCTTTCAAAGACTGATAGACAAATTCCGAAGTGGTCTTGGTGACATTTTTCTTCGTTCCTACCTAGATGATATTATAGTACTATCAGAGTCGTTTCAGGAACATTTAAAAAATTTAAGAGACATTTTTCAACGACTTGAGTTATTCAAATTAACAGCTAACCGTGAAAAGTGCAATTTCGCATGTGCAAGGATTAAATATCTTGGGCATTATATTACTCCTGAAGGTCTAGAGGTTGATCCTGCCAAAACTGCTGCTATCTTGGATATGCCTGAACCCAAAACTGTTAAACAAGTTCAGTCCTTTCTGCAAACTTGTTCTTGGTATAGGAAGTTCATTCCGAACTTTGCTGAAATAGCCAGACCTCTCAGTAATCTAACCAAGAAATCCTCCTCTTGGTGTTGGAAAGAGCAAGAAAAAGCTTCGTTCCAAAAATTAAAGACATTACTTACTTCACCACCTGTTCTTAGGCAGTGTGATCCAAGTAAACCGTACATCTTACGTCCTGATGCTAGTGGGTATGCCTTAGGTGCTGTCCTCCTCCAAGGAAAATCCCTGACAGATCAACATCCAATTGAATATGCAAGCCGACTACTAACTAGTGCTGAGCGAAACTATACCTTTACAGAGCATGAAGCCCTTGCAGTTGTTTGGGCTTTAGGAAAATTCAGATGCTATATTGAGGGACAAGAAGTCACAGTTGCTACGGACCATCAGGCGTTACGATGGCTCATGTCTTTAAAGTCCCCATCAGGACGACTCGCTCGTTGGGCTTTACAACTCCAAGAGTTCAACCTTCATATCGAGTACGTTCCTGGGAAAAGCAACGTGGTAGCTGACATGTTATCTCGCCCGCTCCATGACTGTTAACCAACCCACCGTCATTTCAGTAGATTTTCCTACCAAAAGTCCTAAAACTCCCACTCCTGCCAAAGCTCATGCTCAAGAGAAAAACCATTCCAGGAACACTCCTGCCATAGCTCATGCTCAAGAGCAAAACCATGCTAGGAACACTCCTGCCAAAGCTCATGCTCAAGTACAAAACCATTCCAAGAAAACTCCTGCTGACCCCTGTTCGGGACGTCTTCGGGGTCAGAGGGGGAGGTTGTAACAGACCCATATTAACAATAATGACAGTAGATGGCGCTGCTGCCCAATTTACAAACAACATCGAATGAGATGAGGATAGTGATGTGAGAAATGGCAAGGAAGAACCATCCGGTTCCTAAATACGTTTTTTTTGTACCACCCTGGTATTATGTAACCTTGATTTTATTTTATAATTATTAAGTGTTTTCTTTTTGTATCTAATCTTAATTATGTGTAATGTAATAAATGTTTGTTTTGTTTTAACTTCCATTTTCTTACGTCGCTACAATTTTGCTTTTTCTTCTATTCTATTGTCAACGTATTAATAAGCTTAAATCTATCGAAAGCGGCTTCTCATACTGATATTTTGGCCTTTACATAAGAAAACGTTTTATTAATAAAATGGACTTATATTTTTAATTTTGATTCCAATGAGTTGAAATCATAGAATCGTTATTTGACGAGGGTCTCATAGCCGAATCAATTCAATTATTGTTAAGGGCATTTGTCTCAAAGAGATTCGAAACGACTTCTGGAATCATGGTTTTGGATAATTGTAACATTCAATGCTTTAGACACATAATGAGTTCATCAAATAAAAAAATAATAAAAAAGAGAGTTAGGGAAGCTTTAACGGATTTCAAGAGAGTGTGAAATGACACAAGAGATGTTGGTAAGCCAGAGTGGCAGGCAAAAAAATTTGAACTTGTCAAAAACACAAATTGGAAAAGTTTACTATTTCAGGAAATTTTGGAAGCAATATCGCTGAAGATTTTAAAATTTTAAAACTAATTATTAAGAACAACAGGTAATATTCTCATAATTCTGAAAACTTTTTAAAATGGAAAAAAAATTATAATTAAAAAATACTTCTTTATTGCTAGTAAAAATTATGAATGGATTTTTTTTCTCATTGCTGATGACACTCAGACATTCGATGGTGAACTTCACCTTGTTTGCTGTAGCTCGAAGAATGCGATATGAAGGCACATAGCAATTTCGTCGACAAGTCGGATTTACGGCGCTGTCTCTATACGATGTCGTAATTAATTATGTGTGACGTAGATTCTGTCATTATCTGACATCATGGATATTTTAAACCAATGACATGCAATAAAGTGATCTCAAATGGAACGAAAGACACAGTCACTTTTTGGTTAATGAGACACTGGCAAACAATTATAAATTGCATTATATTTTGGCAACAAGATGATGGATGTTAAGTAACAGATAAGGATGATAAAGATTCTGATTTCAAAGAAAGTACTGGATCTTGTTAACAAATCGCAAATACAAAATTACTGAAAATATTTCGGCAACAAGATGGAAAACATTATTAGATATAATCATTGGAATAATAAGTTCTATGTTCTGCTCTTATTTATTGTAACAATTTCAATTTCAAAGGAATATTTTAAGCCTTATTTGTAAGCGGTTATAAATTAATAGCTATTGAAAATATTTGCCTGGCATCGAAAAACAAAGCGATTACAGAAACCAAATGTGAATTTGTTTTCTGGCATGCGAGCGAACAAACGATATCGATAATTTGTGATGAAGATAAACTAGTCGTTATAAATTATTTAAACTAAAAATGTTTTTCTTCTCGAATTTTTTGATTTGAAAAAACATTATGATTTTTTGCCATAATTTTTAAAATCCACATCATATTACTGTAAAGGATCAAACCTTATTATTTGTTTTGAAAGTGTTAAATCAAATTTTTCATGATTATAAAACTATTTATAATTTGAAGATATAAAAGGAACTATGTGTTTCATATAATTGCATAATACTTAGATACTTTACTTCATTTAACAGTTTAGTTGCTTCGTTAGACTAATCAATTTGATTGTCGAATTAAATGCGTCAGCACAACTTAAAAGTACTTAAAGAAGGAATACCATATTTAATCCTATTATATCATTATACCTTCCATATTTAATCCTTCCGTTTATAATGTTGATTATCCACAGTCTTAGGACTATGAAAACAAAATTTATAATAGTGATTAATATATCAATTTAAGAAGAAATGCCATTGGATAATAAATTATTTTCGATATCTCTGTTAAGTTTTTATTCAAAGACACTCTGATAATCTCAACTATTAAAATCAAAATACTTTCTGAATGCTATTACATATTATAAACTATCTTCTTAAATCTATCAATATAATATGTTTGATTTTGTGTGATGCACTACGTAATCACTATTTTTCGTCACAGTTGGACAGTTTATTCTCTGAGGGATTTACAACATCTTTATTGCTCTAATTTCATGATAATGTATTAAATAATTAAATATAGAAGTTATAAATAAAAAAATGTTAATAATATTTTACTCTGTTCTTTATTCACCCATGTATTAGGCCTAATATTTATTTTTGTACAAAATACTAACGAAAAAATGCGAAGAAAATTTCGATATCAAGATGGAATTAAGTGCAAAGTGCAATAAAAGGTATTGTTTGCTAAAATATAATATAATATAATATAATATAATATAATATAATATAATATAATATAATATAATATAATATATATATATATATATGTGTGCATTTTCGCATATTCATAATTTTATTATTATTATATAAATAGGAAAAAAAACCGTTAAAAAAATAAAAGTTCATGAAGCCCGAAAACATATCCAAAATACATCGATGGCCACCCAAATTGCAACACCAAGAAAGACAATAGATACCACAACGAAATTTATTTTGTAGATAAAATGTTGATCAAGTATCACATGATTAAGTTTATAAACTTCTGTGAAAAGTAGTTCCTGTCAAAATTAGTAGATAGATAGCCGCCATTGTGGGAGATCTGATGCAAAGAGACTTTAAATGTGTTCTTGGGGTACAGCCGACAAAGCAGCTTAAACACGTTGTCAAAGTTGATCTGGCGCAGCATCTGTGGATGTATCAATCGTTGAGCAACCATGGACCACATGTTTTCTGTTGACGAAATATCTGGAAAGCGAGCCGGCCAGAGAAGCAATTTAACCTGACGATTGACAAAGAACTCTTGGACAATGCGTACCATGTGTGGTCGCGCATTATTTTGTTGAAATATGGCTATGAGCAAGCCCTGACGGTAAGGAAGGACAACTGGCACCAACACCTCGGAGATGTTTACGTTTACACCAGTGAACTTCGCTGTACCCTGATCAAAAAAGCTATATCAGAATGATGGAAGTCACTGGAGAGAAAAACGGAGCCGCTACAGGAGGACCCCAATTTTGCGATCTCGAGCTCTCAAATACTACCACCCAATGGACAATTTAATTTAAGCTAACAAAACATTACAAATAATTAGGGAAAATCAGCAAGTATGATCAAAAAGTTTTGGAGTAATAAAACAATATTATACTAAGTAAAAAAAACTTGAAAAAATTGGTTGGTGGATGACATGAATACTTACAAATGGTATTTGTGTTACAATCTTAGTGAGAAATAGGGAATGAATAACAAAATTTGGGCAAGATATGTAGAAAAGCTATGCAAAGTAAGGCAGAGTTTTAAGTAAATGGGTGAGACAAGAGGATAGATATGACACCGGGTTGGAGGAGTTGTTACTAGCTTGTGTCGTCATGGAACTAAGTAAAAAGTCCTTCCCGAGTGATTAAAAAATCCACAAGTTGGTTCAGCTTACTCCTGGAAATCTTGTTATTCAGGATTGCTTTCTTCCACATCACTATCCATCTGGTGGTTGGGCATGACAGGTGCCAAGAAGCAGTTAATTGGCAAGCCGTGATGTAATGGAGAGGATAGCCAATATCTCCACAAGTGCAATTAGATGAGACTGCCAGATTCATTCGGTGGAAGTACGTAGGAAAAGGTCCATCTCCGGACATAAATAGAATTCCTCGGAGTTGTTGCACTGGCTGCTTAAAGTACCGACAATGCATACTAGAGGAGTGGAGGAGTGATGTCCAATACCACTCCATACCATAATACCCGGTGCAGGACAGTGTGGCGGTGCATCACGCAGCTGTTCAGCATCTTCTCTCCACATCTCATGAAAGCGGGCAAGGTTGCTGAGTAGGAAAGATAATGTTTTTTGGTGACCAGTGGCTTCTGCTCTCCGTAAATTCCAACTTCAGGTAAGTGTGAGGAACTTCAGGTAAAAAAAGGGGGCTTTAGCAATACCAAATTATATAAGGCTCATTAAACGATTCGTGGAATTTTGATGCTTATAGAACTATCAGATTCCGATGACCAAGACTAAAGAAGACACGATTGGCTCGCGTTAAAGCTGAGGAGATTAGCTGTGAACGAAAAGCTGACAGACGCGTTTGTGTTTGTTACTATCATTGATTTCATTACAAAATTTTATTATTTTCTTCTCTTTTTCTTTCGCTTATGTAGGAAACGTCACTTACAGTTTGTTTCTTCACTTTCTCTTATCTTAAAAAATCCCACGACTTATCGGTGTTAAACCTACTAACTGTTCTTTATTTTGGTCATTTTTCGGGTTTTAAGAATTTTTAAATGTTTTTTTTTTGCTTAATTTTCATAGCGTTAGGTTTATAATAAATTAAAATATTCAAATAAGTACTTTGTTAAATGCAATTCATTTGTTACAATACTAAATTAGCGAATACTTCACCTTTTCAAATCAAATGATGGCAAAAAAAATTAAAATGTAAATAAATTACGAACATATTTTTCGCATTTTGAATAACCCCGTAAATGCTTTATATATATAGGCAGATTAAATACAGAAAACAGAAGAAATCCAACTACGGTGAAGTTAACATCTACGCTAAGGATGGAAATTTTGAATTACCAAATAAAATATTTCTTGTAACTATCTTTAATTTGTAAATTTTTGATCAGGCAACTTTGCGGAGTGTTTATCATTTATTATATATATTCATCCGGAAAGAAAGCTTCCCGTTGCTAATAAAAAAAAAGCAAAACATAATTAGCCAGAAAGATTTATTGCAAAAGATAAACAATATTTCAGCTACTTCTCAACAAAAGAACGATTGAAGCGATAGCACTTGTCATACCGTGGGATAAGTTTCTGTAATCCAGTTACATAAAAGTCTGGGAATGAATCCAATTTTTCAAGTGCAAGAAAGATAGAAATCGCTGGGAGCAAGTTAAGTATTATAAGATGGAAGGTAGTGAATTCGAATCCCGGCGTAACCGAAAATCCGTCATGTTCGCTAAAGATGGCTGGAGAGTAGGTTAAAACTGGTAGTGGTAGCAATGTCCTCCAAGTGAAATGATACCTCATTGGGTAGCAAGCCAAGTGCTGGAAATCTGCTTGGCCCCTGCTTCAACATCATGAAAACTCCATTCAGCTGCTTTCATCTAACTGGTAGAGCTTAACTCGGTGCTAGGTACAGGGAGGCATGTTGATGCAATAACAAATCTATAATGGATCGTCAAACACTTCCCAACGAAACTTCTCCAGCAATTTTTTTTGTGGAATAAACCTTATGACGGCAAGCATCCTACGTCTCTTTTTCTGAATAGCTCGTCTCTTTTTCTGAATGGCAAGTTTTTTAGAATTGCTCTGTAATGTTCAGCTTTTACTGTTACACCCCTTGATAAAAAATCGAATAAGCAAAATGTCTTTTCTTTCCAGAAGACCGTGCACATTTCTTTCTGTGTGGTTGCAATCTGCTTGACTTTCGTCCGTACCGGAGAACACTGTGATGCCAAAAACATCGATTTTTGCTTGGTTTCATTGGTTAAGTAAGTGAGTGAGAATCTCACCAACCGTAACGATCCTACACAGATTTTTCGTCACTTTCATTGTGCTATCGTTAAAGAAAATTACATTTAGTCCATACACTAAACAAAAATGAAGATGTATTCGATCTATGCTAACTTCTGTGAGTTCAAAAACTTTATCACTGACCTCACCTCTCGGTCAGTGGGAGAAGAAATAAGGACTGATATCTTTGCGCCCTTTAAGGGCTTCAATTTAAGCTATCCGAAAGTTAGGATTGTAACTTTTGATAGCCACCACTCTACCTTACATACAACTTTGCGTTTCGCTCATTTTGCAAAGATATCTTTTGGAGCACTGGGAAGTTTAATTTCTGGATGTATATATGAAATTGATTAGTTTCTAAAAAGAATATGAATTAAATTGTTTAAGATATTTTGATGGTTTCCTGATAATTAGTATTTACAATTTCAATAATATTATGCTAAGGAAATTAATACCCGTTTTATTAATATCTCTCCTAAATAAATGTTTCTTATTTTGAAATAGATTTTATAGATTTATTTATTATAACTAATAACTTTGATTTAATTTGTAACATTTTTTATGCACTTAAATATTATAATTTTCATTCTAGACTTCAATTGGAATTCAAATATCACCAAAAAAGCTTTTTAGATATTGTAGCTGAACAACATGAAGAGAGTCATCAATTTATCTTTTCGAGATATATATATTCTGTAAAAATATATTTATTAAAATGTGAATCACATAATACCCATACCAATTTGAGAAATAAACGTCAAAAAGAAATATTTTTATTAGTAAAAGTGTAAAACGGCTTAGAGCTTGTATAGGAATTAAAGTTTTTTTTCCCTGTGAAATGAGTCAATGCAAAAATTAATTTCCAGATAAATTATATTCGTGTATTAATCTTTCCTTAATTAAAGAATTAAGGATGAAAGCTGTTGTTGAAGTTGTCTACATGTAGTTAGTGAGAAAAGAATATCCAATAAAATATGCGAGACTATATCGTTTCTAGAATAGAAAATTGTAGCGCTTAAATTTTCTTTTTATGATTATTTTATTTATTGAATGATTATTTTATTTTTTGCTATTTAATAATGTAACTTTTTTTCTGTAGAGAAAAATTATCGGGAAGAAAGGAATTTTTTCTCTGGTAAAATGTTTGCTGGTTTATATTTTAATTTGCTTGAAATATATGTGTGTATGTGTGTTCTGGTCATAAATTTATTTCGTTAAGATTAAATTGCTGCAAAGTTGTCTTAAGGCTTGCTAAATTATTAAAATCAAAAAGTATAATTCCTTTCTTCCCGATAATTTTTCTCTACAGAAAAAAAGTTACATTATTAAATAGCAAAAAATAAAATAATCTTTAAATAATTATAAAATGAAATCTTTGCAAGAAAATTAGACGTATTTTTTAAATTTAATCCTAAATGGAAGTTATTATCTTTATTAAACATTTCATTAAAAATTGATTAAATGAAAAAATTATTATTAATTTGTCTGTAAGATAAGCACACTGATGCTTTTTGAAAATAGAATTGTTAATATATCAGAGAAAAAGGGAGATAAGATTAATGTATCACTATCATAATAAAAGTTATAATTTCATAAATTAATATAATTACAAATACAGATTCTATGTAAAGTTTCTAGAAAAGTATAAATTTTATAAGTCATTCCAAATGGGAAAGAAAAAAGTAGTAATGAAATACAATTAAATCATTTTGTTTTATTTATAACTTATTCCAAAATATTAATATACATTTTTCTATTCTATAATTCCTAAATAATGCAACTCACTTTTAACTATGATAAATAATCAAGTAATTTATAACACTTTTCAAGTATTCAACTTAGCAAGGAATGTTAATTATGTCATGCATACAAAATATTTTTAAATTATCCATAAATATACAACTTTTACGATGCTTTCAAAACAATGAGAGATGCAGTGTCTATTTAAAGTATTATTCATATAAAGAAAAAATTTTGGAATATGTTTATTGAGAAAAGAAATCTTTTTTTATGAAAGATGTGTAACTTATTTGGTGTACTTAAAATAAATAAAACGTTTATTGGATCTCTGTTAAAACATTTAGTAATTAAGAAATTTATTCATTAACTATAATGTCCAAGTGAAACATAATGTTATCTTGACAAGTTACAGGCAAGAGAACAATTATGAAGTATATATGTTTGAAATTCATGTATTACTAAAAGTAAGTTACTAAATTCAAAGCTTAGTAGACTGGTATTAATTTCGTTTTTATTATAAATGATTTTCCCTTTTGTATATAGAGATTATGCTTTACTAAAACAGTTGAGACTGAGAATAACAAGATGTGTCTGACAAAAAAATTAATAAGCACTTAAATTTCCAGTAACAGGAACAATTTCTGGTTTTTTTCGCTAACATACTTTGAAAATTAAATTCCAGTAATAATAATGAACTGCAGATAACTTTATTAAACATCGTTACTTAGTTTCGCGCATATTATATATTAAATGGTAGATTATGTTTTAGCGGTAAGTCGTCTAAAATATTGGATTAATTACAATGTAATGGATTTGAATAAAATGAATTATAAATGTAAAACTAATTAGTTTGTTTTTATTTTTGTGTTACAATTGAAAAACTCAATCACAATGCTTAATACACATTAACATAAAAAAACGTATTTTGATCAAATCGTAAGATAATTTTCTCCATTATTTTTGAAAAGTAACAGATGGGATTATGGTGAATAAGTTATTAATAATCTCGCAAATTTCTATTAGAGAAAATTATTCTATTTATTGTACACAACTAAAGGAAATAGAAATGGCAGCAAAAGAAAAATGTTATATTTTCTGTGCTTGTTTAGAACGCATTCTTAAAAACATAAGATCTGATGATATTAAGATATGAAGTCAGAAAGAAAACGATTGCGGTTATGATTAAATTCACAACAAATGAATTTAATTAAATCAAAATTCCAAGAAAAAATTTTTAACTGGAAAACCTTTCCTTTAATTAAATATATAATGGAAAATTTTCTTCCTATCTTATGACTATATAGGCAGATATTATCTTCGTTCTAAATATTTGGATAATTAAATATAATAGTGACAGAAAAGAATTCAACATTTTTTTAGACATTTTATACTCAGTGTACTTTATCAGTAATGTGAAATCTGACATATCAGTTAAGTTAAAAAATTAAGCTTAACAAATGTCTTAACTAAATAAAATAAGATTAGAGTTCTAATTGTTTCTTGAAATAAAAATAGTATTCTCTTGACTGTTAATAGAATGATGGTGTTATCTTGGTTGAAAATCAATAATAAACTGTATTTATAAATATAGGAGCTACTTTTGTTTTATACAAGTGTTGTACCTATAAAATATATAATAGGTTTAAATTTTACAAATGCAAAATATTATATTATATAAATATGTTAAAGGCAATTAAAATGAATATTCAATGCAAGGGAATATAGTAGGCAACTTATCTTTCAATTTATAGGTTTAACATGTTCTTAATCAGTAAAACCCACCCAGTTTTGAAAGCTATATAGCAGAATTTATAGTAAGTACAGGAAATAGAAATGGAACAAATCGAAGCAGTGATGGTTTTGGTTAACACATTGGAATTTGAAATAAACCAAAACACAAAACGAAGACTAAAGAAAAACTGATGGCTAAAATATAGCTGACTTAAACTGTTTGCTGATAACCATCCCAAAAAGTGATAAATATATACAGAGTGGTCTGAAAAAGATTGATGACGGACGAAAGCATCTAAAGTCAACTAATCAGGATGAGAAGAAGCAGAACAATATTTGAATATTTTGTTCATTAAGGACTTTATATTTTCACGTCATAAAGTCAACTAAGAAGAAGTAAGGAAAAGAACTTGAATATTTTGTTCATTAAAATTATCATGTATATAAATATATCATTCTAATGATGTATGGGATATCAAAAATAAATTTTATTTTAATGAAGCAGAATGAGTAATATTTTTTTGGAACGTAAAACACATTTATTTACTTGTATTTTAAATCAATATCACATCATAAAAAATCAATACAAATACAATTATTCAGTTAATTATTTGAAGTGATGATGCAATTACATACATAAACGTGATTTTTAAATCTTGACTTAGAAACTGAAATGAGAACTTGATTTTAATATTCCAAAAATACAAAGATGTAACAAATTTTCGCTAAAATTCAATGAAATTAAAGATTACCGTAAAAGTTTATGAAGTTTGATATAACAGAATTAATTATGTAAATTGTGACGAGATATTTAATATACCTAACATACAAACATGTAACAAAATTTCGCTAAAATGCAATTAAATAAAAAAAAATAGTTTAAAAGCTTTTAAAGTTTGATATAATAGATTTAATTATTCAGCTAAAAATAGAAGTTAAAAAAACAGGTCAACATTTTATTTTCAATATTGTCAGGATATATAAAATGTAATCAAATAGTGTTATTTTTTCCAGTTTTTCTAGTTCCATTGCCATTTTTTTTACTAAATATAGTGTATAGAAAACTATTTTTTGTGTTTAAATAAAAAATCATTTTAAAATATAATAATGAAATTGAAATTTACTTTATTATATTTTAATTATAAGCAGAAAATTTTTCAATAAGAAAATAAAGAGAAATCTTAAAATCCGAATTTGTTTTACCTTTTATAATTTGCTTCTTTTTCCAGCTTATAAACATATTTTTTCTTCAGAAATTATAATCAGGTTACTTTTAAAAAAACATATTACACTGTGCCGAATTTTTTCAAAAACAATATTTAATAAATGATGATTGGCTGGTTCATAAATTAAGCTTCATTTTTTTTATTATTCATTTTACCTAGCTGAATTGTTTCCAATGTTTTATGTTTATCTCTAACGAGTAAAAATATCTTTAGTAAAGATTTTCTAATTTCTATTTATATTCTAATTTACGACAAATATACAATTTTCATAAACATTCTACGAAGTGGGAATTTTTCCATGGTTTTTCTAGGAAGCAATTATATATCTTTCATTTTTAATCAGATTTTTAAAAAATATTTTTAAAATATTCGAATTGGAATATTTTAAAAGTAGAAATTCACATTGAAATCTTATAAAATAATATTTTTTGAACTTCATAGCATCTATTTAAATTTTAGTAATCTTCTTGCAAGGGAAGGATCGACAGTGAGGAGAGCGACGTAACGAGTTTATTGGAGGCTGTCATCCCGTTGGACAAAGTAATTATCTGAAGGGACATGTGATTAGCAACAGTTATCTTAAGACAACTTACTTATTATCGCACCCAGTTTTCGGAAGAGTGTCTCAGCTGATAGCTTGAGTTATAGAAGAATATTATGGTAGAAATCAAGACTTCTTGATTAAATTTAAATAAAAATGATATGAATCCAATTTTAGTTATTAAATTATGCTGAAAATATAACTTTCTCTTAAATTGATAAATTTCCTCTTAAATTTATAAACATTAAATAAAGGGGTAAAAATAGTTTTATATTAGATGATTAGATGAGATGACAAAATAAAATCATTATATATATATATATATATATATATATATATATATATTTATAAGTTAGGTTGGTATGTTTGTCATTTTTCATTCATTCTGCATAAAACTATTTTTCCACGTTATTCAATAGTTATCGATTTAATTCTATTTTCAGCATCATTTATTAACTACATATATATATATATATATATATATATATATATATATGTGTGTGTGTGTGTGTGTGTGTGTGTGTGTGTGTCGACATATAAACAGGTGTAATACTAAAGTATAAGATCAAGTTAGAAAAAATTGAAGCTAATATATTATCTGCAATAGGCAATAATAGTTAAGGCATTTGCATCGATCTGACAATACAACTCCAGTAAAAATGCTCACCTTTACTAATCTCATGAGAAGCAGAATACAAGGAAGAACACTAATTAGTTGGATTGATTCAGTTGAAAAGGACTTAAATATGATAAATTAGGGAAACCGGAGGAGCCTTACGTGGATAGGACCAGAGGCAACTACTGTTAGGAACGGCCTTAGTATGCAACAAGCGGTAGTGTCTCGGAAGAAGAATATATTATCTACTTTTAATTGCAAAGCGAGTTCTTTGACTAAAATTTCAGCATATTTGTCATTACATTGTCTATGAACACACTCCCCGAATGAGGAGCCATGAAGGGTAATCTAAAAGATTTGGTGATAGCAACACATAGTTGGCTTAAACGGTGCTTACTTGTAAGAAAGCGATCTTAGGAGCACAAGGTCCTTGGTTTGATCCCAATCACTATTGATAGACGTTGCTCTTCTGCTTTCTCTGTGCAAGTGTTTGTAGTTTTCCAGGTTTCCTCCCTTGTGACATTTGAATAAGGCATACCATCTATAAAATCCTTCCTGAAGACAGATGACGTTGTAAATATAAAAATGCGCTTCAATGGCCTTCGACTGTTTATTACCGATTGTCAAGAAAGATATAGATGATTTGTTACATTTTTCTCAGAATGACCACAGGAGATTTTTGTTGTAAACGACAAGAGCTCCAATGACTCCGTAGCTTCAAGTTTCGTAAAGATCAGCAAACTGAAGCATCATTTACCACAGTAGGGTGACCACATTCTTCCTCACTGGGTTGCCGGAACTCCGTAGGTTGGGCATGTTTCACGTTCATCTGTAAAGTCCAATGTCCTTCGAATGTTTTCTTGCGTTTGTATGACGTAACGTGAATGTGTACGTACGGGAAATTTGTTTTCTGTGCGAGCATTTCATGAAACATATGATTAGTAATTTGTTTTTTTTCATTACAATTGAAGTTGGATATTCTGCGAAGTGACGTTGTTGTTGTTGCTTATCCCAACTGGTGTGACAGTAGCATCACACCAGCTCCATGAAGCCATGAGTTTTTAGCCTCTCCAGAACCACCCACGGACTTAATTCCACATCACCCCTCTCACAACCGACACACTGAAGAATATGAGAGGGAGAGGCCTGTGCCTCTTGACATTTGGGGCAGAGAGGGTAAATCTTGACACCAGAAACATGTCTCTGAGCAAGCAGGTGGCCGCTTCTCAGTCTTGTCAGGGCCGTTTGATCGCATCATCTATGAATCTTGAGTCGAAGTGACGTAATTTAGGTTAGCGAGATAACTGTGCAGAGTTTAGCGCGAAAATTGAAAATCACGCCAAACCCGAACAAGATTTTAGGATATTACCAAAAATTTATAAATTAGCAATAATATCGGTCAATTTTGAAAACCTTAGCATTCGTCTTCAGAAGTTAATCTGCTTATTTCACGTTGTAAATTTTCTGAACTTGGGCTGGCCTGATAGGGCAAAATTCTTTTTAACGGCTTAAGCTTCGATCCAAACTACTATAGAAAATGGTTTTGGCATTTCTACATATACGCCTGATGAAGTGAGGTGGGTGCTTGGGTGATTTCTGGATTTCAAACCTTGTGACACGTGAATATAGATCTATGAAAAATTCTCCGGAAAATCAACATACTGTTTATGTTGAGATGCTTCATAATGGATTTCTTCTATTATTCCATTAGCAACGCAGTGTTAAATAATTTCGATAGATACCACAATATTTTATTTCCTTTTATTTTCAAACAAATAAATTGGCAACTTAGGTTTCATAATTATAGCGTAGATTAATTATAAAAATAATACGAAATGCAAGTGTAAATATACAAAATAATTTTGTTAAAATACTTCATAAAATTTGCGCGGTTTTGAAAATATATAAGCATAAATAAAATCTAAATGCTCATTAACCAAGAAGAGCTTGTTTGTTTCGTTCCAGTTGAGGTTATGACTTCTCCATTTTATTACAATTCTCATTGATTTAAAATATTCATGACGTCAGATAACGTTTTGTCCACATCGTATCATATCAAGACGGCGTTGTAAATCCTAATTCTTTACTTTAGACTTGTCAACAAACTTGCTGCGTGCTTTCAAATTGTATTCTTCAAGCAGTAGCAAACAAGGTGAAGTTCGCAACCAAATGTTTGAGAATACTGTCGTAGTTCATTTTTAATAAAATGATCTCTAACATAAAGACCAAGGCATCGGTTTGAGAAGCCGTTTTCGATAGGTTCAAGTCCCACTTGACAATAGCCACAAAAGAATAGAAGAAAAAGCAAAATGAAACAGACATGACAAAACACCCACTTTACATTTAGTTTAAATTGGCAAGGACGATTTAAATTTTTTAAAAATTCCATTAATTAATGGAATTTTAAGTTAATAATTGCACACACACACAATATTCATAAACAATCTCTTTTAAATCTTAAGATTAATCCTTTGCTTACGACAACAATAAAACTTTTCATTTTATTAAATCTGTACTATTTATGTTCGAGAAAATGTATTTAATAACTAATGATAATATTAAAAGTATATATTAAATTTACGTATTATTAGTTCTTTTGATATTATTAAGGAAATATTTAAATTAAATTTTATTTCCTTATTTCATTATAAAAAAATAGCGGACTTAATTTTCATAATTATCATCTAGATTAATTATGAAAATAATATGATGTGTAATTGGAAACATACAAAAAATAATTTACTAAAATATTTTATAAAATTTGTGAAATTTTGAAAATATATCAAGCTTAAATAAATTCGAAATGCTTTTAAATCCATTTGTGCTTTTAATGTTCAGAAAATGCATTTAATAATTAATTATAATAAATTAAACGTAAATATTAAATTTCCATATATATTAGTTATTTGTGGATAAGAAAATATTTAAATTGAATTCGGTTGAAATTTTATGATAAATGTGTGTGTTAGTTAACAAATTATTTTGGAGTAATGAAAACTTCTCAAAATTAAATATTTAAATATTTAATTTTGAGAAATTTTCAAAGATCTAAATTTTTTAGTGAGAAGAAGAAACTTATTACTAAAAAAATTAGAATTTTAATGTCGCCATTTCCTTAATTAAGAATGGTCGCGGAATAATGCGATCAATATCTAATATATATTTTCTAAGCATTTCCTGAAAAGAATTATTCTGAACAGATTAAATTCAGCACTTCAAATAATTCAAATTGTGCATTTCTTTCTTTGTTAAAGAAAGTAATTTAATTTTGAAACCAGTACACATGAATCATGTTTTGTATAACTAGATTTGTTTGTTGAATTCAATGAGTTTCTTAATTTAAAAATGTCAATCATAAGTAGTTAAAGAGAGTTTTGTTAGAAAAATATAAATAGTTTTCCAATTATCACAATTTACAAAACTAGAAAAGTGTGATTAAAATAGTTTTAGTGTAAGAGGATTAAATCATTATTTAGTGTAGAAACAGAAGAAAAATGGCAGATTACTAGACTAGTTTCCGTGGATATTCAATTAGATTTTAGAGATATATTAAGAAATCTTTTATTCACATGAAAAATATTTCTATTTAGTATTGAAAAATTTAGTTGAAAGAGATTAAATTTATTTAAAATAATTTTTTTTTACTTTGAATGCAGAAATGAAAGATGTATATTATGAATTTATCTCATAAACTTAAGTTATGGGTAAAATGATAATAAGGCTAATCTTTTGGAATGAAATGTTTTGAATTTGATTCCAGTCACTATTTAATACTAGGAAATTGATTCTTTTTGCATGGGTGGCAATTGGGATTAGTTCTTTGCAATGTGTGGTGAACATCGATCAGCATAATGTTGTATTAAGGCATTCCAAGTTTAATTTGTTTGTCGCTCTACGGTGCACACGAGGGCTAATTAGACCAGGGCCCTACGGCTTAAAGTGGATTCCGAACCATTACGAACAACCATGCCCAAGATGGGTTTCGAACCCATGAACTGTTGAATAGAAGGCATGAAGGAATTCTAAGACTCCCCTTATAAATTGCCTCACGGGAAGGGCTTTCATAATTCATATTATTATATGAGGTATGACGAATTTATATAATACAAGAGAGGAATTTTGGAAAATTACCAAGAACACACGCCGATAGATGAGAAGCCCAACATTCATTTTCCATGGTTAAGCAGTGATGGCAATCCGAACTGGTTCACTTCACTTTCTACAGGGCTACCTTACCACTGGTAGTTCTAGCGTGGCTGCACTGACATTGCATAAAGGATGGGCAAAAAGCTAAAGGTCATTCTATGGATTTATCAGCCATAGCGTAAATTACCTTTTGGAAGAACTATTAATCTTGGGTATTAATTAGGTAGTGATCCGCAGACAAATGTCGCAAGTGAAGGATCCTGGAAATCTTCCATGATTAAACATCCTGCTCCCATTGTTCAGCAATGGTGGGAAATTTACGGTTTGAAGATACAGGAAATTTGTGGCTTGAAGATACAAGGAATTTACGGCTTGAAGATATAGGGAATTTACGGCTTGAAGATATAGGGAATTTACGGCTTGAAGATATAGGGAATTTACGGCTTGAAGATACAGGGAATATACGGCTTGAACAAACAGGAAATTAAAAGGTTTAAACATACAGGGAGTTTATGGTTTGAACATACAGGGAGCTTACGGCTTGAACATACAGGGAGCTTACGGCTTGAACATACAGGGAGCTTACGGCTTGAACATACAGGGAGCTTACGGCTTGAACATACAGGGAGCTTACGGCTTGAACATACAGGGAGCTTACGGCTTGAACATACAGGGAGCTTACGGCTTGAACATACAGGGAGCTTACGGCTTGAACATACAGGGAGCTTACGGCTTGAACATACAGGGAGCTTACGGCTTGAACATACAGGGAGCTTACGGCTTGAACATACAGGGAGCTTACGACTTGAACATACAGGGAACGTACAGCTTGAAGATATAGAGAATTTAAAGGCTTTAACATACAGGCAATTTAAAAGCTTGAATATACAGGGAATTTAAAGGCTTGAAGATACAGGTAGTTTACGGCTTGAGCGTACAGGGAACTTACGGCTTGAACATACAGGGAATTTACGGCCTAAAGATAACTGTCCTGCCACTAGAAGCCGTGGGACGGATGTTTTGGCACAGAGTTGTGGACATCCTGACGACCAACGGCTGTCTGTTAGAGCTTTAATTTATAATTTATTACATTTTATAATTTATTATTTTTATAATTTATTACATTCAAAAATTGAATTTTGGAAGCAATTTTATCGATGGTGTTTTGTATTCACCGGTCATGGAGGTCACTTCAATGGCACTTTAATTGCATTAGCCACACTTTAACAAATTAAATTTAAAAGACAGATTTGCAACATCCGTCATTAATTTTTCTTTAAAATCGGCTAGAAATGATCTAGGAAACTTATGCTATGAAGAGCACTGTTGACCATTTGATCACTTTCAACCCCTGAATGGATACCTAGGAGTTTTCGCGGTTTCCTCCCTTGCAACACTGTCCTCTTTTCATGAAAAGTCCTCCCGTTAAGCCAGAATATGCGACGGGTATATAGAAAGCTTACAAAAGCCTATTTAAGGCTTAATAAATCACCAATTAGGGTGTTTTCAACGGGATGTGTTGAATATGATCTCTGAGTATGGTGACTTATTTATTTCGAAATTTTAGAAAATTCATCTAAATATCTTCTCAATTGTTAAGAATTAATCATTAAGTGATATTAAACATAAAAATGGTACTATAAATAAATTTTTCAGTTAAGACATAGATTGTGTGTGTGTCTTCTGATTTTATATAAATAAATTTAGTTCTATAACTTTATCAAATACATAAATAAAAAATATTAAAGCACAGTATCTTAATAAAAGTATTTAACTTCGCATAAAAGTACGAATCTTTAATTAAAACACAGTACCTTAAGTAAAGTATCTTTTATTAAAGCTTTCAATTAAAACACATTCAAAATCAAGTACAGTATCCCATGCCTATAAATTACTTTTGAAGAAAAAACCCATATAAAATATTTTCTCTAAATAATGTTCAAAACATAAGATTTGATCATTAAAAAGAATTTTTATTCCAGGTGGAAATATAAATTTTTTATTTTTTCGTAATGCAGAAAATATATTTAGTTTTTTATGAAAATAAAATCTTTATAATAAACTTAAATGTTTCAAATAATTTTAATCAAAAGGGAATTTGATTTAGCAAAGGATTTTGACTGATTTTCAAATATCCATTAAAAATAAAGTGAACGATTTGAAGAAACTAGTTTTTGTAAAGAGAAACTTTGGTATATTTCAGAAAGTAACTCTGAGAGGAAAAAAGATATGAAATGAAACGATGTTGGATTATTTATAATTTTTTTCTCTTTTTTGAAATAGGAAAAATAAGCTCGAAAGGAAAAAAAGCTATCAAAAACCGATAAAAATAAAAACATTTTGAAAAATGTTTATTACATCAAAAATTTTCTTTCGTTTCAAGAATTTATCTATATCTAAATCTCTATAAAGAGAAATTGCTTAATCCCAATAAATTCTCAAGTTATTTAATAGATTTTGAAAAAAAAAAAAACAAAAAAAAAACCCTTTAAATAAAATAAGATAAATTCCTTTTTATGTAATTGAAGTTTTAATATGTTGCTTTTTTTAGTCTTATAAAATTTAGGGCACAGGTGCCGTATAATCCATGATTCAAAATTCTGGATTTTTTTGGCGATGAAGAAATGTTGCCAACATGAATTATCGTGACGTCCACGATGACATAAACACTAGGGTTGCCAAAATAGAATTTTCTGCATAATTCTTATAAGTCTGCATACGTATGACGTAATAAAATGAGATTGCCAGATAGATAAGAAAATCAGCCAAAAAATTGCCAATCTCAGAATTTGGCATTCTGGATTATACGGCATCTGTGCCAAAAAAGAGAAAATATACGATGTGTTAAGACAACACTTTCCATTATATTCTGAAAACATATTTGATGGAATTAGATCAGTGCCAAATTTAATTTAAAATTTAATTTCATTGTGTTTTTTTAAGGAATTTGAATTTATTATTTCATTTTGAAATAAAAGATTAAATATTACAATGAGTGTTTATACATCATTAGTTACACAACCGACGATATTTCAACGTCACGGAGTTGACTGGTTTAAAGTCTAGATTGTTGTGAGATATTTAATGTTCGTGGCGTAAACTGCTTTCCAGGAATTTTTTTTCCAAAAATAATGAACCATATTTAAGTGTTTCAAGGGAGAAAACCCTGAAAACTCCGAAATACTCACGCTGACAGACGAACATATAGAAGAGCAACATCCATTTACTGTTGTCCAACAGTAGCTGAGATTAAACCTGCAACTGTTGAAGAATAGCTTATTTGTAGAAAATCATTGTAAGGTATTTATCGCATAAAGAATTCTGAGAGAATGTTTTTATAAATAGTTGGATATATTTATGAATATGGAAAACTCTCAAGCATCCACTCACAAATACGTGCATATAGAAACCTTAAACTTCCACACACTTATCGTTGTTCAAATGCTGATCGGAGGTTTGAGCTCGGGATGTTCTGTTTTGATGAGCGTTGCCCTAACACTAGCATATATCTTTCGAGCTAAGTTCTTTCTTTTTTGCATTTTGATTATGGTTCTTGCGCATATAATGCCAATCTGACAACTCATTGATTAGCGCTCTGGCTTCATGTTCAACAACTCATAGGTTCAGTTCCCACATCGATTCTCTCGATAGTGATAAATAAAATACATTTTTAAGTCATCGAACGATATTGCACATAACGAATGATCCTAATGAATACACGACATGGGATTTTGTGTTCGTATCACTTGACTGTTTCATGAATTCCTCTCGAGAAGTTATGTTATGAAATTCTCTGAAGGGCACGAGATAAGAAGGCATGCAAGAGCATTTTATCATCGAGTCATTAAACGAAGAAAAAATTATAAATACTCAGGAAATTTTCAGCGGGTTTGAAAGATTACTATTTCGCAAAAACTGTAAATGGTCTATCTGAAATGATTTTTGTCAAAATTTCGGAAAATAGGCTAAAAAAACATTTTTAAAACACGTTCATATGCTTTTGTATCAGGCTTGAAGGGAAATATTATAGGTATATTTATGAATTTTTTTTATGTTTTGAATTTTTTTAATAACTTTGGGCACTTGATTGATCAACCCTTCGCCATAACAAGGA
Source organism: Latrodectus elegans (assembly GCA_030067965.1). Classification (NCBI taxonomy): domain Eukaryota; kingdom Metazoa; phylum Arthropoda; class Arachnida; order Araneae; family Theridiidae; genus Latrodectus; species Latrodectus elegans. Next base: position 21,812,249 of record CM057820.1, on the reverse strand, counting down.
CAGAAACTACTACTCATTTGTCGTTACCCAGTGGGCATATGTGAAGCAAGTTAGGAGGCGAGTAGCATTAACTACGCCATGCTATCACAAACCCATTTATAGGGTAGGCCACTTTCATACATCATAGCAGAAGAAAGAATAGAGAAACACAAAGAGAAAGTAACATCCATACCCGAACCGAATGTTTGAGATCATAGATAAATGATAAAATATATAAGAAATCACATCATAAAAACTAAAAATTCATTTGCATGACAAAATTTCACTAAATAAAATGTACAAAATAAATTGCTTTGTTGTTGCTAATTTGTGGTAAACTGTTCTCCAACAATGTCTTGAATAACAATTCTTTAATAATACATTGGATAACAACTCTTCAATAACATCTTGGAAAATAATTCGCTAATAACTTGAATAACAATTTTTCAACAATATCTTAGATAACATTTTTCATATAATAATATCTTGCCTAACAATCTTCCAACTATATTTTGGAAAACAATTCTCCAACAATTGCTTAAATGCAGACAGTTAATGCATTATATAATTATTTATTTACTATTTCCAGATAACTAACCGCAATAAAAGTGCTTCAATTGTGGGAGGTATTTCTAATACTTACTACTAGTTTGAATTTGCTGGTTAATCTGAGGTTTGAGTACCCTTTCTCGCCAAATGGGCGATAAACGCGCAAAGCGTGGTAACCGTGACTATTTCATCCTAAATGCACTCCTTGTGGCAATTCTGTCTTTTTTGTTACATTTTGTTATAAAATTATATGTGTATTTTTTGTTATTCAATTCGTAAAAAAAACATTGTTTTTGTTTTCTTTGCCATACAAACGGTCAAATTCGTTAAGAACACGGATTTCGGTTTCGTCGCCATAGAAACGCCGTTTTTGCGTAGTGTCTCTCTTAGCATTCAACTCCGCGATACAACACGCGAAAACGCGCCAGTTGACTACTTTTTGAAAATGCTCCAAGCAGGGGACCCAAAGAACATTTTCACCAATTTGCTTTTACTTTAAAGTTTTCTAAATGAATTCTGTGGCCTATTTTTAAATCGATAACTCTTCTTTAAGTTATGTTTGTTTTGGGACACAAGAAGGTGCTTGTTTACAAAACTGCAAAGTATGTCAAGCTTTCCAAGGAAATTTCAGAAAGTAAGCTTCAATTAAGAACTCATTGGTAGTCTGTATGCAAAAACTCCAAATTAAATTACGAAATATGTACGATGATCTGGTGAAAAAGAAAATAATTATGCTGTTGTTATAAATGCCAGGTTGCCTAACAAAGCTATACAATCTCCATAAATCCAAAAATATACAAACAATCATCTAGAAACAATAGAAGATCTTACAGGAGCTTTTTAAAATTTGAGTAAACTAAAGACACAGATGCCATGATTCAAAATTCTGAATTTTTTGGGGATGAAGAAATGTTGCCAACATGACCTATTGTGACGGGAGCGATGAGGTAAATAGTTGGGCTGCAAAACAGAATTTTCTGAATAAATCTTATTGGTCTCCATATTTTGATGTAATAAAAACCAGGTTGCCAGATACATAAGAAAATCCGCCAAAAATCTCCGAACTCAGAATTTGGCATCCTGGATCATAAAGGAATTTGAGCTTAAACTGTAATATGGGCTGAGGTTAATTTGTCGGCACAAGTACTGTATAATCCATTATTCCAAATTCTGAATATTTTTTGGCGATGAAGAAATGTTGCCAAGATGACGTATCGTGACGTGCGCGATGACGTAAATACTAGGGTTACCAAAACAGAATTTTCTGCATAATTTTTATAGGTCTCCATATGTAAAAACAATGTTGCCTTATATACAAGAAAATACTCCAAAAAATAGACACTCTTAGAATTTGGCATATAGGATTACACTGCACCTATACAAATCTGTCAACCCCACAGCAATAGCACTCAGGGAAGATCTTCTGTCCTTGTAAAAAGATCTATGGCTACTTATGAAGTTCGCGAAAGCCGTTTGATATTTTGTTGGCGAAAAGATCCATCCGGGCTTCTTCGAAGCTACCGCAGATGATAGGGAGGAATACTTATAAATCAGTTTAATGCCATCTTCCTAAGGAAGGACATCTCGCTATATGTGAGAGCATCGCAAAGGTTCACCTCCTCTTCAGAAAATACATTGTTCTTGTGACCGAGAGGTAGCGGTTTCTATACTTAACTCAGCCGAAAATTCGTCATGATATGAGAATCTATATATGTTAAAAGTTCCGTAAGGTTTAATTATTTTCACTTATGGGGTGAGACGAAGGTACCAGCTCAAGTGTCAACCTCTAGACACATGAGTGAATTATAAGATTATGAGGTGATTGTCTGTTGTAGCAGCTTTGTATTCAGTAGAAATAGTAAGTCGGAAAATTATAAAAGTTAATAGATAATAAAGACTAAATTCATAAACATCAGTTTCGTCACCATTTCAATTTTAATAATTCTCGCCATAAGAGTCTGATAGTGACAGACCATAAGTTTATTGAAGTCCACTCACAGAAGCTCATTAACTGTTGCTTGTGGTCTTTAATAATAGTTATTTTGTGATAAATTAGTTATCATGTGAACACACTTTGTTAGGATGTCAGAGTTACTGGGGTGAGATACTTTGAGGGAGGATTACGGTTAAAGTCCTGACTTCATGAAATTAAATTTAACCATGCGTAATAAATGTTAAAGTTTCTAGCTAATTTGTGATTCTGGATATGACACTGACTCACCCCAATCAGATGAAATTAATGAAAATGGAAACACAAGCGATCTTATGCTCAATAAATTCATGAGCATTATACAGAAAAATGATCCCACATATATGCTACTTTTATAATATTTATTTCATTCATTTATCTTTGCCTTAATTAGTTAGAAAATTGATACAAATTTTTTTTTTTAAAGTTTGAAATAGTAATGTATAACACATATTTACACATATTTATATAAGTTTCATAAAAATACAAGCAATAGAATTATCAGATCTCGATTCTTTAGTACAAGTGTTAGTGGGCTTGATTCCATCTTTGGGTTTATATGTTTACATTGATTCGAAATCAACATTTAATTAGAGGTTTTCTTTTAATTAACCTTTGTGTACCAAAAGAGACCTATTTGGGAATAGTAAGCAAACCAACCATAAAAGTATAGAATTGTTTTTGGTGGGCTTTTAAGATTTTTTCTGAATATATATTAAATATTATAAAGTTTTTTACAATATCACATGAAAGAGTGTATTCTAGAAATGGTGCTAGTATATATATATATATATATATATATATATATATATATATATATATATATATATATATATATATATATATATATATATATATATATATATATATATATATATATATATATATATATATATATATATATATATATATATATATATATTAAATATTGTCCAAAACTATAACTGATTATGCATAAAAAGCATAAACGGTTAAGTCTTAATGTTATTTAGAAAAAAAGTCAGGAATTGTGACAGTACGGATATTTCAATCAAATTTGATCACAATATTTATATCAAATACAGATTTTTAAGTTTCACTCAAATAATAAATTAATTTAATTTCTATAGGAAAGTTGCAATATATTATCAAGTTGCATATCATTTTGTGGCAACTGACCCAATATATAATATTACTAATATATGCCTTTTTTATATATTTTAATATATGTAATGATATAATATATAAAAAGACATATATTAGTAATATTATGTCGTTTTATATATAATATATAAAAAGACAATAACTAATATATGTCTTTTTATATATTATCCGAGTTATATAAACTTATCTGAGTAAGGGGCGATTGTAATTAGACTGCTTGCAGAAACACCAATTTTTGTATTCTGTTCTACGCATTTGTGAAGACGAATTGCTAACGTTTCGTAAGAGAATACTTGATCATTAATTAATGGGCTGTGTTCTTGATACAGATGGGTCTACGTCTATTTTGGACAGTGAGTGTATGTTTAATCAGGAAGGAAAAGATTAAATTCTCTCACAATCCACAGTTGTACGCAGTAAGTACAGCAATTGATAGTTATGTATAACGATAGTAGAATTATGATTCAGACTTGTATTTCTCCAGATGGTTATAATGACGTACAGGTTTTTTAAAAAGAATTTGTTCTCAATATTGAGGAATTTGTTAAGTTCAATATAAAATTCCTCCTTTTAGACTATGCTGGAAAATATTATCAATCCAAATTTTGAGATTCGTGGTTATAGAATTGTGATTCGAATGATTATAATTTGGGAATTATGATTCGAATGATTATGATTTGAGAATTATGATAGTAGAATTATGACTCGAATGATTAAGATTTGAGTATTATAATAATAGAATTATCATTTTAATGATTATGATTTGAGATTTATGATTGCAGAATTACAATTCGAATGATTATGATTCGAATTATAGGTGGCCATAATGATTTTGATTTTTTCCAAAATTTAACTGATAATATTTTTTTTCCATGATACATTTTTGCACATAAATGCTAATTAAACAAAGACCTAAAATGTTTTTAAAAAAGATTACGAATCATTTCAAACATTTAAACCAGATATGGGAATAAAACTCATGAACTTCCAAACTAGCCAGAGCTCTAATTTTCGGGATCAGATTATCTGTTTTACAAGAAATTTGTACTCATTACAGATAAAATTTAAGTTCACTATGGGTGATAAGGATAATTTTCGTCCTAATAGCAGTGAACGGAATATAGTTCCAATTCGTATTTCTTTAGATGGCCATAATGGCTTCTATTTTTTCAAGGGATGTTTCCCTCAATGTATGAGAGTCTATTTCATTTTGGAAAGCCTAAACAGATTTCAAGCTTAGATGGGAGGTGATGAAGAACAACTAATTCAAAATTTAAAAACCTTGGCTCTAATGATAGAAAAATTACGATTCATATTGGTAATTCTTTTGAAAATTATAATGACATCCATGTTTTCCAAGGGAATTTTTAAAAATCATATCAATGAGTCTTGATTAATTTTGGACAATGAATAGGAGAATGTCTATTCTGGACTAAGAGCATCAAATACAAACAGTCCAAATATTTCAATGCTGTTTTTAATGTGTTGGTAGGATTATGACTTAAGCTGGTATTCCTATATGTGCCCATAATTATTTGATACAAATATGTTCAAGTTTATTTTTAAACTGAAATATGATTAAGCTGCAAAGAATAACGTACTATTAATTCAGGTTATTGAAGGTCATGATTACAATGTTGATATAACTATAAATTAAACTGGTATTTCTCTAGTAGCCATATTTATATATTTTCTCAAATGATTTATTTTTGATATAGGTAAGTTAAGCGTATTTAGGCTAGTGAATCGATGTTTAACTGGAACTGATAAAGTACAAAATACAAACCAATCTAGATTATTAAGTGTCGTCGTTATTTACAGTAATTATTTGGAATGCTGTTTTTTTAAATAATCATAATGACCATCTTTTTTGGCAGAAAAATTGTAGCTTATGAAATTTCAAGATAAAAGATCTTCCGATAAATATATAAGCAAAAATAAGATTATATACTGCTGGCCACCCAAACTGCAAGACCAAGAGACATACAAGATATCACAACAAAATTTATTTTGCAGATAACATGTTGACCAAGCATCAAATGATTCAATTTATTCACTTCTGTGAAGTGTGGTTACTGCCAAAATCAGTAGCCATTGTTGGAGATCATCAATATAACATGATTTGATTTTGTGCAACAAACTACATAATCACTATTTTCCCTTTATAGTTAGACATTTTATTCTCTGAGGGATTCACAACATCTTTATTGCTGTAGTTTCATCATAATGTACTAAATAATTAAACATAGAAGTTATTGATAACAATTTTTAATAATATTTTACTCTGTGCTTTATCCACCCATGTATTAGGCCTAATATTTAGTTTTGTACAAAATATTAACGAAAAAAATTTCGATATCAAGATGGGATTAAGTGCAAAGTGCAATATAAATTACTGTGTACATAAATATATAGATATATACATACATATGCATTTTTGTATATTCATATATACTTGTATTTACATTATTTTATTATTATTATTATTATATAAATAGGGAAAAAAACGTTAAAAAATAAAAGTTCATGAACCCCGAAAAAATATCAAAAATACATTGCTGCCCACCCAAATTGCAATACCAAGAAAGAGAATTGATACCACAACAAAATTTATTTTATGGATAAAATGTTGAGACCAAGTATCAAATGATTAAATTTATAGACTTCTGTGAGGTGTAATTCCTGCCAAAATCACTAGCCACATAGCCGCCATTGTTGAAGAACACTTCTGCCTCACGTCTCGGCATTGATTCAATAAGAGACTTTGGATGTGTTCTTGAGGTACAGCAGAACAAGCAGCTTCCACACGTTACCAAAATTTATCTGGTGTGGCAGCTGCGGATGTAATCTGGGTCAATCGTTGAGCAACTATGGACCGCATATCCGCATTACAGTTGCTTAGTTTCATCCAACAGGACTACCGATTTCCCTGAAAATAATCCACATTTCGTTAGCCACTATCCTTCCTCTGTCGAACCTCGGATACTTAATCAAAAAATGATCGCTGTTTTCTACGAGGCATAAGTGATCGTTTTCTTGAGGGGAAAAAAAAAAAAAAAAGAAAAAAAAAGCCGAACTTGAAATTGTCGAAATTTTCAAACCTTAAACAGTGTTTTGAAGTGATGCCACAGGAGCGCGTGATGTGTGTCTGTGCTAACGCATGTTGTAAATTTTATGTTATTTGCGTGCTTTCTTCAGGTTATTGCATTTACGGTGGCCAGCAGTATATTTCCTTAAATTGAGTTTGATGAGAGTTAACACAAGAGCAAGCATATTTACTTTAGATTTCTTTTTACAGTTATGCAATTTTGTTAGGATAAATGCAGTGCCTTTAAGCACTGGTAAATTGGCTTTTCCCTTAATATTTAAAATTATCTTACCAAAGCCGCTTTTGCATTCTTTTATAGAGTTCTTTCTGCCTTTTATACACGTGGGTTTAAAAAAATAATGCAAAGTCATTTGAAGATCATGTTTTTTTCAGAAAATTAATAATATATAGTAGTTAAGAATTGAAATTTGCTAATCAATCTAGAAGTGCAATGCCTATAAGTCTATATCTTCCTAACTCTCGAACTTTTGCTGCGATGTCAGTGGAATGCTTCCGGCCTTGGCACAGATGCCGTAACAATTTAGGATGCCAAATTCTGAGTTTGGTAATTTTTTAGGAGGTTTTTCTTATGTATCCGTTAATCTGGGTTTTCACTACGTCACAGATATGGAGATTTATGCAGAAAATTCTATTTTGGCAAACCTAGTATTTAAGTGATCGCGCACGTCACAATACGTCATCATGACAAACTTTCTTTATTGAAAAAAAAAAAAAAAAAAAAAAAAACTCAGAATTTAGCATTTTGAATTATACGGCATCTGTGCCTTGGCTTTCATTCAACAGTTCATATCAACAGTTCATTCAACAGTTTCATTCATCATTCAACAGCGCTATCTACTAATTTACACTACTGAGCTAGTTGCAGATTTCATGTATTATCACGTATATTGTGAGTTAAGTGCTTCTCTGTTTTGAGACTATGAAGACAATGACTATAATGTTCTTATTCCACTGAATTTTTGTCTGCTGTTAAATAGAGTATGTCGCCAACCCATGGCTGAGTGGTTAGCGTTCCTGAATCCTGAGCTGTGGGTCTCGGATTCGAATAACTGTTCGGGCACGTGTGTTATTTATCTGTTCTCTCTGCCCTTTCTTCTGTGATGATGTATGAATGTGGCCCACTTTATAAACAGGTTTGTGGTGGTATGGCGCGGGCGATGCTACTCTGTGACTTAGTTCACAGATGCCAGCTGGGTAACGACAAAAGAGTAGCAGTATCTGGCCTTGCTATGGCATAGGATTGACCGTCCAAGTGCCCGCCGTTTGAAATAAAGTAGAGTATGACCGCAGGGGTTGAAATAAAACTTACATCAGAATATAGTATCTTTGTCTAATTTAAACCTTAATATATTCCACTTATAACTTTTGTGATTAATGGTTTTGTAATCAATTTGAGTCATTTTTGTAATCAATTTGAGTCAAAATATTGATGCCACAGTGTACATCACTCCGGAAAAATTTACGTTGATGAAATGCTCATGATGTGATTTACATTATCATGAGCATTATTAGAAATTTGCTGACTATATCAACAATAATAGTTAATAAGCAGTACAATAAATAAAGGTCTATTAAAATTGTCATTAAATATCAGTACAAATCTCTCTATTCTTCAGGATTTATTTTGTTTTGTCGTCCACTGATATTTTTTTATACATGAAGGCTAGCTCGTCTAGGGCTAGCATTACAATCTTATGATGATTGCGATTTCCTACAGATGACGTTTACACCTGAATTGACTATCGAACCACAAAATATTTAATAGAAACCCAAGCCACTTTTTTGGCTATCATAATTGTGAAGATTATATAAATTAATTGTCGGAAAAAGGAATTTTTCTTTCCTCCCTATGAAGGACGCATAATCTCATTTAACTATAGATTAGATTTTAGTAGTTTACTACAAATAATATCAACTATAAGATTTTTTTGATGATAAACCAATGGCACATCTGTATATACTAAATTAATATAATTCCAACCTTCCAAATACTTAATGTTGGAAATTTAACTATTGTAATTTAAATTGTCGTTTAAAATTTATAGGGATAAGAATTATGAAATATTTATTTAGAGAGTCCATTGGTTAAAAATGCGCAACACACCATCCATTGAAAAGCTTCCCCTCAAGACTCAAACAATCAGAACTCCATGGAAAAGTTCTGCTTTCCACGCAAACAATTGTCAAGAGAATCACGTAGACGAGATTGTATTTCATTGATGAATGATTTCAGGCACGTAAGTTCGATGGGAGGTTAACAACACTCCAAAACTAAACTAAACAACGTGATTTGCTGTAAAGAAAAGAACGTATTGTTGCAGAATCTTTAAGATCTTCACCGAAAAGATTCTCTTTATTTATTATAGAAAAAGACTAGTGGATCTAGCCCACAAAATTTCGCTTTCAGTGGAAGAAAATTTGTGATTTGGGAAATATAACGATCTATATGTCTTATATAGTTTTGTTCAAAACTCTGTTTGCACTGCGAAAGGAAATCCGGCACAGCTGCCGTAAAATCCATCATGCTAATTTCTGAATATTTTTGGCGACGAAGAAATGTTGCCAAGATGACGTATTGTGATATAATGCTGCGAAGATGTCGTAATTGAGATGTAATAAATTACTGAAAAACTTACCCATCGAAATAATAAGTTTAAATCTGATAAACAAAAAGAATAAATGTATATTTTTGAAATACTAAGATTTTAAAAACAGGAAATAAAAGAACATTGATTAAAGTCCGAAAATGGAACAAAATGCTCTAAATTTTCTCGCAGTGACGTGAATACTAGAGTAATTAAAATAGAATTCTCTGCATAATTCTTATTGTTCTTTATCTGTTCGATGTAATTAGAAAATAAGTTTGCCAGATAAATAAAATAATCTGCCAATAAAATCACCAAATTCAGAAATTGGTATGATGGGTGATTATACGGCAACTGTGTTGGAATTTGCAAGTACAGATCAATCGAAAACATATCGAATGAGATCAATTATAAGGTCTATTTGCTTGAAGTGCTTGAAAAGTCTTTTCATTACGAAGTTTAACTGAACATTACATAGTTTTTATTTACGTTCAATGTATTATCCATCGGCGGCCTATTGAAGAAAGAATAAACGCAAACACTATAATGGGCTAAAACAATACTTTTTCAAAAATCAAAAATATAGAAAAATATTAAAAAAAAAAAAAAAAAAAAAAAGTAAACGTTTGTGAAGTTGGAACACCATGACTTTGTGTTAGGACCAGTTCTTCAGAGTGAAAAATCACAGGTTCGATACTAATCTGTTGAACAACGAGAGATTAATGTTACCTTTTGCCTTCTGCATGCACGGCTGTTATGGTGGGTATTTAGCAGTTTTTCGAATTTCCTTTCTTGTGATATTTATATGGTCCTTTATCTATTAAAAATGAAGGTAATTTTTGTGTTGGACACTAAAATGTTCCAGAAACGGGCCTTCAGTTGTGGGGAATTCCTCAACTCGGTATCAAAGCACTCATTTTGGTGCTCACCGTGGCCTAGTGGGAGGACATCGCTCTTCATAGTATCATGTCCCGGTTCGATCCTAGCGATTGCTGAACAACGGGTACAGGATGTTGTGCTTCTGCTTTCTATACGCACATCTTTAAGGGAGGGGGTGCTAAGAAGTTTACTCTGTTTCCCATCTTACGATACTTGAATACAATCCTCAATCTGTGAAACGGGCTTCAAAATGTAATTGTGCGATAGTCGTTTAAATCCCTTAGAACCACCGCAGCCCATTAAGGAATCTACAATGCGCACTCAGTGTTAAATCTTCAGAAAAGAAGAATTACAGAAGATTTTTAGAAGTGAATTCTAATATGATTTTGACACGGAAATGTTATGAAACATCGTTTTCTGGTAATACCTTTTTAGTACCGTATCGAATTACGTCATTTAAATTAATTTGTTCGTGACAGTTTGGGATGTGATATCAGAAACACTTATTATAAAAACTTAATTTAATTTTTTGAATCAAGATGAATCTGTTCTGATAGATATATATTCAAACTGATAAATCGAAGGTTAAGTGTTAAACAATGAAATGTTTTCAAATTTATCATCGAAAAAGTTTAATAAATATTTTTTGGGGTATTAGAAAATTGTGCTGTAGAGGAAAATCTGAATTATATTCGTTATAATATAGTATTCTAATTTTTTATATATATTTTATGTGATTTGCTAAATTTTATATAGGTATGTTAAAAAAAACTTTCTTTTGTAAATAACAACTTTAAACTATAAATATTTTTAATCTTACGCTACAACATGGGACCGTGGTAGCCTGATGGGATGAGGTATGACTTTCATGAACGAAAAGTTGTGAGTCCTATACACCACACCCACTCGAAATACAAGTAGCAGATTGAGAATGAGTTTAAAAATATTCAGGTTCGCTAATTTTCATTATTTTAAAAAATCACCTAAAATCATTTCCTAAGGTATCTATATTGGCTCAGTAAGCTCACGTCGCTTCCCATTAAGATCAACTGAGTGAAGCGGCATTAGAAGCAGCCAGTGATTGGGATGGTGACCACGTTCTTCCTCACTGAGCTGTTAGACCTCTGTAGGTTGGAGACGAGCCCACGTTGAATTGTGAAGTCAAAATTCCTTCTGCTAGTGTGTCGTGGATAAGGAATGGTGAGTTCTAACTCAGATGTGACCGTGTCAACTGACTATAATTCGAAATGACGACACATTTTTTGATGGGTTAGTATTTCAACCACATTAAAAATAAGATAGTGTAAAGGGCTCACCTGCACCACTATCTGTATTTATGTATAACGCATCTGTAAAAATTAACAAAAATTTCAATTATTCGGTCTGACTTTTCTAATATTTGGATGGAAGTTTGCTAATATTTTTCGTATTATGCTAAGGTGTATTAAAATCGAGACAGGAATTATATAGCACATTAGCTCTTCACTTATGCAAAAAATCATCGCGTGTATCTCTAATTATAAAGTTATTTATCAGAATATTTTGTTTTAACAATGCTTAAACATAGCATTAGTTTCAACATATTTAAATTATTTATACTTTAAATTAAAATTGTTTACAAGAATTTACAGAACGGCTTTAAGAGAGAGTTTTCATAAATCGCTATAATCCAATTTAATTTTACAAAATTTTTCTTTGCACCCATGAAAATATCTGATTTATAAATAATATGCATTCAAATAATTGAATAACTTATAGTTCTTAAAATTTGCGTTTGTTTCACGTTCTTACTTCACTTTTACCAGCTAAAGCTAGCTCATCTAGGACCAATAATATGAAGTAGATTTTGCAGCACTACAAGCTTCTTACACCCAAGTGGATTCAAATCCACGAACTTGTTAAACCGAAAGCGTAAATAGTAACCATTCTGCAGTCAACTGGAATAATGGGGAATGTTCATCGGTAAAAGTTGCAATTTTATTTTTTACACGCGTTTGGATTCAAATCTATGAGCTTGATACCCGAAAACGTGAATAGTAACCATTCTGCAGGCAACTGGACTAATGGGGTAGTGTTCACCGTTACATGTTACAATTTTATTTTACACGCCGGTTGATTCTAATCCATGAGCTTGTTACCCGAAAACTTGAATAATAACCATTATGCAGGCAACTGGACTAATGAGGTAATGTTCACCGTTAAATGCTACAGTTTTATTTTTACACACCGGTTGATTCAAATCCATGAGCTTGTCAACCTGAAAGCGTGAATAGTAACCATTCTGCAGCCAACTGGACTAATGAGGAATGTTTATCGTTAAATGAAGTTTTATTTATTTTTATATTTTTATTTACGGCCGATTATATGTATTAATCATTTTAATATTTATTTTCAGTTTTACTTTTATACGGGGGTGGATTCAAATTCATGGAGCTTGTTAGTCCGAAGACGAGAATAATAATCATTTTCCAGGCTACTGGTCTGATTAGGAATGTTCATCGTTAAATGTTACAGTTTTATTTTAGTATCAACATATAAACTGTAGCAGGTAACAGTTGTTTAATATATAAATAATTGCATCATAACGTCGATTTTGTCTTACGTTTTGACAAAACATTTTTACTTAATATTATTTTTTTAAATACCCACACTTGTTTTCAGTTTTTTTAGAAACTTTTTTATTTTTTGGAGATAGTGTAGCACACCGATTTAATTAGAAACAAGAATAACAACACGTTAATATTATGGGCTCAAAAATAACACAGTTTAGGAGTTTATAGATTAATGGCTTGTTGAAGTTTTTGAAATTCGCACAATTATCCTTTAATAAGATATATAGGTATAATCTACAATGATGGATACGTAAATAATCGATATGGTATATATGTATATAATATCATTATCGATACTCATGATATATAAGCATCAATAAATATATCGATACTTCAAATAAATAGCTTTATCTATAATTGTCATGAATAAGCAGCTGTTTAACAAAGTATAAATCTTAGAAACACTATATATATGATGAAGAATTTCAATTAATTTTAACAAATTAAATTTCTTTCTATAGCAGAAAACTCTCAATTTTAAAATAAGACAAAGCCAATAAATTTTTCTTGAATGTTAATATATCAATAAATAATTTGAATTAATTTTCGTTATCAGAGTATTATTTTTTAAGTTTCACTATTTATACAACATTTTTTATGTATATTCATTTAAATAATTTATATATGAATATAAATATTATAGATAAGCGCAGAAAATAGCAACATGACTGTCTCCAAATGTGAAAGTTTTTAATTTAAAGTAAGAAAATGTAAAGCAATAAAATATTAATATTTTGGAAATTGTGATAGAATCACGGGGCATTAATTTCAATTATTTGCATCAACGTAATAATAAACTACCGTTTTCAATAAAATAAGATTGGGCGAATACTTATATTTTATGTGCACACATAACCACACAGGGTTATTTCAAGCTAAGAAATTTTAAGACAAAATTGCGAAACTATTTCACACTTGAAAATTGCCTTTGTGCTATTTTCTGGCCAAAACTATTAACGTTCTTTTGAAGAAAGAGAAAACTTCATTTGTGTGGCTGGCAATAGTGAAGAGTCTTCACACTGTTTAGTTTGAAGGAGGTAAAAGAAAACAGTAATAGTGCAATAAAAAGAAAAAGGAATTCGAATCTTGATGGCACATTAACTCGTTAAGAGACGCTAACCACTAACGACACTTGGCAGAGCATCTCTGAGAATAGTGTGGTGGAAATGACTTCTTTTCTTATTTGTCGAAGCGGGGAATGACCCTCGTCACAATTAATGTCGAAGTTTTTGTGAACCAAGGTTTTAAACTTGCTCGGCAAACTGCTGCTGCATTTGTAGATTTTATTCTTTGTCACCTCATCATATAAATTATGACAGTTTTTAAGAAGTTAATTACTCACAAAAAGCTTGATTCCTAAAAATCTAATTGGGAAATTAATTATTTGTCATTGTCTAAGCTCGTGATTTGGGGGTGATCCAAATAATTTATAATTTAATCAGTTAAATTATCATTTCTAAGATTTTTATTATTAAATTACGTCGCACAAAGTTCATCGTTGTTAGGTTTCTCTCTAAAATTTCACTATTATTGATTTTTGCTCCAAAAAATTCTTGATTCATAACTTTTGTGAATGATTTTATTTTCCACTGTTATAAATTTTTATAAATTATTTTAATTATACTATTCTCTACCATTCTGAAGTTTTCTGAAACTATATCATATCAAATGAGAAACATAATTAAATAAATCATGGAGGATAAAAGAATAAAATAGGAAATTTTTAATTTCTACATTTATTTAGATTACTTCTACATTTATCTAGAGATTACTTGATTTACATTACTTCTAGTTGCTTCAGTATCTTTACAAAAAACAATTAATTAGCTATTCTTTTAATTACAAGTATATAAAGGAATTATTCGTGTAGTGTGACAAAGGGATGTGTGAATTGCATTTGAAACAAATATACAGTAATAAATTATAAACATTTGATTGCAAAAAAGTAAGAAATTTAATTATTCCATCAACATTGTAAAGTGATAAGAAATCATTTTGTGGGATTCCTTAAAATACACTTTAAGATGTTTATTGTTTTATAAATATTAAAGGGTTGAGGTAGCCTAGTGGTTAGAACATTGGCCTTTCGTCCGGGAGGGCCAATGTTCTAACCACTAGGCTAAAGACCCAGCCAGTACATTCCATATACGTGCTTGTTAAATCTGTGGAATCGAAAGTCCTGTGGTCGGTTGTTGATCAGTTATCATGAGTGTAATGGTCTATAGAAAATTTCAGCTTCCTCCAGATGAATGTCAAAACTGAGGGAGTGGAAACTCTGGTGATGCCATCTATCGGAGGAGTCTTAGAGTAAAGTCTCGTACTTTCACCTTCGTGGTACTCTGTTAAATTAAAGACGCAACATACTCACTTAAATTCGCATAGCCGACGGTACAGTGAGCTTTGCTTGTCCAAGAGTCATAAGTAACAACAACATATATATTAGCAGAGAGAGGAAAATTAATATATAAGCTTGTCTATTAAGTAAATATTTTCATTGTCCAAGTATTTCCACTACGAATGTCCTAATCTGTCGTAGAAATGTCCTGCTTTGTTGCACTTTTAATATTTATATTTAAAATTAAATGTTCATTTTAATGAAGAGCGTTGCCCAAAATCCGTTGCAAAAATTCAATGTCTTGAGTAGAAACAACACATGTCTTCTGTTCTGCTCAGTAGTTCATGTGATCGATTCCCACCACAGAAATAGCTGTTTGTAGTAACTTGCAATTCACATTAAATTGGAAGTCTTGTTTTAACTCTCGTATGTAAAAAAGAGCCTCGAGCAGTCGAAATAGTGAGAATAAGATAATGTAATAAAATGCAAACACAACAGGAAAATTAACTATAACAAAAATGTTTTGTAATTCAAATATTGTTTTAAAATTTCTGGAGTATTGTGCTTATAAAGTTTGTTTTCTCAAAATCTCATGGAAACGATATAAATGAGATCTATCTACATTTACTTTATATTAAACATAAATAATAGAAGAAAATAAGAAACTACCATATTTAGCATGACATCGCCCATTTTCAGTTATTCAGTGACAAAAAAAGATGATTTTTAAACTTTTCGGGAAGCTTCTCCAGTACGTATTTCAGATTTTTTATGGGATTCACAAGAATGCCAATAATATCAGTAAATATATGTTTTAACACTTAGGCATGTGAAACACCAATACTCAAAACATTTTTTCCCTTTCTACAGCATGGGTTACATGTACAAGTGACATTTAATTATTTGTATATTTTATAGATACACATTCAAAAGTGAATGTGAACGCCACAATATGACTTTCATAAATATTTGAATATATTTGTAAGATATTCCCTATTTAGAAGTAGATGAAAGATGTTTAGTTAAGTATTCTGAACCATATCAATGTTTGACTTCAGAATGTATGAGGCATTTATGATTAGCAATAAGAGTTTCATATATTTAATAGTAGTAAAATTTCTATGCAGTATTCCCTCAGGTAATATGAAGTCTGGAATTTTCTGCTCTAAACCACTCTTTGTTGCTGGTTCCTCTTCTTCAGCTCTGGTCATGTCGGGTAAGAACATTTGAACTAATAGCTAGGTACCAAAAACACAATTGCTGATTCGTTGAATTGCTTTGAATTATTCATCAAAACAGGAAGTGAAACCCTCAGGAAAGCAATTAGAATCTTTATCAGAAAGCATTTCAATCACTTCGCTAGAGCGCCAATTTCAGGGTCCGTGTCTTATATTTACATAACACTCGTTAGCTACTGGATTTGAGCTCTCTCCTCTTGCATTTCAGAGTGATTGGCAGCCTTTGTGGTATTATGACGATGCTTTGATCGCTATTCGTATTATGATGATTTTCAAGGAGTCACGTTTGTTGCAGATAGAGTATTAATATATATATATATATATATATATATATATATATATATATATATATATATATATATATATATATATATATATATATATATATAAATTTTATATATATACATTATAAGTAAGTATATATATTATACAAAATGTTTTGAAATGTTAAACTCATTCTTTGTGTCCATATCTATTAATTTAAGGGCATTACTTCTAGTTGCTTCAGTATCTTTACAAAAAACAATTAATCAGCTATTTTTTTAATTACAAGTATATAAAGGAATTATTCGGGTCGTGTGACAAAGGGATGTGTGAATTGCATTTGAAACAAATATACAGTAGTAAATTATAAGCATTTGATTGTAAAAAAGTAAGAAAGTTATATGTTCTTCATATTTTATATAAGCATCATCATAGCCTAATGGTAGATTGGCGTTCTTTAATTCGAAAGGTAATTACTTCGAATTAAAGAACGCTAGGTAATTTAAAGAACGCTAGGAATTAAAGAACGCTAGGAAGAAAGGTAATTCAAAATCCATATAGTTATATTTATTCACAAAACTTAACTTTATGAGATAATTCTTTGAATCATATTATATTTTGTGTGTGTGTGTGTAAATAAGTAATATTTAAATTAAAATTATAGAATAGTTTATAATTATGTATTTTTACACATATTTGTTTCAAAACAAATGAGGTATTTAGTAAAATATAAAAACGTTTACAAAGTACAGATATCGTTGAATATAAGAAATTTTGAATTAGTTGATCTGTTGATACGTATTATTATTAGATAAAAATTAGAATTTCTCTAAAACTCAACCATAGTTTTCTTTTAAAAATACAACATATTTTTAAAAGTTAAGAAAAGTAGTTTAAAAGATCCATTTTTGGCAAAAAGGACATGTTATCGCTGCAATGTTAGTTTTTCAAAACAAAAATCTCCTATTGAAACAAATTATGCGAATGTAAGTTGAAAATTATTTTGAAATATTTTATAAAGGATTCAATTTTTCTAGCATATTTTAAGATTATAAAAAGTTAAAAACCGCATACGAATAAGTGACAATTCCAAACTTTTAATTTGTTTTAAATACTAACAAAAATCTTATGTCACATGAGAAAGATGAAAATCATAAAAGATATTATTGGCTTGAGGAAACATTTAATGGAGCATTAAATTTTATTTGAAGATGTAATTTAAATATCTTTTGACAAATGTGGTAAAAAAACATCAAACAGACAAACGGCAAGATACCTTTGGGGCACGCGCGTTGATTGTGCCGATCTTTATTAAGGGGCTGGGAAGAATATTTCTCTCTTTAGAAGAAAGCACTCGAAATTGCTTTGTCTATAAGGACAACGGCATCACGTAATAAGAGACATCATTATCAGGAGGGATTTATTACAACACTGTGTAGGGATAAAGGGGAAACGAATATTCCGTTACATAGCAGAAAGCAACCGACCATGGATAATCGACCTAGTACTGGAAGATGGAGAAAAAGAAGTATTGTATTGCTTGCAGGGAAAGGGAGTCCGGAAAACGTACGGGACACCGAAAGATTAATCGATGTTGTTTCTGAGCTGGATAACGAGGTAAGACCTCGCAGCTTGAAATCTGGCAGGAAGACACCGATTGGAGAAGTCCGACTGACTTATGGCCTTCATCAACAGTAGGATATATTGAGCTACAAGTAAGGAAGGGTAAAGTTGTTGGGAATGAGTCTTTTTAAACCGAGTGAGTTTCAGTCTCAAAATATTAAAAAAAATATTTTAATGGATTTATGATTACAGGATATACCGTTTTGTATTTTTATCAATCAAAACTAACTTACAGAAAAAAAAGATAATTAAAAGATAATTTTTACTTACGTAAACAAATCAAATGTGATTTTTGATACGAAATCAAAAATTAAATAGATTTAAACCAATTGATTTGTTTACGTAGATGAATTTAAATAATTTTATTGTATGTACAAATTATAAAATAATTGTATGATAACAAAATCATTTAACTAATTGTGTGAAAATAATCTATTTCATTGTAAAATCTCATAATCTGCTTAACTGAACTATGAACAAATCTGCGTAGCTATACAGTCCATTTAACGAAATATTGTTTCTACATTTCCAGAATTTAAACCAATAGATTAAACCAATAGATTTAAACCAATTGATTTGTTTACGTAGATGAATTTTATATTAGGCTTATAGACTTGACACATAATATCACCTTATATTTTTTCTAAGTTTACTACAATATAGAAAAAACAATTACAATTAAAGATTTGATAATTTACAGTTTTGGGATCTTATTAATTTTTAAGTCAAAAGTAATGTTTAATCTGTTTAAAAAGATGAGCTATGTGTTTATTGGTCGTAAAATAACATTTTCTACTGATTTTTGTAAAATTTAATTCATTGTTTGTAAAAGAATTGTGGTAGAAAATAATTTTTAGAACTGTGCTTGAAAATTTACTTAGTTCCTCTGTGACTGGTTTGAGGTTCAATCCTTGGGCTGGGCAAGGTAGTCAAAGCCTTCAGTGAGTACGAAGCATGTTTAGTTACTAATAAAACTGAGTATGAAGCATATTTAGGAACTAAACACTGTGGCTTTCATGTTAAGGCTGATCGCCTAACCGGGACAAGTACCTCGCAAACCAGGGCCTCGTGTACGAAAAACAGATATGACTACGGTAGACCTTGACCTCAGGGGTCTATAGGTCAGGGCCCCTTTTAAATAATTTTATTGTATGTATAAATTATATAATAATTGTATGATAACAAAATCATTTAACTAATTGTGTGAAAATAATCTATTTCATTGTAAAATCTCATAATCTGCTTAACTGAACTATGAACAAATCTGCGTAGCTATACAGTCCATTTAACGAAATATTGTTTCTACATTTCCAGAATTTAAACCAATAGATTAATTAGAAGGAAAAGTTCGTTGATAACATAATATAATTATAATTGGAATTCTAACAGTTGTAAATTGTGTTTGGAACTCACTCAAAATACATTAATCTTCGAATGTGTTCATTGGAATTTCTGTGGAAGAAACTAATCATCCGAGAGTTAAGATGATGTAATCTCACCTTCTAATGTGCGGTTTTCAGGGAATAGTTCCAAATTTGTTACCCTCTTTTTGAGTAATCTGAGGATTTTCAATAATCTTACATTAAAATGGAAAAGGCGATCATGTTTTAATGCAATGTATTAGCGACAAGGACTGAGTTTTCAGCGGCATTTAAATTAATTCAATTTTCTCTATTAAAGGAGGCAAACCATGTGAGGATTCCTCTACAATTTCATTTATTTTTGTATTATAAATCAAGGAATGTTTAAAATGTTAATTTTTTTTAACTTAAAACATTAAGGATAAAATTTTTCTGAATATATGCATATTAAAAATTGCTTTTTTTAATAAAAACCTTATCAAAATTTTTCTTTATCATTACATAGTAACATTTTAAACGTGAAATAGGATTTTAGATATATTGAAAATTTTTGGGATAATAGGAATCACAAAAAACATCTATGCCCAAAGGGGGTATCGAACCTGCAAATTAAGTTTATGCATTCTGAATTTGCTTCAGCTTCAGTTTATGCATTCCATGCATAACACACACACACACACACACACACACACACACACACACACACACACACACACACACACACACACACACACACACACACATTAAATTGATTATCATAATTTTTTATAAAATATTTCAATGTGTCTTGGATGACTTGATAAAATTAAGCATTGAAATAATTTTTCGTGTATGAATGAATTAACTATAGTAAAATATAGTATCCATGTTATTAAATAGGTAAAGAAATAAAAAGATTTTCAGAAAATTAAAAAAAAATTGAAAAGTTGAAAGATATTTTTAAAAAAGTAAATTATTGATAATTAGGTTATATATATGTATGTGTGTGTGTGTATATATATATATATATTGTCATATATATATATATACACACACATATATATGAGAAAGAGTGATATTTTTTTTATTCCTGTAATGTCAAGCGAAATGTCTAAAACAGTGCAATGAAAAAACGCACATATTCTTAAATACTTTAAGCAATGTAACAATGAAGAATTATTTCAAAATGCATTACTTAAAATAATTAAAAAGAATAATAGGAAATTAAATTGTAAATCTGTTATCCTAATTGATCATGTGATCCATGCTTTATCTTTCTAATCACATTTCACTTTTTCTTTTCTCAAATTTGAGCAGAAAATCCTATGCTTTTCCTCACGGCTCTTTTCCAAATTTAAATTAATACAACTATTAGCATTGACAAAGTATGACAAAAAAGACCCAAAAAGATTACTTTAATTAAACTAAAAAACTTTTTCTCTAATAAATGAGTCAAACATCTTCTTTCGAAATTCAGGTTGAAATTTAAAACTATAATATAGCCAAATAATGGAACGATGGCAGCAAATTTAAATGGAAAGAAATGACGAAAAAGAAAACCCTATTTCTAAATTCAGGAACTCTTATTGGATCCTTTCAAATGATATTAAAATTTTACTCGAGAATTTTGCTGAAAAACAGATGGGCCTTAAGGTAGAACATATTGATCAAACTTTTCCTGTTATTCGATATTCTTCTTGGGCCGTGATGTTTCTAGGGACTCGCATTTAAGGCTTTTACTCGCGATCGTAATTTACATGCTAGCTTTTTCTTTCTGGCTGTTGCCTTCGAGTTTTTTGCCTCTTTTCGAAGGTTTCAGTACTGATTACAGTAATTTAGTTTTCGAATAGCAGACTTCCAGTGAATTAAACCGCGCGTCAAAGCCCATGAGAGCCATGCTCAAAAGAAAGCCTTTACCTGATAACAAATTGTTCTGCATTACTTCGACAAGTGTTTTACCGTGAATCACAGATTGAAGGCGAATTTCTTTTTTAATCTGGTTATGCATAGAAAAGAAAAAATAAAAGTGAATCCATTTAAGTTAGATTTTTTTTTGTATCTATATTAGTGAAAATTCCCTTATGGAGATTAGTTGTAAATATTCAAAAGAAGAAAATTTTGCTATGGCCTATATTGTCATCTGTAACAGCTTGATTTATAAAACTATATCAGCATTTGCCCCATGATAATTTTATTAACTGCTTGCAGCTCATACATTAGAATGTTTTAACTAATGTGCTTGAGAGAGAACCCTTTTTTTTTAAACAATAAAGTAGTTGTTTCTTCCATTACAGTTGAGATCATTTTATTCCGCTTGTAAAAATTTTCAAAAACCATTAAAATAACCTGTTCTAAATGATTACTGTTCAAAGTTTCCAATCTTTAATGATATTGCTTCCAAAATTTCTGATATTGTTATCTTTTGCAATTTGTAACTTTGATCGATTCAAGTTTTCTGACTTGGCTCTCCTGCTCACCAACATGTCTTGCGTCATTTAACGTTTTCTTGAAATTTGTTAAGGCTTCTCCAATTCCCTTTTTTTTTATTTCATGAACATTTTGTGGGTAAAACATTAATTGTTATAAGTATTCGAAACCGTAATTACAAGAGTCGTGTGGAATCACTTTGAGCCAAATGCCCTCAACCATATTCGAATTGATTTGGACTTGATGCCTATATCAGGTAAGTCTTTGTGTCTACAACTCGTTGGAATCAAAATCAAAAATATTGTCGAAGTTCATGTTGTTAATAAAATGATTTCTTATATTTAAAGACAAAAGCATCGGTTTGAAAATCCGTTTTTCTTTGATTCAAGCTACTAACACATGGACAATATAACAGAAGTAAAAACAAAATGTGAAAGACGAGACAAAACATACAGTTTATGGTCAGTTTAAATTGGCAAGAAAGATTTAAATCTTTTAATTACGACACTCGTTGATTACAAATAATACATCGATTTGTAAATTAATGTATTTACGAGGTAAAACATTGCATTTTCGAGCATTAAATTTCAATGCAAAGCTTTACGATGAATTATCCTTTACTTTTTTTTAAATACTACATGTTTTGAAGAATGTATCGTGCAAAAAAGCATATTTCGAAGTTGGACCATTTGAAATGTTGTATGTATCTTCTCGTGTTACGTGTTAGGCTGTATTTTGGATTACAGCATAAATGCTGTAATCCAAAACACACCCTATACATTTATCAATGCTCACCTGAACAACAGTAATGTGTCACTAGTATGCAGTAAATGTTGCGGGCCGCGGTGGCCTAGTTGATTAAGGCGTTGTTCTCATTATCCGAATGTAGTGAGTTTGAATCCGGCTTAACCAAAGATCTGTCGTGTTTTCTAATGGTGGTTGGGGAACGTTAAAACTAAGCGTGGTCGAATTTTCTCCAAATGAAATATTTCTGGCAGGCTAATTATTGGTGGTCTTCTGCTGGGTCCTTGCTTCAAAATTTCGGAAACGCCATCCGGGTGCTTTAATCTAACTGGTAGAGCTCAACACAGGGCAAAGCTGCTGTCGTTTCAAAGTCAACAAGATCAGATAATATTTAAATGAGTGCAACTTTTGCATTATAATATAGTAGTCAGATAACACAAAAATGTGTATCTAATTTGAAAAAGAGCCTAGCTCATCTGAAAATTGTATAATTTGATTCAGATGAAAATTATGCAATTTTCCGCTTAATATATATATATATATATATATATAAACCTATTTATCTAGCTAATCAAATTAAAGAAATATTGTCTTTGTATTCCTAAAATTTGAAATAATAGAGCAAATAGAAAGAAGTTTTTGATGTTATTGATAAAAAAGTAAAATAATTGTTATCGTAAAACAAACAAATTTTTACATATGGAATGAACTCGAAATATTTAAATATCCAGCCCCCACAGCGGACAATTTTGTGGTCAAAGTCTCTGGCAGAACATTTTTTTTAAATATCCACCATGTATGATACGAAATTACGCTATAAATATTAAATGTGAGAACATTTCATAAGTGATGAATGCAAGTGTAGAAATGCGATAGATCCCTTTTGTCAGAAGTGCATTTTAAAAATTGGAACGTAACATTCATCTCATTTTGTTCGTCAGTGGATAGAATTAAACCCGGTTTCCCCTGTTTTAAAGGGCTCTTCTCTTATACAAAGTTAAGGCGAGACCATGAAATACGTATATCAATGAGGGAAAGTTCATACAATATTCTTTTAAATGTGGTTTTTTAATCAAATATATAATTAGTCACATACAAAAAATGTAAGATTTGGCCCAATTTTGGAGATACATTTCCAATTTTGCCATGTTTATTTTCTGCATTTAATTACGAAGAATAAGCTATTAATTAAAGTGGGGCGTAACTAATGATAAGTTTTTTGTCATTGTGGATATGTGCTTGATAAGATAGAACTGTTAAAATTATACTGTACAATTATATACAAAAGAAGTCTTCATATATAAAATTTAAAAAGATAAAAATGTTTTCACTATACGGTAATTTTTTACTCAAGAATTCTAAGTAAGCTCGGATTCATAGTTCAAAGTGAATTCTAAACCATTACATTAAAGTACCCTTTGTCGAGTTGAGATTCGAACACATAAGGTGTTGAGCTAAAAGCCACAGCATTACTCATGAATTACCAGCTTGGAAAGAAAGAAAGGAGAATAATTTCAAACAAATGCGTCCATTAATAAATTATACGTATAAATAAATCATATAGATTTTAATCTTGATTATATTTTTTGGACGAAATTCCCTTGGCCTTGAGTGAGAATTGCGGTTTTCCAAGTGAGGTGTCCTGTGTTCAATCCTAATCCCAATGGAATAACGGGAGATTGACAAATATTTTATAGTTTTTGATTGAAGTTTATCGGGATGCTGCAATGGAGTTTTTCTGGTTTTCTCATTTATGACACGTTATTGAGGTTTCTTATTCATAAAAAGTCCTCTCCTAATGCAAAAAGCATCGGATATTTAGGTGCTTCGCAATGGATTTCTAAGATGGTTCACAGCTTAGGAGCAATAACCAAGCAGAAGGCCACTAAAATTTGTCCTTCCATCCTCAAAAGTATCATTTCACTTAGATTAAATTACGACCAATACCTATTTAAACCACAACAGACACAGATAGAGGACACAATGGATCTTTGATAAAGTTGGAAATCGAACCCATTGCTTTCTGATTATTAAAAAGACGCCTTTCTGAACCAAGCAGCAGCAATTATCAAAATTAAAACAGCGTTTTCTATAAAGTTAAAATATTATTTCCTGTATTCTATATATCCTGTATGGGCTTTGATAGAATAAAATGATATCAATAGATTTGTTGAAGTCAATGAGATCTTTTACACTCTCGTAATTTCTTATAAATAGAAAAGATCACAAGCGAGAATGATTGAAGAGACACGATGAAAGCCTGGATACTGAGAAACTGCTGCAAGATAAATGGTAAAGGGATGATTGAACCGTGACCTCTTGTTATCCAGGAAACAACCCTTTAATCCCTGGCAGTAATTGATTACTTCCACTGATTTCGTTAGCTACGCTACTAAGGAAAACATCTTACGTTGTATAAATGCAAAGAAATATGTATTTTTGCATCGTTTTAGAACTTAATCAGTATGCAAAGCGCTATTTATTATATTAATGATTTTTTGGTGTGAAGGTTTTTTGATAGACAAGAAACAAAATAAAAATCTTTTGAGGGACAATTTATTATTCTTGTAATATTACCGACATTTCTTTCTCATTAAAAATATATGATTTCCTTTAAAAATATTTCTGCGTGAATTCATTGTTTACAAAATGTATATTAATATTGTTTCAAAAAAGTGTGTATACATTACTTACAAAATGTGAAACATGCTTGTTTAGTTATATCATTTGTTTTCAGGGCTTAGTTTATTTAGTACTAGTGGAATGGTAGGATTGCTATCTAGGAAGGAACGGTCTTGAATTCGATCCCATCCACTTGAACAAAAAAGTTTGTTTGTTTGTCGCTCAACGGTCATTTTTTGCACACGAGGGCTGATTAGACCGGGACCCCTACGATTTAAAGTGGATTCCGAACCACTACAAACATCCATGCCCAAGGTGGGATTCGAACTCGCGAACTGTTGAACCGAAGGCAAGAGCGCTAATCATTCCGCTGTCAGCTCAGCTGGACAAAGAAAGATAAGTTTTGCGTTTCGTCTTCCTTCCTCTACATGTGACAGGAAGGGAGTGATCGAAAGTTTTTAAAAAGTTTTTCTCCTATAATACTTGAGTACATCACACTGTAAAAGAAGTCTTCTCAAAAACCAACAATAAATGGAGGAAATTAGTATGCCTTACAGCAACGGTAGTATTATTTTGTTTTATTACGAACTTAGAAAAATGTAGATTAAATTAGTTATGACGAATAGTAAACATGATTTGCATAAAATATGACCCCTTATATAGTATGAAAAAGGAACGTTAAGTAAATGTTCCAGTTTTCAGTATGTTTAATATACATATGGAGCTGAATGTAAAATCGTTATAGTAAAATTTAATTAAAATTAAAAAGTATAAATAATAATTCCCAATAATTAATATTGTCATTAAAATACACAAACAGGCATGCCGTTTTTCGATTTTATATCGCTAATAAATCAACCGATGGCGGAGTGGTTAGCGTCCCTAATTTCAAAGCAGTAGGCCCCGAATTCGAATCCTGGTTCGAACATGGATATTTCTTTATCCTTTACTTTCGTGGCAACAATGGTACACCCACTGGGTGTCCCACTATATAAGATGACATCACATTCATCCGGTGTACGGCTGAATGGGTATATCTTAAGTACAGCTGGTCTTTAAAAAAAAGAGACCGCTAATATACATACTTAAAAATATTTTGATAAATGTAATATTGTAATTAGATATAAAATATATTCCCCATCTTCTTCCTCAAAATTAGAAAGTTTTCTGCCAGATTTTATTCATTTCATTACTTTTATAAACTTGCAAAGGTGTCATAAGCAAAATACTAAAATAAAATAAAAGAAAACTAAATTAAGTTGGGACACAAAAGTTATTAGACTTTGAGCATTGATGCATATAAATTATGCTGTTGAATTTGTGTGGTCTTGTTTATTAAAAATAAAATAAATGAAATTAAAATTATTATAATTGGAAATGCCTCAGATTTTATATCCGCATCTATTTTCTACTCTAGAATAGAATTTTTATAGTTTAGTTTTGATGAAAAGAGAACATAATTTGTTTATAATATTTTTTCTTTTGAGGAATAAATACGTTTATCAATTTTAAAAATAATTATTAAATGTTTTAAGGTAACATGTTTGAAGTTTTCTTACTCAAAATTTATTAATATTTGCTTAAAAATTTGAGTAATGTGTAAAATACATAATTCAAAAGGTTTTTAATTTAATTGGAAATATTGTGTATTATATTTTCGAAAAATTAATAATTTCACACATTTTTTGCTTTTTTTTTGTATATTTTTAGAAATACCAATCAAAAAATTTCATATTTACTGCTTATTAGAAGATTAAAAAATACATAATAAACGTTTTGACTGACCATACATAATAAATGTTAACATTGACCCTAATCCTAAAGCTCTGTTGAGTTATTGTTGTTGCTAATTTCAAGACTATTCAGCAGAGCTGGACAATCCCCATGAGTCAAAAAGTATCCAACAAGTCTAAAAAAATAAGGGTACTACAGGACCTCGAAATGTGTTGCAAGACGTTTTAATGAACAGCTCTTTAATTATTTTCTGGGAGGACTTTCCATATATAATGGATTTTATTTGCGTGTCGCAAGAATAGAAATCTATAAAACTACCTAGCACTTGATAGTTGTGTACATACAGTTGCGCAATATCCACCACCCCTTACTCAACAATGGCTAGTATCAAAGACAGAACCCTTCGTTCTGAAGAAAGATGTTCAACCACTAAGCATGGTGAGGTTAGATATTCAATTCTTTCACTTTCTATTACACTCACAAAATCAACACATCCATTGGGAGATACTTTCCATTTAACTCTGGCACTAGTCTATTCTTGCAGAATGCAGTTACACGAACTCATTGAAATCAAGGACCACGTTGCTCTTCAATGGATCTCGAGCAACTGCGATGTTTTTGGAAATAAGCAGGCAGACAGATTTGGGAAAACTGGTTCCCTTATGATCCAGCCAAATCCCCCTTAGCCTTTGTATAACACACACACACATCAAAAGTTTAATTCTTAAGTATGGCAGAGTTTCCCTTAATACTGATGCGGCTATGGATAGGCAATGGAAAACTCTACTTGATGGGAACAATAAAATCCCTGGCTCCTGACCACGAGCTGTTGGTGTCTCTTGCCTCTGGGTGACAACTGGACATGATTGTCTACAAAGACATCTGCATCCAATAAGTGTAATGTACTCTACTCTTTGCCCATTGTGCAATCATGGTGATATGAATGCCGCTCACCTCTAGAACTGCTCTGACGTTTTAAAGTTTATGACTGACAACTCTTTTGATGCTACCAATGGTCTTTATTCTTGTTTTTATACTTGTTCATTTTTTTATTGTGTTTCTCGTCGATTAATGGCACAGATGCCGAGGACGGCCGTAAGATAAAAACAAATTAACTCTGGAATGAAGATGTTGATTGCATTAAGAGGTGAGCAGACAGTGCACAAGTGGTAATAATTTGTTAAGAGATAATTAAAATAGCTTGTACTTTCCCCGCTCCTTTAGTGACACAGATGTTTTGAAACTGGTGCATATAACACTGCACACTACGCACTGTACGTGACTTTTTCTTCGTATCTTTTGCATATATATATATATATATATATATATATATATATATATATATATATATATATATATATATATATATATATATATATATATATTCACATACAGAAAAAGCAAATTTTCAAAAGTAAATTTTTAAACTTTTTTACTCTTATTTGGTGATAAAAATATTTAAAAAACTTAAAATATTTTGTTTAGCATTTAACTAAAATTAAATAAGCAATCATTATCAAGTTTTATACATAAAGATACATGGTTATGCATAAAAATGAATAACATAAGATTACGATGTTTAAAATAATAAAGAATTTATTTAAGTCCTTAGAGAAATTTTAAGTACACTTCTTTGTTTTTGCATTAAAGATTTTATTTAAAAAATCACCTGGGCAAACAAATTTTACAGCACTACTAACAATTGTGTTTCATTTTTGATAATTAATTAAAATATAGATAACAAAGAACAAACAAATATATAACATATATAACATATAACAAAGAAAATGTTTTGTAGTACGTTTTTATCATTTTCCCTGAATTCTTACGAAAGATTACTGGTTTACAGGTAAAAAAATCACTGTCATAAAGGCGATGCACATGCACACCAAAGCAAATATTTTTTAAAAACTACTTCATTTTTAATAACTAACGTAATTTCTTTTAAGAATATATAGTGACAAAATTTTATGTTGTAATTAAGCATAGTTTAATTATAATAAAGACAAAAATTTTAGCTTGTAGAAAAATTTTCTTAAAAGTAAGAAAAACGGAATGTTAATTTAAATAAAATTTTAAGATAATGATTCTTCAAAATTATGTTTATAAAACACGGTATAAGTGAAGAAACAGAATATTTGTTTTGTATTCAAAATTATATGTTTATTTATAACACACGGATTTTTAGATTTTGTATTCAAAATTATATTTATTTATAATACATGAGATATTTGGTTTTGTATTCAAAATTATGTTTATTTATGATACATGGGATGTTTAGTTTTGTATTTAAAATTCAAGATTTGTAGATCAAGATTATGAAGCTTTAAATTAATAAAACTGTTTTTGAAAGGCACTTTAATATTTATTAATAAATCTTGTATTTTATAGTTATATGTAAGTTCATGAATTATTCCATTTTAATAAAAGGTTTCCAAGTGATTAAATGTTATGTTTAAACAATCTCTTGTATTATGATATTGTAGTTTAAAGCAGCTTAATTTGCCAGAATTTTAAAATATTTTATTTCCTATATATGAAAAAAATATATTTAAAAAATAATTAAATTCAAGATTGAACAAATAAATTGTTCAATTTAAAATTTTTTGAAATGAAAGTGGATTAATTTCTTAGTGGCATAAAATATTTTATTGCCAGGAATTTGTAAATAAAACTATTCTAAATAAAAATATTTTAGGATAGTGCCATTCCTAGTTTTTAAGTGTAAAATCAAAACCAACATTTTAAAAAATATTTAAAATAAAAAATTAAATAAAATTAACAAAATTAAATAAAATTTAAATTAACTATACTAAGGAACTATGAAATTTAAATATTTTTAAGCTTAAAATTATATTAAGTTCCAACATTTTATTCTTTTTCTATTAAAAGTAATCGAAACAAGACTATTTAAAAACAAGGAAATATTCTAGAAAATTATCAAATTTGACGTTCATTCAAATTTAAGACCTAACTTTGAAATAGTTTGAATGTTTTGAAACTTTATCAAGTCATTGAAATAAAATATATAGAATAAAAATGTAAAGAAATTATGAAACTTAGATTTCTTAAGATAAAAACTGAATTAAATTGTTAACCTTTTTAAAATTTTTAATTGCCTGAAATTAAAATAAAAATAGGAATAAATACTGTTCTTAGAAAACTATGAAAAAAACGAAATTATGTTTTTTAGAAAATTTGGGATTTTACCAAAGATGTACCTTTCATTTGATAAATTTTGCTTGCTTATTAGAATTTTAAGGCATTTTTTTCCTATATGCCTTAAAGTTACAATAAGCATGCAAAATTATAGAAAGCAGTGACCTATCTTCACATGGAAAATCAGCTAAACTTAAATGTATTATAAAACTGGAAACACTTTTATGATTTATAATCATTAAGTATATGAGAGCCCCGTAATTAGCGCCCATTCTAAAAATAGCCACACACTCTAGCACGGAAACATATTAGAGAGTTTCGTCATTAAGCATTTATGTGACTAGAGGATGAGAGACGCAGAACACAAAGTGCCGACCTCTAACACGAGGTGGCGCTTTTCTAAAAGCCGCAACAGTGGCATAGAAATTTACGCGAGGCCGTTTAACATAAATACCTCTCGGTGACAGGGCGAAGGGTCATCATCGTTAAAATGATGTTGGTATGTTGTTCTGAAAGTCAAAGCACTGCTACGAGCAATGCAGGGGGCTTAAGATGCATCACTTCGGATGGTCACGTGGTATGTTCCAAGGATAAATTCGAAAGCCATCGCGTAAATGATCGCTTTTCCAGAGATAAGAATCATTATTATCCCGAATGCAATTAAACTGCAGTTTTGAAGCCTTCCCCGACCCTGTTTTTAAATTAATAGCTATATATTTAAGGTTCTTGAATGAATTTATAATTAGGGACGACAAGCAGTTGTGTGAAAATCGATGAGATGGGAAATATACATAAGTGTGTGGGGAAATCCCGGACATTACCTTAAGGTTAATGGGTCCACCTTCCCAGCACCTAGTGTGCTCCCCACCTCTATGAGATCCTTGAGGGCATAACCATCGTGGCAATTATAAAGTCAATCAAATTGTTTACAAATCGGTAACAAGTAGTTACACAAAACATTTTAAGTGGCTTTAAGGCTTGTTAAACACCAGGAATAGCATTAGATATTTTCTCTTTCTCTGGGTTAAAAACAAAATTTGACATGATGACACATATAAAAATCAATTAACAGTTTATAATCAATGAAAATACAGTTAACAATTCGTAGAGTAGTTATTCCATTAAATACATTATATACATTGAAGGCAATTTTCTAGATATTATGAAAAGGGAAAATATGGCATGATAAGAAAGATGATAACTTCATATAGGCAAAGAATTTATCTAAGTTTAATAAATACCTTAACTTTTAAAAGCACCTTAGATTAAAAAAATTTAAAAGGTTTCTAAAATTCTAAAAGTGTTTAAGATTCAGAAAGTTTTTAAGGTTCTAAAACGAGTTCTCATTATGTTAAGCGCTTCCATAAATGAAATATATGGAATAAATAACGTGATCTTTTGGAATGAACAATACCGACAACCAATTTTTTGTGCGCATTTTGTAAACTGTTTCAAGTCCGCGGAACTTTCCAAAAAAGCAAGATAAGTGATTTTTGAGCGTATTTTCAACACGGAAACATTTTATGAAAACAATAAAAAGCTCCATTATTTTTCCAAAGAATATTTGTGAAACATTTCAAAACGCATTCTGAACATGGCTGAAAATCATTAACTTGATTCCTTAAGCAATTCGAGAACGCAGAAATTCCGGTTATAGAAAACGTACTCGAATTTGATTTTATGGCGTTTGGGCAAGCTGATATAAGAAATATTACACCTCTAAGGTTATGGCCGCCTGGTTGATTAAGCTATTCTTTCTTGTTATCGGAAGGTAGGAAGTTCGAATCTTGATCCAATCGAATTTCCATCCTGTTTGCTAATGGTAGCTGGGACACATTTAATACGTCTTGATCGCAATGTACTCCATGTGAAATAATACCGTTTGGGATGCGCAGGCTAATTTGGGGTCTTCTCAGCGATTCCTGTTTCTAAATTACGAAGATCTACTTTCAAGGCTACGGTAACACACCCATTGGGTCCCCAATATATAATGTGTCATCTCTTCTACATAATGTAGTGCTGAAAGCTGGACATAGCCGGGTATTAAAGCTCCATTATACAATTAAACATTACATTTTTAACATGTTTGCTCTGCTGGATGAACACTCATAGAATGATGTGATTTCTTTGGTTTATTCAGATCATACAAATATGCGAATTATTCAAAACAGTATTAGCAGGCCCATTATTCAAGTGTCGCGTTGGCCTGATTGGATAGGGGGTCGTTTTCATTATCGGAAGATAGTGAGTTCATATTTCGGCTTAACCGAAGATTCGTCGTGTTCGCTAAAGGCAGCTGGGGCAATTTAAAACTGGGCTTAGTCGCAATGCCTTAAAATGAAATGATACATCTCGGTGTTGCTGGCCAAGTATCGGGAGTCTTGTGCTTGGTCCCTGCTTTAAAATCATAAAGTCTTTATCCAGATGCTTTTATCTAATTGGTACATCCCAAATCAGAGGTAGGTATAGCAAAGTATCTAGACCTGTCTAGGGTAAACTACATTATTCTCATGGCTAAAATGAAGAGAATAATGGGCCTACAATTTATTGCACCAGCATGCTTCTTTGTTCCTAATTATTGTTTCTGCAGGATGTCAGTGAAACAAAATGTATTCAAAGAACTTCAAAAACGTTTCCGATCAGAAGTGTTTGATTTAGAATCAAATCGTTGCTACTGATGTGTAAATATAGATTGTGTAATGCAATATTTTGTTCTGCGCATGTGTTATTCCATTGCACGTCATAGCACATATATCATCTCATCATAACTCATCATTTGAAGCAGATAATAATATATAACATAAACTTTATATATATATATATATTCTGTAGTTGGAATCAAACATTTATAACCCGTTTTTTAGGTGTTTCATTTTCTTTTTGAAACGTCTATTTTCGTTACTAAGAAAAACGTGCCAAACTTGTATGTGAAACTATATGAATTTTACAAATGAAATAATATCTATTTAATACATATAGCGGAAATTTATAAATACTACTTCTACGGAAGACACTTTTTATCTGTTTCTAGTTTTAACCAACTATTGAATAAGATCAGTTTAAGCAATTATTGGTCACCAAGATATTTCAAATACTGATTAAAATTACCTTAAAAATTATCATTATTAACCAGAAATTGATGATACTATTCCTTAATAAAGTAATTCAAAATGTTTTAATTTGACTATAAAAGTCGAAGCAACATTAATGCTGAATACAAAATTTATAAGTTACCATAAAATACCAAACAATAATCTTTGTGTACTTTCTTGTTTCCATAACTAATTTCTTATTTAATGATGAATCAAATTGGTTTCAAAAATGTTTTGGTACATGTTTGTCAATACTAAGTGAAGAAAAAGTGGTTCTTTCTCTCGCTCTCATTTCTTATATTTCATTAATACTTGTATGCATATTACATATTGTATTTTATTTTTGAAATTGATATGAAACTAATCTTCAAGAAATTTCAATAATGATGGTGTAGAAAACCTTTATTAAAGGAATAGCAAATTTTAATCAAATAATAATGAGGTAGGTAAGTTGTGGTGGACACTTTTGGAGTTCTATGCTAAGATGCTTGGGAGGATATTTAGGAGATTTGAACTGCTTTCATACTTTTAACTCGTCGAAGAAAACAACTAAACTTAATTTAAAATACACAATGCAATAGAATTTAGCTGGATCGGCAAAATGGGCCTTCCGATCATGAGAGGATCTTTTTCTTTAGCAGTTGATAAATACCAGCCTGTTGGGAGTTTTAGATGACTTAGAATCGTACATCTTCGATTAAGATAGTGATCCTTTAGAAGAGAATTAATATGAAAAAGATGTAGTTAAGCTGTATCAGTTTCAAGTATTTTCAATCACGAAAGTGATTCAAGCTGATTATCATGCGAAATGATAGAGTTTAGTTATATCAGTCTTGTGTACCTTCTGATACCAGAGACATCTTTTGCAAGTCAATTAGAATCAGTAAAAATGCATCAGGTGCATTAATATCAAATACTTTTCAATCACAAGAGTTTTATTCATAAGCTGACTATCATCATAAATTAAGGAGTTCAGCTGAATAAGTAATGAGTACCTTCTGATCACTGATCACAAGAATTACCCTTCACAAGGCAATTAATATCAATTAGGTGTAATTTAGTTGGATTATATGAAATACTTCCTGCACACACAGAATCATTCGATTACAAGTTATAAACAGATTACACAATTGTAGTCTGCAAATGACATTAAATCATTTATCATGATTGTTGAAACGATCATCAAACATTAGTTGGAAAACTGAGTATCATGCTTATTCCTTTAAAAAATAAGTTGTTAATGTAAATTATTTTTGATAGATGTTTGTTATGTTACAGCATTAAAGTTAATTTGATTTCGTCATTCTACTATCCTTTTTCGAAGAAAGAGGCCCAATGTGGCAAGGAACTATAGTTTAATTTGGATATTGAGAAACAGTAAAACATACACCTTTGAGGAGGGATTTCAACCTGCCAAATGTTGAGCAGAAGGTTAGAGCACTAAAAACGTAACCACCAAATCTCTTACAGAGCTGAGATTTGGTCAATCAAACAAGCAAATTCTTTCAGTCAACTCCTCGTTGTTTACTTTGAGATCACCAAAAAATCCTCTTAAAATTTCCTTAAAACTGCGATTTTAAGTTATTACCTGTATCCCCCTTCTGATTCTAATAAAACAGCAGGATTCCGGATCCATATTTACTTTCCCAATCATGTATATATATATATATATATATATATATATATATATATATATATATATATATATATATATATATATATATATATATATATATATATATATATATACATATATATAATTATTAATAAATTAGAATTTCATATGTTTACTGAGATAGAGTCCAATACATGGCACGATATTGTGCAAATTAGTATAAAATAATTATGTGAGAATTAATTAGAATATTTTAGAGTAATTTTCATTTGTTATTAGAGAGAATTAATGATCAAACGACAGTTGTTTGAAATAGTTAGATAAGATAGAATAATATTTGAAAAATAAAATAAAAATATTATCAAAAAAGTATTAAAACAGATGTATTTGAAGTTGTACAATAAAGGATTTTAAATTTTAATATAATTTTCCAAACTGTTTAGTTGAATTAATAAGTGAAACACAATCTCCTATAAGATTTAAATAAAGTAAATGATATTGGGCTTTTTATATTGCAAATAAAAAACTAATTTTATTCAATTTCAATGAATCACAGCCCTTATTTTTTGCATACTTTTTTATGTTGTTCTGAATATTAATCCTCGTGCCACACCAGAAGTATAATAACTCAATTAAAACAAATAACCACAAAAACTATATATAGTATAATGAGAAAATGTATTCTTTTTCTATTTTTTATAAAGAATAGTACAAAATGTTTTTAACTTACATCTATAAATCATACGCTTCATCATACATTTTATAATTTTCTAATTTTATCTATTTTTGTGAAGTTATGTTTCATTAAATAATTCATGTGATAATAAACAAATTAATTAAACTTCATAAAATCAATAATAAAACTAAAGACAAGGAATAAATAAATTTTGACAAAATTAATTTTTTTCAATTACTATACTGCTAGGCTATAAGGGGCTTTACTATCTGGCACATATATGTATTTATTTTTTAAATAAAATAAATATTTCCATAAAACAGTAAATAAATTTTGACAAAATTAAATTATTTCATTTTCTAAACTAATAGTCCATAAAGTGCTTTATTATCTGACACACTCGTCATTTTTAAATGAAAGAAGTATTCACATAAATCATAGAATTGAAAAAATTTAATTTTGCCAAACAAATATATTTTGGCAAAATTAAATTTTTTCAATTATTAAACTAATAGTCCATAAAGTTCTTTTTATCTGACACACACATCTTTTTAAATGAAAGAAATATTTTCATAAAAGAAAACTTTTGATTAGCAAAGTAATTTTGTACAGTAAAGTCGTATACAATACAAATTTGAACAACAAAGTAAGTAATTTTTAACATTTTTTACTATTCTATATATAATAATGTAATCTTGTTATTTTAATCACTTCTCTTACTAATTTGCTTAAAAAACATCTTAAAAGTTAATTTACCATTGAATTAACTGATAAAAAAATCAGGATATGAAAATCATTAGGAAAGTTAAATTATTAATTTTTTATGTATAAAAATATATCCAGTGCTAAGAGTACGTTAACTGAATATTAATTAATTACACCTGTACGCTATAATCAGTTTAATTTCAAAATATTTATCGAAAGAATAAAAAATATTATTGATATTCTCAGTTTCCAAATTGCATTACATTTTCTTTCAATTATGTTATGGAGCTAGTAAAAAGGTATTGAAATAAGTGTTGCTAATATATTCTAGCATGCCCGAGATATGTCGGGATGGTTATTAATCTGAATTTGAAATAACTTGGAATCAATTAGAAATAATCGGAATCAAAAGTTTCTATATCTTGATTATAAATCAATTAACTAAACATGAGAGAGACAGAACGTCATGAAACAAATTATGCTAACATACATTTTTACAATCGAGAAATCTGGAATAATAATTAATTACTAGATAATTGGACCCAGAAATTCAGGGTGATCATGGAAACGGTTAAATTTTTCTTCTACTTTATAATTATAAGTTAACAATGCGTGAGAAAATAAATACCGAATTGAACAACTTGATAAAACGAACTTCAATAACAAATTCTGTTACGGCCGGGATATCTCGGGGATGATTTACGGCAATATGTATGAAACCGAGAGAGATAACTCGGGATAGTTAAAAAGGCGGTTAAAATTTTCTATTTTAAAAGAAAAATATTACAAGGAAAATAAAATAATTTTATATGAGTGCATTAGTAAAATCTTTGATTGTATTTCTAAAAAAAATACAATAGAAATCATTAAAAATATGCGTATAAGAAATATATAATAAGCTAGAAATAAACTGCTTCTTTTTAAATGCATAGGAAGTTGAAGATATAGGAAAAGCGAGATAGGAAAATTTGGTTTATAAAAGATCAATCATTCTACTACTCTTCCTTTCGGGTGCATGCAAAATAAGAAATTCCACTTGAAAATTTCCTTTTCGGGACTCGACGCATTTAATCTTAAAAGATATATTTTTTATTATTATTATTACTGCAAAGAAAGTTGTCAATTTTGTACTGAAATCGATGATATTCTCTCCTCCCAATTTCCAGCCTCGTGGTATATTCAATAAAAGTGTCCAGATGCACTGAATATTCAACAAAAAGAAAACTGCA
Organism: Latrodectus elegans; assembly: GCA_030067965.1. Lineage (NCBI taxonomy): Eukaryota > Metazoa > Arthropoda > Arachnida > Araneae > Theridiidae > Latrodectus > Latrodectus elegans. The sequence continues at coordinate 21,774,621 of CM057820.1, read as the reverse complement.
ACAATCGCTCGCACTTAAGTATCTGTCTATCACAGCAGAGGGGTCTGCATGTAAAAATCTTGACAGTTGGCCTCATTTTGTTCGGAAGTTTCAGAAAAGGTTCGAAAGTTTTAAATAGAAAAGACTTTAAATAAAAAACTTACTTTAGCTTTCTAGACCACTAAACTGAATATATTTGAAATATTAAAGCTTACTTACACTATTAATTGCAATGTACACAAAAGAGAAGTAATAGTTGCTTGATTTATAAAAGTTTTGGTTCTCTTAAAGTTGCTTATTTTAAATTGTAAATTATATACGTTCTTAAGCTATGACAAGCAAATATCAAAATAAATTTCACTACTTTTTAGCTCAAGGATTTTATTGATTTAATGTTAACAATCTTAGACTGTAAATTCTTTCTGAAGTTATAGAAAGAATTCTACAAAATATGAAACTCTGATAATTTTTTCTTATTTAAAAGTTTTGGTTTTATTTAACATCAAGTATCGCTTAAGTCTTACATGTGTTTTTCAAATCAAATTATTAGTTTTTTAAATATATAAAATGATTTTTTTTAATGTGAGTCAGTTGCTAAGATTTTAAAAATGAATTTTTTAAAAATAAAAGATAAATTCTAAGCTTAAAAATTTTTTATTTTTTAAAAATTATTCATTTTATAAATAAACATTAAAAGATTACTTAAGCTGTTTAATGCAATATTTAAAGTAAAGCTAATATAGTTTTTGGACAAAAAAGGCTTGGTTCCTTTAATAATTTACTTAAAGCATTCTTTTAAGTAAAATTGTTAAATATCAAATCGGCTTTCCGCCCAGAAGGGCTGGGTTCGATTTTCAATGCCACCAAATATTCACTGAGTTCCTGCTATATACATGTTTGTTAAATCTGTGGAATAGATACTCCTGAGATCGGTCGTTGAGCATTTATCATGGGTGTATTAGGGTCTGGTGAAAATTTCCTCCTACTCCAAATATATGTAAAAATTGAAGTCGTGGTTACTTTAATCGTGCCATCTATCGGAGAAGTCTAAAATAAAGACATACTTTCCCCTTTCTGGTGCTCCGGTAGAACAAAAGATGCACGCATCTGACTTAATGTAGCATAATCGTCGGCTAGAGAGCTTGGGATTGTCCAAGTGTCATAAGTAATAACAACAACAAACGTTTCATTCCTTTAAGTCGTTTTCTTGTTGTTGCACCAGCATGTTTCCATGTATCAAGCCGAGTCCGACTCCACCTGTTAGATCAAAGAAGCCAGCCATGGGAGTGTTCATAATTTAAAATCAGGGACAGAACAGAAGACCCCCAATGCTTGGCACTCCATCACCATATGAATCTTCGTTTGCCTTTCGTTCAGGCCAGCATAGGCTACTATATGCATTCTTCAAATTAAAGTTACTAAATTTTAAACACGACTTTTTATTCCCTTAGCGTTCATTTATCAAGTGTGAAAACTTATATAAGTTGCTATCTCTGTGACACAGTTGTTTTTGTTTGTTGCAGTCCATGTTATTCAATCTTTATTCCTTTTTTTTTTTTTTTGGCTGTAAATGTTAATAATCTGCCGTTAGAAATAAAAACAATATAAACTGCTTTCAAATGATTGTTCAAAATAAAACTACTGATTTTTTTTTACATAAAAATTTTAATATATCTAATGTCATTCATTTTAAACTGAAAATGATTAATTAAGATAATAAAATTGTTCCTCAAAATAAAGTCGATAGTTAATTTCGGCACAAAATGTTTGGTTTCTTGAAGTTTGCTAGCTCTAAATGCTAACTGAAAACTATTAAATGTATCTTTTAAAGTAAAAATAATTATTCTAAACATAAAATGTTTGATTTCTTTAATGTTGTTTGCACTTGCAAAGGCCAATGTAATCTATTATAAATGTGTTTTTCACAAATTAAAACAATAAATTTGGCCATAACATATTGAATTCCTGTATAACGTTATTCATAAATTACGAGGGTCGTCCTTAAAGTAAGTTTCTCACATATCCAAAAGATGGTGCTCCAAAATGATTGAAACGCCTATGTACATATAGGTAGATTGTGCTATGGCTCTCATTTGTTGCAGTAGTAATTTTCGGTCATTTTTGGTTCGTCGTTTGCGTCGGGATTTTTCTGAATATAGGCAAAGTGACAGCAACGCACAGCGCAACAGTGGCCATCTCTCATTAATGACTACTTTATGGAGCAGATACGGCAGTGCTTTCAGTAAAATAGTTGCGTTAACATTACAGAACTCAGTAACCCTTTTCTGAGAATATCTCGAACTGTGGTAATAAAATCGTCATGAAATATCTGTTGTTCCTGAAATTGTGCACCAGCTGGGTATTGAAGAGCTTTATATCGAACAACAAACCTGCACATGGGGGCATCATTGACATTTCTGTAACGATAGCACGATGAAAGAAACCAGTTCCTTGATAGGATAGTTACAGGCAATGAGAAATGAGTTTTCTCACTTCACTCCAGAAACCAATCAACTGAGGATGAATGGCATCAAAATGGATCTCCGGTCTGGACGAAAGTCAAGAAGACTGTAACCAAAGAGAAATTCATGTGCACGGTCTTCTGGGACAGGAAAGGCATTCATTGACTTTTTGTCTTGGGGTTCAAGGGTAAACGCTGAATGTTACACTGCAACTCTAAGGAATTTGCGAAACAGGACATTCAAAACAAGATACGAGGAATGATCAGTACTGGCATTGTGTTTCTCTACGATAACGCTGGCCCTCATAGGATGAATTCCACAAAAAACTGCTGAAGATGTTTCGCTAGGAATTATTTGACCATCCACCCTATAGTTCCGACCTTGCTATCAGTGACCTCCATCTGTTCTTGCACCTGAATAAATTCCTCTGTTAGGGTATTACTTCTCCACTGACGAAGACCTGAAAATAACTGTGACTTGGCTGCATTCCCAGGCGGCAAATTTCTATGAAACTGAAATACAAAAACTTATCCCATGGTATGACGCATGCTACAATGCCCATGGTTCTCATGTTGACAAGTAGCTGAAATTTTGCTTATCTTTAGCAATAAATCTTCCTAAATCATTTTGTTTCTTTTTATGAGCCATGAAAAACTTACTTTCCGGATGACCCTCTTACAAAAACTTAATAAATGCATATTTTAATATAAGACTGATTATTTTTTACCTAAAAAATTTTGATTCGTTTAATATTTTAGGCTGAAGATAGTAACTAAAGCCTGATCGATGTGATCTTAAAAGTTAAAATCGATAGTTTTGGGACTCATTTTGATCCTTTTAACTTCATTTACTAATTATAAAACTTAACTTAAACTATTAAATACATACATTCGTTAAATTAAAATAAATAAATTTTGTACACATCTGATTTTTTTAACTTCAGGTGTGAATTTTACATAAGGTATTATAAATGAGTAAGCTTAGTTAATTTTTAAAGCAGTTACTTTAATAGAGTAGTTAAATGTTTCAAAGTAAGTCTAATAATTTTTGGATTCAAAATTTTTCTATTTCTTTAACGATACTCTGTTTCAAAATTGCATTTAAGCTATTTTTATGCCCTTCAATAATTATGCTTTATTTATGAGTTGTAAATTGTTTTTTTTAAACATATAATGGATGAGAAAAGAAAAATGTATATCTACAATATAATTTGAAAAATAATATATTTCCGAAAATATTTTTTGTATAAAAGAAATGCGTTCATTTTTAAAAAGGTTAATCTAACAAAATTTTTGTTCATGCAATTACTGTAATTTCCGCCAAAATATAGGGTTAATCTGTGGTTTGGGTACCCCTTTCTCGCCAAATGGACGATAGACGAGCAAAGCGTGGTAACCCTGATTATTTCATACTAAATGCACTCCTTGTGGCAATCCTGTCTTTTTGTTATATTTTGTTATACAATTATATGTATATTTTTTGTTGTACAATTCGTAAAAAAACATTGTTTTTGTTTTCGTTGCCATACCAACAGTGAAATTCGTTAAAAACACGGATTTCGATTTCGTCGCCATAGGAACGCCATTTTTGCGCAGTGTTTCTCGGAGCATTCAACTCCGCGATACAACACGCAAAAACACGCCAGTTGGCGACTATTTAAAAATGTGCCAAGCAGGGGACCCAAAACACATTTTCACCGAATATACCCTTGATTAAAATATAAACATTTAGCAACGTAGAAAGTTTCTACTAGTGCAACACTCTCTTTTATATATTTTAATATAATCTTTTATAGCTTAATTATTTTTGAAAATGTGGATATTAAAGGTGCTGAAATTCCATTTCCAAACGAAGAGATTGTACAGCAAGAAAACTTATAAAACTAATCTAGCGCAGACTTGGAAACATTTAAAGTTCTTTTGAGCAAAATTCGATAAGTTCTTTGTTTTTGGTAGTTCAAATAATTAAATGTCAAACTCCCATTTTGCTGCATTAATCTTGTTAAAATAAGTAAAATTAAAGTTAAATTTTCCTTGTTTCAGTTGATCATCTTGCTGTTGAAATAATCTTCACTTACATAGTATGACTATTAAATACACAGATTTTTTAAATAAGTAAATGTAAGCCCATTCTCTTTTGACCGTTTGAACTTATGCTGACTTAAAACGTTTCTGACCAATAACTGAATTTTATGTTTTAGTTATGCTTTTACTTAATTCATACTTTACATCACGGCGTTGGTCAAGTTTTTGCAACTAAGGCATTCAGAGTAGTTGATTGGTAACTCAAAAGTCATTTTTGTCACGCAAAAATGAATTCGACTAAGATCTGCAGTTTAAGGTGGATTGGGATTAATAGCATCCATGGCTGAGATTGTAATTGAAAATCCAAATTATTGGACAGAAGGCTAAAGCATAAAACATTCGCCGGCCAGCTAGGTGATTTTCATAGTGATGCCATTCAAAATTTAGTTTCAACCTGATGCAAACGATTGTGCAATATTTAAAAATGTTAAGTTGTTTTTCTCAAATGCAGTGATAATGATTATTTGTTGATTCCGTAGTAACTGTAATAAAATTTTGTGGTGCGAAAGTTTACTTATGGTCACTTCTAGATATTTTGGCGATTTTTTTAACGTCAAGAGATTTAGCTCCAAAATGTGAATAACTAAATAACAACCCAAAAGCTAGGTTAAATAAAACGCTGAAAATGCAAGGATTACCAGAAATTAAATTTTATCGCCAGTATTTATGGCAAAATGTTGTGCGAAACCAAGGGGTTTGGCAAACATCGAATAAAACGAGCGATTGGTAAGTAGTGGTAAGCCTCAACCACCAATGGTATGACATTTTCTTTTAGTGAGATACTTAGAAAAAACACACTGGACAGTTTAACATCCGAACATTTTCTGCATTAAAGATAATTCTTAAAGTATCGGCAACATGTTGTAAGACTGACAATAAACATCAATGAATATCGTCATTAAATGAATATATAAATGTTTGAAAAAATATTATATTTGGTTTTTATTTATATGAAAAGATCGGAGTAAAGTAACCATATTAATATTTTGCTTTATTGAGTGATGTTTTTAATTATAACTACCTTTTAATAAGAATGTTTTATAGGTTCTTACTTGTTTTGAGAATGTAATATCGATTATAGGAAGATATTGAAACTCTTTAATTATCTTATTCTAATAAAGTTGATAACTGTTTTAATTGGTTGAATAATTAAAAATGAAAAATAATTGGTTGAAAGTATGGAAAATATTTATCAAATATTCTAGACTTTTTCAGTGCTGGATCTGTGCTTTAAAATGTAAAGGAACACTACTGGATGGAGCAAAATTTACAGTTTCTGAGACATACATAAGTAGGAATAATGTAACAAAATGCAGAAAGAGCAGGAATAAGGTTCAGAAAAATGTAGATATTGAATAAATATTAGAAATGTAAATAGCATGCAAAGCAGGAAGCTGAATATTTAAAAAAATCACCAAAGAGATTACATGTAAATTTTATTGGTATTTTCTTTCTTGTTGCTTAAGACACTTGTTGTAACTCATGGCACTTGGACAAGCCAAGCTCGCTATTAGGGCACTTAAATATGAATGAGGACAACTCTGTAAAATTTCCGTGAAACTATTTAATCGGATTTAATTTGATGTAATAAATAATTCATCATTTGATTTTAAATAATATGAAAATGTGATATTTCCTAATTTTATATTCAATCAGTTTTATTTAAATTAAACAAATGTGAATAGACTAACACTTGATTTTAAATTTCCCAACATGGTTTTAAAATTTTTTTTTCGTATGATTCTTCAAGTTATTTCATTTGAAATACTGAACAATTTTGAATGATGTTCTACTTTTATCATCACTCAGTTTACGTAAATTCAGATGGAATCTCTTTGGTTTCAGCAAGTGTAATGTTTTGTGATAAATCCAAGCTAGTTAGAGTTAGGGATAGTCATTACCCCTTTTGAATTACGCACCTTTAATGCAAACGATTCCCCGCAAAATTCGAACAAATAGCTGAAGGGTCCCGTGCTTTGGGTGAGCGAGGCCAAGTTGTGCATCTGCAAAAGGGATGAGTCAAAAATATCAATACCTATCGGCTTTTACCTCTAATCTACTCTCTATATTGCCTACAGAATGAACTATTCGTTTTTGTCAGAATTATGTATTTTAAAAATTATATTTTGACATCTAATTATCTAACTCTAGTATCTGATTTATATTTAAATGTTTACATGTCCTTTTTCATAGTTCTGAGTTCCTCAGATACACTGAAGATTTAAAATATTATGGCTATTTCTACCATTTGACAGTAAAAATACTTAAATGACGGGAAATGTACACGATACAGGGAAAACGATATTTAGCTTGTCGCCTAGAATATGAAGCATCATTTTTGTAATCATTTGTGCTTCATGGGTTGAGATAGCTTATTTTCGCCATTAAGACAGAGCCGTTTGTGATGTCCAAAGACTCTGAAATTGCATCACTCATCGTTTTTTTGGGAGTTATTGTTGGTAGTATTTATGGCAAAAAGATGAATACTGGTTGGATGAATATCAACATGCAGGTTTCTGAACGCTTACGCATCATTAATGATTCAGATGGCAGACGTTGTTCGTCTTTATAAAATAAGACTAGTGGCAGATAGTGGCAGACAAGGTTGAATCATATTTTTAGAATGTTGCATGCATGTAGAACATTAAAAAAGATGTCGGTGAATATTTATCTGGATAAAATAAAATTGGTGACAGATAGTGACAGGCATGGTTATATCGTATCCTTAGAATGTTGGATACTTAAAGATAATTTAAAAAAAAGATGTCGTAGTTATTTTTCTTGCTAAAATAAGGTCGGGGGCAGATACTGACAGACATCCTTGAATATGGTTGATGACCATATTCCATGTCAGTATCTGCCACCAATCTTATTTTGAATGGTTGATGCCTATACACTATTAAAAAACTCAGATCTTGGTGGTATTTATCCTGGTAAGATAAGATTGGTGGTAGACAATGGCAGTCAGGGTTGAATCATGTCCTTACAATGCTGGATATTTATGCATCATTACAAACTTATGAGTCGGATTTTGTTTCTCTTCATAAAATAAGATTGGTGACAGTGATATACACGATTGAATTGTGTTGTTAGAAATATTTCTATGTTGACTACAATGTATTCCATCATCAATTCAGCCTCTACCTGACGCCAATCTTATTTTACCAAGAGGAACATCTGAATTGTTAATGATGTTTGGAGAGGTTCAGTTATGCAGTTTCTGCTACTGGTCTTACAGTCATTTATTATTTTGGCACAGGTGCTTATGAGGAGTATTTATAAGCAGAGGATGAGTTGTGCATTCTTGTTAAAACTCATTTCGAGTTTTCTCACCATTACAATCTATCTTGTGTTCAGGTCTTTTAGATGAGCAGCCTTTTCCGTAAGACACAAGAGTAATCATAATAATGATGCTTCAAATTCTCCACGAGCGCGACGATTATATACAGTTTTCCTTATATCACGTACCTTTTGCGACATCTAAGTATTTTACTGTCAAATGGTAGCAAAGGTCATATTGTTTTTACTTGTAAAAGCTAAATACGAAATTTCTTATTTATAATATTGATCTGTATATTAATTGTATTTATTTATGAACAATATTTATATATTCTTTATGCTTTTTATTTAGAATTTTAGCTTATAAGTATTTGATTTAATAGTCGTTTTGACATGTTCGAAAAATTTACGAAGTGCAATATTTTCAAATTATATAATTTAAAATATTTGATATTATTTATTTTATAATGCTTAACTGAGTGTGTCAATCTAATAATTAAAATATTTCCTGATTAACTTATACTGTAAGCAAATTTATTTCTTTTAGAATATTTTTTAGAAAATTTTCTGGTTTTACTAAAAATGCAGTAAAATAAAAAAATTCATTTTTATTAAATTTGTTCATTTTTATTCACTTTCATTAAAATTTATTTATTTTAGGAATGCTTATAAGCTTCTCTGTTTATCTAATTATGATATATTTGTAGAGTAAAAAGTAATTAATCTATTTAGTCAATAATATTTTTTATTTTTATTGGTTAATATTAAAAAATATTATGTATATTTCCATTTAAAGATAAGAACTAATTATACTCTTAATACCAATCATAACCTAATCGGGAGAATTAAGTGGTAATTTTTAAGATATTCCTCATCTTTTAACTGATTTCAAGCTACATATTAATCATATTATTTGCGATGAATTGTATATAATTGGAAATAAATCTTGAAAATTCTCCTGGATTTCATGTGGTACATACGAGAAACGTTATTAAGTTTAACAATCAATTTTAAGCATATAAGTTTACATAAGATTATTGATATCACAGAGTATTTAAAAATATTGCAGATGTTTAAATAGTATGTCACTTTAATAACTGAGAAGGCATTACTTTAATAACCTTTTGAAAATGTCTCATTTTGTGTGTCATTTAAATTTAAATAATAAAGTAAAACAGCATTTTTGAAAATTAAGTTTTAATTAATTTGACTGAAAGAAATCCAATATATTTGAATTTATGCACATATTTTTAGATGGAATTTTCCTTTACTTTCTTTTGATATACGATATTTCAATTTTGAAAGCTAAGTAAAAGTCATTGGGATTTCCAATTGGTAAAAACGCAGTTAGAACTTGCAAGATTATAAATTGAGTTTGAAAAACATTTAAGGATATTTTATTCAAAATAATATATTATTGAAATATTTTTGTCATTTTTCAATAATCAAGATATGGCTATAGGAATTTTCTTTCAGAAACTTGCAATGAAGTAACTAGATGTAATAGACAATGTTTTAAAGTAAGGCTTAGTTGTCTTGAAATATTTATGTGTGTTTAGATGCTCTTTAGTAGAAAATTAATTAAAATTTTTTTCAACCCCAATTAAAGACTATGATGTACGGTTAGCAGTGCAAAAAGCATAGGCAGAAAAAGGTGCACTACATAATTTAAACACATTATAATTGTTTCTACATGCAAAATTTAGTAAATTAATTCTGTTTTGGAATAGGTTTCGAGCACCGAGCATAAAAAAAAATTCGTTCTACTTAGAATAAATTTTAATGATAATACTACTGAATATGATGGGAATATGAGTCTTAATTTTTATAAAGATTTAAAGAGCTCCAAAAATTCAGTGCTCTATTGTAAATTTTCATTAAAGAATCTTTAATCACGGTGTTTGGGAAGAAGATTTATGTTTATTGATATATGCATATAATCATTAAATTGACATCCCTTAAATGAAGTCAAGGTATTTTTTTTAATTAAGGTACTAATATGGGAATAAAAAGGGTTACATAAAACTAGCAGTTTTAATAACATCACAACCAAACATATGCACAACATATATTTCATGCAAAATGATACTATAAAAAGCACTAACACAGACATGTTTATGTGTTGCTTCAAACATAATTAAATTTTCATTAAAAATTGTTAATATTATATTCAAAGCAATCAAGATTCATTATATTACCTATGATCACTTTTAACGTTTACGAAATACAGTTAAATTAATTCAAAACTTGTCTTTTTTTAAAATAAGATCGAAAATATTGAGTTATATTATATATTGATGGTAATTAGATTTTAAATTAGAAGCAGTATATTTACATAAATAATTAAGCAAGTTGTAAGTGTTACTCATATACAGTAATTTTGAATGTGAAATAATATGCGCAAAATTCTTCATAGGAAAAAATGACTAAAAATTTTATGTATAATTATTTTATATATTAAATTAAAATTCTCATTTTATTTATTTAAGATAAAGTTATTTAAAAGAAGAGCATAATCACAATAAACATACAAGATCAATTCAAACAAAAAGGAAACACATTTCTCATAAATTCACAGATACATAAAATTTCCAAATCATGCTAAAAAAAGCACATATGCAGAGGATTGAAATCAGGAAAATTGGTCCAACACTTGCACATCTAACACCACACCAATAGCTTACCTGCCACCGCCGTCAGCTGACAGATCACGAGGCTTGAGCAAGAAACAAATATGCAATTAATATACATAGATTCATTAATGAATACTTTCAGGTTGTTGTGTACGTATTTTCCGGAAAGTATTCCGAAAATTGCTGAAAAGAACTTTGAAATTTTCTTTTTTATAATGTACTGAATGTCTTCAATGTACTACAAAATACTATACTTATTTTCTGTTTTAAGAAGATTGATTAAAAAAAGAATGTGTTAATAAAATGAAATTTATATATATACATACATATACACACATTCTGTATATGTATATGTATGTATGTATATGCATATATTAAAATATATATAAGACTCAACATGCGTGTATGAAGAAGAATAAAAATTAAATTTGCTGTTATATATATATCTATATATATATATATCTGTGTGTGTGTGGGTATATTATATATATATATATATAATATATATATATATATATATATATATATATATATATATATATATATATATATATATATATATATATATATATATATATATATATATATATATATATATATATATATATATATATATATATATATATATATATATATATATATATATATATATATATATATATATATATATATATATATACTGACATATGCTTGTAGAATAAATTTAAGGCATTCTATTTTGCTGTCGCTTTAAATTTTTAGTATTATGTGAAATTATTTATAAAATTACTTCAGTAATATATATAAAATGCATTAATAGATTTCCACCGAAAACTTCAAGAGGAGAATAAATAAAACATCAAGTTTTGTTAAATATGATATTGTATAAATTAAGTATTTGATAAAATAATTTGTACATAAATTCACACGAAGTTGATAACTATTAAAAGTTGGAATTGCGTCATGCAGTATTAGGAAAAAAAATAATTTCATGATTGTTTTAAATACAGAAATTATATGAGAATGTATATGCACTGAACATTATCTACAGCACATTTAACTATTTCCTAAAATATGATATTGCTGTACAAAGCTAGCCATATTTAAATGGTTTATGTAGATTTTAATTTGACTATATATATATATATATATATATATATATATATATATATATATATATATATATATATATATATATATATATATATATATATATACATATTCTAATGTGTACCGTGTCCAGAATAAATATGGATATGTGGATAATATGTCAAGTATGCGAAAGGCTTATACCAGAAGGTGCAGTAAAAATGCGCTAAAGCCTAACGAACTTTTATGATCATAAATGAACTGATGCAAGAAATTAGAAGGCTTCGTGTGAATGCATGAATTAGGTTTCTCTCCAGCAGGCTTGAGGAGAGATCAATTGTGATGATTCTTTATAACCTCGGAGATCACCTTTCTCAATAATGTAATAGCACAAAATGCTATATTTCGGCACAATATAAGTTGTCTATGTTTATAATGAATGATATGTTATGCCGAAGAAAAATTTTTTATTTATGCAATTTTTTATACCAAATTAATAACTTATGTTTGACAACGAGTATGAATTCACAAAGATAATTTAAATAATATAATGATGACGATTATGTAATGAATATATAAAATGTTAAACAGCTATTTTACCCATTTTTAACAAGCTTGTGTTAGCTAGAAAATTAAAATATTGTTTTCTTAAAAAAATTTCAGTTAAAAGTTTGTATCGCATTTAAATAGTATATAGCTGATGAGCTATTTATAGAACAAGTGAAAGAATTCTAAAAGAATTTTCATATTAAAATATTCCTAAATACAAAAAATATTCGTTATGTTTTAGATATTGAAATTTTGTAAAAATATTAATTAATTTCTCCGAAACTGAAGAGCATAGAATAACGGATAAACACTATATTTTACCTGTTACTTTACAGAATATTTTTTATTACTTTAATAAATGATGATTGTAATTTTTAGAGTTTGATATAATCAAAGATACCAGGTACAATGTAATAAATATTTTAGGCAATTCTTACACAGTTCTCTTAAAACGTGAAAATAAAATCAAATATCAAAGTTAATTTCCATATAAAAATAATCCTATTTTAAAGTTTACTATATGTCAGATACTAAAACTTTAAGATAATAAAAGTTTGCTCAACTAATGATTTGTAAATCAAGAGAAATTTCTATTTTAATCTAATACAATTACCAGAATTTTGATCCAACAGGTACTATACACAATAAATATTTTACCTGTTATTCCACAAAATATATTAATACTATACACCTATTGTTCTGTAAAATTTAGCATGTTACTTCACAAAATAATCAATGTACTTTTTTTGTTTAAAAGTTTTAAAAATAACAGGCAACATACGATAAATTCAAGTCAGAATTTCAACTATGTTTAAAATATGAGTATAAAATTTTCATATGTAAGTAAATGTGATTCTAAAAATTAACCTTTAAAAGAAAATATTTATCATATTTCAGCTATTGAAAATTGAAAATAAAGAAGTGTGCTCAATGGATTACATTCAAATCTAGTGAGAATTGAGAACACATTGTTTATAATAAAACAAAAATGTTGCTTTGTTGAATTCTTAACCCAAAAGTAGTTTACAGAATGAATCTTTTATTGGATTTTCTGCAAAATATAGTTATATTTTATCTATTGTTCTGTGAACTATTACTAGTTACTTTGAAAAACGATTGTTATACTGGGTATTGTTTAAAATGCTAAGAATAGGAGGTAAAACATGATAACGTAAATCGTATAGGAAATTATGGTATTTCGAAGTTTCATTTTGCTTAAAACATGTATATATACTTTCATAATTAGGGCATGAAAGTAAGAAAATTATTCTGCATTAGACAGAAACTATTTATCATATTTCAGCTATTGAAAATGAATAAAAGTGAATTTAATTGATTACATTTAATTGATTACATCGAGGGAGAATTGAGAAATTGGTTTTTAACAAAAGACAAATATTGCCTAAACTCTTAACCCAGAGGCAGTGGTACAAGAATAAAACCTGTTGTATTAATTTATCATAAACTTGAAAGCGAAGCAATTTCCTGTCTAGTGTAGTGATTGATTTCTTTCCAGTTGCGGTTACAAAAAGGCAGTCTTTTTCCTTAACCTGACCTTTCTGGATGTTGAAAAGAAGTTCAGGAATAATTTTTTTAGAGCATTTTTGTGTATGCAATGAAGTTTATTTCTGTTCGCTGTTTGCAATGTAATCTTTTTTCCAGCTTGATAGACAATCTGCTCCTCAGAAACAGAATAGAATTTGTGTTCAAACATTTTATATTTTATATTTTTATTCTGACAATGATGCGCAAGTTTGGGTTTGATATTAAAAAATGTTATCACAATTTTTGCTTTGAAAGATTTGACAACATTTCAATAAAGTAGGAACAATTTTGTAATATGAAGTGCGATTGTGTTTTATAAAACTCTTTATTTACCGAGAACTATTTTAAAAGAGAATAATGATTTTTTTAAAATATATTTTCCAAAAAGTATTTTAAATAAGTTTAAAGTATCTTGAATTTTTGTTGACATTAAAATGAGATTATGGTTCAATTTAAAGGATACAATAAAACTTTAAGCATTTAGAGTAAGTTTATTATTTTTATTCTGGTATTTCCCTATCTTCTTTGTTAAATACTTAACTCGAATAAGTCATATAATTAGATTTTTCTCAAATTCATCTTATTAATCTATTTTGTGGAAAGTATTTATTATAAATAACAAATATAAGAGGTGTATTAAATAGAAAGTAATAATCAGCTTGAGTAAAATTTTAGAAAGGAATTTTTAATTAGAATAGTTCAAGCGTTGTTAATCTTTTTTAGATATTAACAAATGATTTTAATAAATCGTGAAGTTTTGTGCCTTATTTTACATTTAACATTAATATGTAAGATATTTATAAAACTATTTGACCCATTTTGTAAATATAAGAGTTTTATGGATTAAATGATTCCTTTTTTTCAGTCTGAAAACATTTCCAAAAATAATTTCCATTTCCTACTTGGATAAACTTTCTGTTATAAATAATGTTTTCATGTGTTAATAATTTTAACTAACTTCCTTCTCCAGTTTGAGTATTTTCTATTGTATGCATTATCAGTCGATTTATGAAATTTTCCTTGTAGATTAAAAGGTAACAGACATTCTTAATTGTTAAGACTAGAAAGAGATAGAAGACTCAATTTCTTAGTTAACTGAGAAGCTTGATGCAACACAGCATGATTTCTTCAAATTCAAAAATGGACTTCGGATACTTGTCCAGCTAAATTAAGAATATCCAGCAGATTCCTCAATAATTAATAAATGGATATTAAAGTTTCTGGATTGTCCCTCACAATTTAACACTGAATTATTTGACTTATTAATAAAGGATGTCTGGCTCATTTTGACGTGTAATAAATTATAAAATAATGAAGACTTGAGCAACCAGCCCAATGGTATTCATTCATGAAATAATTTATTTATTTTTTGCTACGTAAAATGCTTTAGAAATGAAATTCATTTCATATTTTTATACTTTATTTTTTGTATATATTTTAAATTGTTTGTAAACAGGTTCATCTGTTGTCAATAAAATTTTCTTTTCTATGTTGAATACATTCGTTGATTTTTCCCCTGATACATTGGATTCAATATATCTGGGACACCCGGATCACTTGTTTGAACACCATAAGACCTACCCTTGCTTAGGATTTTTGAAGAGCATTTTTCTTACAGAAGCAAATTGTTGATATTGTTGCATCAGCAAGATCCAGTGGCTCAGTAAATTCACACCGCTTCCCTTTAAGATCAGAAAAGTGAAGCGTCATTTGCCGTAAGCAGTAGTTGGGTGGGTGACCACGCACGCTTCCTAACTGGCTTGCTGGAACTCCGTGGGTAGGACGTGGGTCCATATTAATATATGATGTTCAAGTGTTACCGAGCTCCAGTTTCTCAGTAGCTTCACGCTTCTTTCTGTTAAAATCAGAAAAGTGAAGTGTCATTTGCAGCGAGCAATGATTGGGAAGTTAACCACGTTCTCTTCCTTAATGATTACTGGAGCATCGTTGGTTATGGACGTGTCCATGGTAATAAGTGACGTCCAAATTCCTTCAACCGGTGTGGTGTGAATGTGAAGAGGAGAGTGTCAGCTCAGGTGTGACCTCGTTACTTGACCGTGGTTCAAAATGACGAGACAATTTGTAATAGGTGAGTATCTCAAACCCTTTAATCTGAAGGTACAGTGCAGGTCTCACCTATATCACTATGTATGTATCTTATTGCACCAGCACACTTTCCTATATCTAGTCAATAAGTGGGCTCTACCAGTTAATGGACACAGCAGGGCTGGAGTCTGTCATTTAGAAGCAGTGGTCAAGCAGAAAACCCTCTAATACTTGACAAGCCTCCTCCAGAGATATCATTTCACTGGAAGCCAAATACACAGCTTGGGTGACGTAAAGGAGGACAACTGAAACAACAAATGTTTGTTTCCTCAAACATGACGTGAAAGCGACTCTGCCGTCCAATGAAAGTTACACATGGTGAACATTAACAAAAGTCACGAAACGTTTTGGAATTTTTCTTACCAATAAAGGTAATTTAAATTTTTTAAGCTTCAAAATGCGTGATACATTTTATAGACAGATACTTTGTATTTTAAATTTTTTTTTTTTAATTTCAAAGAAACAAAGCAATTTTTTTAAAAATGTTTCCAGTTTTATTTATTTCAAATTTATAATCAAATCGAGATTTATAAAATTATTCAATAATAATATAAGCAATTTATTTAACTAGTTGAAATTTATAAATTTTATAGCTAAATTTTCTTAATTATCATTAGATATAATTTTTCCAAGAAGAAAACAATATTTTTTTATTAGTTTCCACATTTAAAAAAACATCATTGATTTTTGTATTTCTTCTTTTTTATCTAATAGTTAAAAATGTAATTGTTTCTATCCTTTTTGAATAATAATTACATTACTGCGATAGTAATAATAACGTTGAATTATAAGGATTATTGTAAAAATTTTTACTATCGTTTAGAGTTTAATTCAATATTTTAATTATGATCATTTCGTTTTTAATAATTTTCTATTAGGATTCAGAATTTTTTAAGGGAAATCATTACATTAGAATTTATTTTACAACATTTTGCATAACATTCATATGTATGCATACATACATTTGCATATATATATATATATATATATATATATATATATATATATATATATATATATATATATATATATATATATATATATATATATATATCTATATAGATATATTGTTGTTTCTTTTGGCACTTGGACAAGCCAAACTTGCTATGCCATTGGCTATGCGTATTTATGTCAGTAGGGTGTCTTTCGTTTAACCAGAGCACCACGATGGTGAAACTACGAATTCGCTCTAAACTTTTCTGATAGATGGCTCCACCAGAGGATCCATTCCCTCAATTTTACATTGATATGAAGAGGTAGGAAATTTTCTCCAGACCATTACATCCATGGTAACTGCTCAACGACCGACCACAGGACTTTCGATACTATATGTATACATACATACATAATTACTAAGGTTCATATTTTTTTCTTCCTTTGTTGCCAAATACTTTTTTTTTAACTTATAATTGTTTGCAAAAAAAAAATGAACCATTATTTTAATATCAAACATTTTTAACATACACAAAACCGAAAAACTTTACATCTTTTTGATTTTTTATAATAATGAATGATTTCCTTAACAGAAAATTGTAATTGTTGCTCTCTAATAATATTAAAAACGAAGAGATTTTTCTTGCGAAAAGGAGATTTCCTTTTCAACTTTTGCAACCTTTCATTTTAATTTCATTCATCAAGTTTAGGAAGAAGAACGAATGACTTTTCTACATAAATAATGAGCTTCGAGAAAACTTTTCTTTCGAGAATCACAGAAAACGCATTACATAAAGCAGGAAGCGGGTACTTTTATTCTTTTTTGTTTAAAAAAGGAGGTTCTATTTCACGGTAAAAAAAATAATAATAAAAAGAAACTTTTTCAGAGCCGTCGAAACACACAAAATGTGACTTAAAAAATTATATCCCCATAATGAATCTCTGATGCCGTATATAACACATTACAGCCAGTAAAATGATTTTTTAAGCAATAAAAATACCACTCGTGAGCTGTTGGAAGGGGAAAAAAAGTTTCTGTTGGGGAATTCGTCAGTTATTTGAACTTTTTTCCCCCATTAAAAAGCAATGGAATGTAATTTGAAGGGGAAAATTCCGAGTTTTCTTCACTGAAATTACACGGGTTAATAATTTACTTACATTTGTGAGAACTTCAACATGATAAAATGAAATTCACAAAAATTATTTTAAGGAAGCAAAGAGCTGAAAGCCAATTTTGATCGTAACTGTGATTAGTGTCTGAAATTGGTAAAAAAAAATAAGTCACGAAAAACCAGATAATTAAATTTTTGCTTCAAATAAGTCTTTTACTCTGAGAAATATTCTTCATAACAGTGTTTCATCAAGTAAATGGAACATGCTATTTTGAAATGCTTCACTGAGTTCATTAAAACAGCTTCTGTCAAACTTGTAAATGTGAGTTTGAAAATTAAACTATTAGTTATGCTATTGAAAATATATTTTCATGAATATTAGAAAGTATATTTAACATTTTGTAACTATTTCTTTGGACACAGGTGCCGTATAATCCATGTTTTCCAATTCTGAATCTGTTTGGCGATGAAGAAATGTCGCCAAGATGGTATCGTGACGTGTGATATGACGTAAATACTAGGGTTACCAAAATAGAATTTTCTGCATAATTTTTATAGGCCTCCATATGTATGACTTAATAAAAACGAGGTTTCCAGATACATAAGAAAATCCGCCAAAAAGTCCCCAATCTAAGAATTTGGCACCATGGATTATACGGCACTTGTTCCTTTGTCTTTTTTCTCTCAAATCTGATTTCTAAAAAGAATTATACAGTAAGGTACATTAACTTAATCTCCAGAATAGTAAAGAATACCGAGAAATCAACCAATCAATATCGAAAAATTAATATTACATTAAATATATGGAACTAACTAAAAATCACATGTTTAATAAGTTTCTCATACATGCTCTTTTCTCTTGTTATATAAAAAAGCATCTTTACAATGGTCAATGTCAATTCACACGTGACTAAAGTACCAATGATGTACCAAAGTGCTAAGTACAATCAAAGTACCAATGATGAGGTACTTGAAAAGAATCAGCGTTGTTCGTAACGCTGCAAAGTGATACGTATAGACTGTCTTTCATGAATCATGGTTCCTTAAAAGCATATAATGTGAAATCGGTGATATTAGGTTCAACCTGAAGAATACAAAAGGTTTTATGTTGATTAAAAATCATTTTGACAATTGCTACTATCCTTACATCAGATAAAACACAATGGAAACTGTATCTACGGCAGCAATTTTTTAGTACTAAAGTATGAAAACATCAAATTCGAAAACTATAAAGCACCAAAACGCAATGAATCATTTATAATATACACTATATATTAATTAGAAGTTACTTTAGGTATTTCTTGAGTTAATTCACTCTCTTAAATAACAATGGATCATATGTTCTGTTTTTATAGATAGAGTTTAATAGATTCTGATTAAGTTTAAGGAAATAAATTATTTTATTTTTAAGCTGCACAAATATTTTAAAATTGATTACATCTCCAGTTATAAATGCAAATATTTTGAATGAATTAGGAAATGAATTAAAGCTTCAGAGAATTATATTGCTTTAATATATTTATTGATGCTAAATTGTGATGATTATTTTCCATTTTCAGTGGGAAATTTTGATAAATAAACTTAGACAATTATGCAGAATAATTTTGCTTTTTTTCATACTTGTAATCAGTTTTCACATTCTGTTATTAATAAATATATTTAAAAATAATTTTTAATTAATATGTGTAGTAATTTTATATTCAAAACATTAAATTTTAAATTAATATGTGTAATAACAAATATACAAATATTTACCTTTACTAAAACAACATTTTTGAAACAATACAATATGTTTTGGCATTTTAAATTTTGAAATTATATTTTTGGATAACATTCTAAGACAGATTAAATGTTAATTTAAAATCAAGATAATTTCGTTTTGTTTTGTATTTAGAACGGATATTCATTTTTTAAAAGAACATTTTTCTAAATGTAAGGAGAAAATACATTTTCATTTCACTTTCGAAATAACACTTTTATAAAATATATTGAGACACGTTTAATATTAGTTTAAAATCAAGATATTTTATTCTTTCATACAGAAAATGTTATTTTGGACTATTTTATGAAAATGATATCTGGAATATAAATGGTAATCTCATTTATCAAAATAACATATTCTGAAATGACTCACAAATACACTTTTTAGTTGACTTTTTGTGCTGTTCTAAAAATACTTAATTTAGAATTAAAATCAAGATAACCTACTCATTTATATTCAAACTAGATATCGACATTATAAAATAAATTTTTTTTAAAAAAAAGTCTCATATAAATCTTTGCATTTCAATGCTTGAAATTATTTATTTATAACATATTTTGAAACATATTTGTTGTTATATTAAATCCATAATATACCCTTATAATTCAAAACAGATCTATTTTTATTTAAATAATATTTTTAAAATATTCACAATTTCATCATTTTTAACGTACATTAATATCATAATGTGAAAAGGATATAATATTAATTTAAAATCAGACATAATGTTTTAGTGCTTAAAACAAATATTCATTTGTTGAATTATTTTTTGAATAACATAAAAATATTGCTGTTTTTTAGTAAAATGCTAAAATATTATTTTTTTATAAAATAGTATCTCTTTTTATGATATTTGGGATAGAATTTGTGTTAGATTAAATAAAGATATCTTATTTTTCCCTTGAAAACATTTATCCATTGATTGAAATAATAATTTTGAAAATAATGCACAAATATATTTTGGAAATAATACTGGATAAGATATTTAACTTTCAATATTAGACTAAAACTAAAACTTGCTTCTTATTTACTTATTTAAAGTGGTTATCTATTTACTAAAATGATATTTTTAAAATAAGACGCAGGTATCTATTTGTCTTTTACTTTTTGAAATAATTTTTCTGTATATTCAAAATAGATACTCTTTTATTGGAATAATATTTCTTAAACAGCACACACATATATCTTGGCATTTTACCTTTTAAAGTAACTTTTATCTTATATGTAAAAATAGATATAAAGAGATATTTTTTTTTATTAGAATAAAATTTTTGAAAATAATGTCCAAAAATTTTATTAAATCTTGAAGCAGATAAAAATTTAGATAGCATCGAAGTATAAAAAGAAGAAGAAAATTTTACTAGTGTGGTAGTAAAGAAATAAAAAGGAAATTTTATGAACTTATTTTAAAGAAGTAAAAAATTATTTACATTAAAGCAAGTAAAGAAGATGAAAATTTAAATTACGTTGGAATAGTAAAAAGAAGATGAAAAATTTATTTACATCCAAATAAGAGAGGATGATAAAAAACTTGTTTTAGTTAAAGAAAGTGAAAGTTTCATTTGAGATGATGAAAGTAAAAACGAAAATTTTTTAATTGGTTTAGATTTATAAAAGAAGATAAAAATTTTAGTCGGAAAATGAAGCATATGTTTTCACATATAACAATTAATAATAGATTATATATATATAATAAATATATATATATATATATATATATATATATATATATATATATATATATATATATATATATATATATATATATATATATATATATATATATATATATATATATATATATACAATAAATATATATATATAATAAATATATATATATATATATATATATAATTTTTAATTAGATAATTTTAGAATTATAAACTATGTTATTAAACCCATATGAAAAAATTATACATTGCTTTAAGTTTAGTAAAATTTCTTAATATTTTAAATGTTGAAAATTTCCTTAAAAAAAGGCATACAATTTCTTTGATTTCTCTTCAGTTTAAAAGAAACAGAATTTTCGCTATAACAATAAAACCGATTAAGTCAAATTGCAAAAGATTTATGTAACAGCAAATCTTGAATAAGCAACAGCGATTAAGGCGATATCTCTGAGACCTTCTGAATATCAATACATGATATTAAATAAGTGATAAAAAATGCAGATAACATCTAGAGATTTCGTCAAGATATTGGATTTTTTCAAACATGAATATTAATTCTGGATTAGGATTTTTTAATCATATGTATAGAAGGATTTAAGGGCCGTTGTAGCCTTGTGGTTAGAGCTTCCGCCTTCCGTCCGGAAGGGCTGGTTTGATTCCGCCAACAACCCATCGAGTACATGCGATGTACAAGCTAAATAAACTAGTGTAATCGAAAATTCTGTGGTCAATCGTTTAGCAGTTACCATGGGTGTAATGATCAGGAGGAAATTTCCTCCCCCTCCATATCAATGTCAGAATTTAGGGAGTTGTTCTTCTAGGGGTACCATCTATCGGATAAGTCTTAGAGCAAAGACGTTCTTTCACTTTCGTGGTGCTCTGGTTAAACAAAATATGAAACCTTTTGATTTTATATGGCATTGACTTCGGCTAGCGAGCAAGGCTTATTTATGTTCAAGGGTCATAAATAACAAAAACAACATAAAAGGATAAAATAGATATTTTTAAACCAATGTGATTTTTAAACTTTTGGATAATTTCACTTTATTTTTTCAGAATTTATTTTAAAATATATAAAGTATATATAAGCAAGGTGCCCAGTAAAGATTGTCTCAACTCTTAAATTGAGAAACCTGATCATAGTGGTGATGTAAAGGGTGTCGTGGCATAGCAATGGCCATGCAGTAAATAGTGAGATAATATGGAGGAACATTTGCAGTAAAATTTATTAGTTAGCCGTCATTTCTCAATAAACCAATACCGAAACTGGAAGAGCCACACAATATTACAAGTAGCAGCAGTGCTATCTTTCACAGAGGTGTACGAAGGAAAAAAAGTGTGCGCAAATTCAAACACTTTTAAGATAGGGTAAAAATCAGAAGATGATTATTTTCGTCGTTATTCCAGAAACAACACTTGCATTATGGTTGAATAAGAGAAGCTGAGACACAATGGTAGATAAGATTGCCAAAAAAATATTTTCACCCTTGATCCTCCTTACAAGTTTTGTGATCTAACTATGTTTGTGCCAGTTTAAAAAACAATGGACATCATATATATTATTTGAATTTTTGTGAACAAAATACCATGATATTGAATCATTATATAATTTAATTATATAATTCATATTTTTAATTATATAATTAAAAGTTCTATAATTTTGTACCATTAAATTTTGCCATATATTTTTTATTATTTGATCTAGGACCACTAACTTACAAATTTTATGATTAGCCATATATATATATATATATATATATATATAAAAGCTGCCTTACTTAATAAAACATAGTCCATGTAATATGTAATGACATATTATTTTATTAACTATTGTATATATATATATATATATATATATATATTATATATATATATATATATATCCGAATCTATTGGCATGAAGATTGACATCTTTACAGAAGAAATTATCCTCCTCAAAAAAGAATCTATGGATTGATACAATATTGGACACATGAAATCTGTTATCTATAAAGATACACATTTGTGTCTTTAAAGATACAAATCTGATTTCTTCAATTTTAATTTCAAGCCAAATTCTTCTATTGATTATTCAGATTAAACATAAGAATTATAATTATAGAACCAAAGGAACACGTTATCTGTACAGTGACAGACAACAAAGTTATACTTTTGATACATTCATCCGGGTAATTAAAGTGGACCAAAACTGTGAAATCATTTTTTTAAAGTCTTATATTCTTATCTATAATTCTAGATGGAATTTATTTTCATAACCATTATAAATTACAAATCCAGCAAGTTTTTATGTCAGCGCTAAATCTATGTAATTACTGTTTAGTTGTATCACGGTTTCAAATATTCATTATGACATTTATGAAATTTTCAATAAAATGATGTTTTTTTTTTTTTTTGATTAGTTGCATGATGAAAAATGTAGACTTATTCATAGTTGAATTTACTAACATTATTATTTATGAAATAATATTTTTTTCAGAAATCTCATAATTAATATTTATGATAGACAAGTTTTTATTGTAGATAAACATGTTTCCTAAAAGTTTTGCTGCTATCCCAGGATGGATCCATTTTTTGATTGATTTTATGTAGTATTACTACAAGACTAAGAAGAATTATAAAACTTGTAAGAAGGGTTCTGTATGGTTTATATAATTTTAATTCAGTCATTAATTTTTTAATTCATAAAATGTTATCAGTTTCAATTCCATTTTGATCAATTTTGGTTGAAATTGTTTCTTACAACGCACACATTTCTTTAAAAAAAGACAATTGAACTTTAATATGAAAGAAAAACAACTCTAGGATACTTAATTAGAAAAAAATGAAGGCATACATTGAACGTCAATTCATAAAATAATACTATCGATGGTTTTGATTACTATAAAAAATCTTCAGATATTATAAAAAAATTAATTTAAAGATATTTTATAGTAGTAGGATTCGTGCAAAATAATCTCTTTTTTTAGCTTCCTATAAATAAGAATAAAAGAATAAAATGAGACGAATGTGTGTTTTACTGATTTTTATTTCATGGGTTGTCGTTTTGGAAGGGAGCTTTGGAGAAGTGTCAAATCATTGGAAGAAAGGGTCATCTGCTCGTTATAGAACAAAGTTTTCCTTTTCCACTAGTGTTTTTAGATAATGATTCGTTGTTCATTCAACCGAAGTGCGCCAGTTTGTGAGAACAGGTGCGGTTACAAATTGCATTTATACGTGGGAGTTTTGGGGAAATTATTTTGGGACACATTTTACCATTAAGAATGTTTGTCTTTTTGTTTGAAATATTTTTTCTTCAAACAAAAAGAAATTTCTAATTTAATGTACATATCTATTTAATAGGTTAGTGCGAAAAAAGTGTTTTGAAATTTACTCTTTATGAGTTCAGAGAGGTGAAAGTAAAATTTACTGCCATTGTGAGCCTTTGATCTTCTAATGGTTTTTATTTTCCATTTTGTTAACATTTTACACACACGCACACCCGCACGCACACACAAACACACAATTAAACTGATTATCATATTTTTTTTTATAAAATATTTCAATGTGTCTTGGGTGACTTGATAAAATTAAGCATTGAAATAATTTTTCGTGACACAGATCTGTGTGTGTGTGTGTGTGTTTATGTATGCATATATATATATATATATATATATATATATATATATATATATATATATATATATATATATATATATATTGTTTAACTTACTACAAGGCAAAAATGTATTTAAATATTAATGTGATATCAATATGATTTTAACAGATTTTTAATATTTGTCAGATATTATAACTAAAGATAAATAATTGAAATTAACAATTTTACAGATACTAAAGTTAAAAATATTATTGGCTTATTTCTAAACCTTGAATAATTACAACAACTTTTGTTCACGATGATTTTTCAATATTCATCCAAAGTACGGTTAAATAAAGGAATTTACAAATAAATTAAGTTAGGAATTTTGATCCATATTCAGTACTGAACTATATTGAGTTATGTGCTTTTGAAGAATAACCCATTAACATTATATGCTGAGCTTTTTGTCATTGATTTCATATAATTTACATAAAATTACACCAGAGCCAGTTATTTAGGAAATTTTCTTCAGTAATATATATTTCAAAACGAAATTTTTAATTATTGAATGTTTAAGTAAAAATAAATAAAAGGCAATATTAGAACCTGTTTGTTTTACACCATATGACTTTAAAAGGTTTTTAGCGTGGAAGTAAGAAAACTAAACAGTAATTTCAAAAAAACAATTGATGTAAATATAAACAAAAGTTAACAATAATAATTTAACTTTAATTATCTAGAATTTAAATTTTGAAATAATATATTTTAATTTCTTTTTATGACATTTTTGAATGCTGTTTTCATTTAACTGAATGCAGAGTTCTAAATACTTCAATTATAAAATCTTGTATTTCTAAATTTGGCTTTTTTTTAAAAGTAAAAATGGGTGTTATCCAATTTTTAATAATTTCACATACAACATTCTCAGTATTCAAAATATTAGAGGAATTTTACAGAAATGAATTCGGACATGAAATTTAAAAGAATATTTATACCTCATCCAAGAAAAATTTTAAAAAGAAATACAAGTGTTGGCCAAAAATATTTTCCAACTTTTTATCCTTTGTTTTATCACAGGATTTTCTCTTAAATTGAACTACTAGCACTTTCACATTGTTATTCATTATTTATAAAGTTTTGAAAAGTTTTCTTTAAAGGTGCCTTTTCCTTTGCCAAAGCATGACTTCGGATAATGAAACACAGGTACTTTTCCATTTTCTCGGAAACCATACCCATGGAAGAAATAGCCCTTTGCATCCTGAACAACTCCGAAGAAGCTGAATACATAATTCGCATCAGCATGCAGAATATTCTGTGGTAGCGAGGAATTAGAGACAGTTTGTAAGCATGCCCTAGATCCGCTTCTTCAGGACCAGGAGCAGAAATGAAACAAGCACTGTATGTTCCCCAATAGCAGCTTCGGAACTTTTCAGAAAATTGCTCCAAACCCCCGGAAGAGAAAGGGATTTACCACATTCTTGCCGAGACATTGGAAGACAGGATTCTTCATCGATATTCCGATGGCGATTTCCAAATACTCTGGACGTTGTTCGTAAAAATTGAGGTATTGTCATCTGTTCCGATTGTGGCGCCGATATTTCCCAGGACACCCCACCCCCTCATTCAAGTAGTTCGGGAGGATTATGTTCCCTAGCAGAAGGATCTCTCCCAGGTCTCAGACGATAAGAATATTGAAGTGGGAGTTCTTCAGTAGAGGGAACTGTTTCTATATCGTGATGGATTACTTTTATAACAATTTCGAGTATGAAATATGTGACATTGCTCACCGCTTTATATTTACTTGATGAATGATAAACTTAAGCAATGCACGTGGGATATCGGGAAAGGAATGATACTAAATTTGAGGAATTTGTTCAAAAACATTGCACTTTATTTCTCATGATATATATGCATATATATATATATATATATATATATATATATATATATATATATATATATATATATATATATATATATATATATATATATATGCATATATATATATATATATGCAATTTTTTATTATACTCCCTGTTTTGATTCTGAAGAAATAGAATGTCTGAATGTCTTTTACAGAGAAGTGAAAGTAACATAACGTAGATAATATGATTTTTATTGGCTAAAAATTATAATTGTAATTAAATAATATATATAGATACTTATTTAAGTTCCTTGGTTATTGGTTTTTAAGTAAAAACATCAAGGTACAATACGAAGAGTGATATTATATTTTCCTCTGTATTTCAGCGATCATTTTTAACCATAAAGTTGTCATTTTTCGTTTCAATTGAGATTATAACGACATCACTTTATTACAATTTTTATTGGTTAATCTCATCCATAAAGTCAGATAACACTTTATCTACCTTACATTGTATTAAAACGGTGGCATAAATCCGACTTGTCGAGGAATTTGCTGCCTGCTTTCAAATTGCATTCTTGGAGCCGCAGCAAACAAGGCGAAGTTCACCATCAAATCTCGGAAAATAGTGTAGATTTTCATTTTATTAACAAAATAATATCTTATACAAGAATCAAAGCATCTGTTTGAGAAGCTGCTTTCCCTTGATTCAATAATATGTTGTCAATGGGGAAAAAAAGCAAAATGAAAAAGGCAAGACAAAACGTTCACTTTATGGTTAGCTTAAATTGGCTAGAAGAATTTAAAATTTGAAAAATTTCATTATTTTTTATGTTAAATTTGAATTTTTTTTTTACTTTGAAAATATCATAAATATTATTAAATTTCCTGAATTACGTAAAATCAACTATAAGTGAATTATTTTCTCCTAAATTTTATACTTATAAAATATTCACGTATTTTTCTCTGATAGTATATAAATGGGGAATCAGTTGTGCTATATAATTAACAATAAATATCAAGAAAGTGTGTGTGTGTGAAAACGAATATAATAAATATTATATATTAAATATATACTGGAGATTTTAGTATAGTAATTAAGTGTTTTCTATGATCATGGACTTAAATACTTCTAAGATTTGAAAAAAATTAATTCTCTAAAAGATGAATCTAATGTAAGCATTCGATTGCGCTATCAAGAAGTTAAATCAAGATATCAATGATTTCTGGTTTTATAAATTGTAATCATACGATAATCAGTGGAGTGAAAAATTGTATAGTCAGTAAGAATAAACTGGTTATTAAGTTTCATACTAGAAATATGAGAAGATTGATAGTGTTTTCCACAGAATATGGAAATATGAGAATGTTTTCCACAGAATATGGAAATATGAGAATGTTTTCCACAGAATATTAACAACAATTAAAACTATAAATCGACTAATAAGTTATCATATAAATTTTTATTATAAAAATTTGTCTTTATAAAAGCTATCAAAGTTTCTTCATTTGTTGAGATCAACTCTATGAATGAAGATATGTGTAATTAAATGAATAATTAAGCATGTCACGTAAATTAAAATAAACAATTCAATAAATTTAGCTTCTTATCCATTAAGTCATCATTTTATTTTGTCGTAATCAGGACAGAGGGAATTCGCTTGCGGCCAAAGAAATCACGTCAATTACATTTTAGTAACTGAGAAGAATTCAATTTTGTTTATTTCCTGAATTAGTTTTCTGACAAAGCTTTAATTATTTTGCATATTGTTTCACAATAATGATAAGCAAATTGATTAAACAATGCTTCACTTTTTCTCGATGTTGTAATTTTGGCACGCATAATTAGAATTTTAATTAATTATATTAATTAATGAGATAAAACTAAGAGTTCTTCGTTATCAAGTAGTCTTGTGATATTAATTATTAACTATGCAATTCTTAATAAAATTTTTTGCGCGCGCTAAAGATTTTTATATTGTTTGTTACTGGCAAAGTCTTTCAGACTGCTTGTTTGACAAACACTCCAAAATATTTCAACATGGAATGAAGTAGTAGAAAACAAAAGTTTTCATTGGAATTTTTTAGTTTTTTTCTTTGATTAATTCGTATTTTTTAAAAATTTAAATTTCAAATCATTCTTTGATAATTTTCATACCGAATGATTTTGTTGTAAAAAGCTTACTTTATTTAAATTTCTTTAATTGATAAATTAATGTCTCAATATTATACTCGTATCAAAAATTCCCCAAATACATATAAGAAATTCACGTTGCTTTCAAAAGCTCTGAAACAGTTTGACATTAGATAATTCTTAAAAATAACGAAGGTATATGCAAATCTATGAAATTTTCATAGAGAAAGCTCATGTATTTTCTTTTATGGAATGGCTTTTCTGTATATGATTTCTTTCTTCCATTTTGCTTTGACATAAGCTTTCAGTCGATTATTTCTATCGAATAAAAAGCCACCTAACTCAGTATTAATTTTAAATCACGGTCGAGAGAAGATGTCGACACATAATCTGGCTGTTTCGTTGTCCCGCAATGCCATATTAACACATGTACATTGCATCCACAACTGCAATTTCCCTTAATTTGACGGATCTCCGGTTGAATCATGAATCCAACATATACGTATTTGATCCTTGGAGTTAAAGATCAAATTATTTATAATTTCTCGAATGTGTCGACCAAGTAGCCCATTTTTATCACACTTAAACAGTCGCGAAAATTTTCAGCTGCTGAACTCTTCTAGGAAAATAGCGAATTCTTCTCTCAATTCATGAACACGTTGTAAAAATTGCTCACAAGATAACCACCTAGCCTCCCAATAGAATAGTGACGCAGAACGTACAATCACCAATGTTTTTATAAAGTGATGACAAGATTCATGATTTTAGATGTTTCATTTTTATATAATTTACAACGGTTACAACCGTAGTTAACACAAAATTCAAATCAGGACTCATTTGTTTGGAAGCCTTTCTCTGGGTGTGTCCAGACTCACAGCGGTGATTTTTCTTTTACAAGAGCTTGTATACTTCTATAGGACATTAAATGAGAACCATCGGTGCATATTTCAATGCTTTTTCTATTCTATATTTGCCTTGTTCATAAAAACTTTTAAGATAACAAATAATACGAGTGCTGTTGCTTTAATTTCTATTCATTTGCAGAAAAAATATTTCTTCTTCTACTGACATATCCTCCAAAAATCGAGCATAGGTAACAAAATGAGCATCTTTATTATCATGTGTTACCTCATTAAGCTGTATTGAAAATAAATTGTCACGCAAATTCGAGAAAATCTGATACTGTACATCTTCAGCTATATCACCAATTTGACGAGTAATTGTATCATTTGAAAAAGGTATAGACTGCAATTGTTTTGCAAAATTTTCTCCAAACATAGTTTTAACAATCACTTTTGTTGAGTGCAAATAATAATAAGCTCATTGCCACTGGTATGAGGCTTTTTACATCGGTCTATTTTTGCATGAAACTTTGTAAAAGGCACATTAAAGCCTTTTCATTCAAAGACGAAGTTTTTTTAAAAAATAATTTTTGCTTTTCATATGATTTCAATTTTAATTCAAAGAATTCCCTGGGATTATTCACATACTCACTATGAAGCGTTTCCTAATGCTGTTTTAATTTATTAGGTTTCATGCTGTCTGCTGCCAATTGATCAAATGATACACTTGACCAAATGATACACATGGACTTTTCTTTTTCATTTATTTTGGTATTAGTAAACATAAAATTTAAGTATTCTTAGAACATTTTCTTAATTTTATTTTAGGAATCACGGTCGTCTGTATACTCGTTTGATTATCGTCTACAGTTTCCTTACGCCATCTAAAAATATTATCTATTAAGCTGCATAAATTTACTGTCAATAGTATTTATTCGTGAAACTGAAATTAACACATGGAAACATATATAACACGTAAATATTCACTATAGATTCGAAAACGGTAAAAAGATCGACTCAAATGAGACTGGCGCATCTGGAGTTAGAAGCTGGCATTATCAAACTTTCTTCTCCGTTTGAGGAAACATTTGTTAACATCTGAGAATGCTAGAGAGGGCATCCTGTCGAAATGGAAACTTGTATCAATATCCGACATGGTAGAGCCAAAAGCAATAAAAAACGATCAAATTCTTGTTTTATAATTGCTGAAGAAAACTATTGTCAAGAGTCATTAAATTTCAATATTATTGGCCATTTATAAGGTCTAAAATTAAGGTCATACTGTAAGTTTAGATCAAAATATATTATTATTATTATTATAAAATTTTATGTTTGCCAGGGGTGGGGGTGATGAAAATTATGATTAAAAATTGGGCCGCGAATACTAAAAGGCTGAGAAATGCTGTATTAATTCTTGGTTACGAGAAAAAAAATTTTCCCACTCATAACACCACATCGTTTTTCATAGTTTTAATATCTTTCCATTTATAAATATTGTCAGAGCAAGATAGTCACTGTGGATAACTTCCTTTGCTTACTTGAATTGCCTTTTCTTTATGATCCGCACATGTTCCTAATTGTAGATACATTCGGCCAACAATTAGAGTGGATCTTCATGCTAATTTTCGTTGTACGTATTCAACGTTTCATACGACTGGTAATTTGTAGACGCAGGAAGCATAAGAAAACCACAATTTGTTATAACTGTAATCTCGGAAGGAATTTTCATAGATAGAGGTGCAGCACACAAGACGCAATTATTAGAATACGAAAAACTCTCAAGTGCATACTCCACAAATATACGCGGAATGTAGAAGTGCAACGTCTATCTCCAGTTGTTAATCAATAGCTCAAATGAAAGTTGGAAATAGGCTTACAAAGAGTCATTCCATTTGATAATTAGGAAAAGGCAATTACTTAGTTACAACCATTAATAGTTTTCTATATTTCATATATATATATATATATATATATATATATATATATATATATATATATATATATATATATATATATATATATATATATATATATACATAAAGACTTCGATTCCTTGAATACTCATATCACTTAATATATCAGTTCGAGTTTTTCAGTTCTGATGTACATAACATCCAACATACAATAAGAAGCTGTCGATATGATACTTGTAACGCCATTTGAAGGAGAAAAGTGTCAACAAAAGATTTGTAACAGGTATCATTTACAGGAGGAAAGAGTCGACATGATTTAAATATCGGGTATATAACTTCACTGAGAGAAGTAAAATGCTTAATCGTAAACTAGCATGGAACTGTCTTCAGTCTTCTTACTCTGCACGTATGGGAATTTACTGAAAAGAGCCTGCGCATGCAGTGATCAGTACAAATTTAAATCTATGTTTCTTATTTCTTATTTTATGGATTATTAATTACTAAAATATTTTAAACATTTTAAAAAATGAGAA
This sequence comes from Latrodectus elegans, assembly GCA_030067965.1. Taxonomy (NCBI): domain Eukaryota; kingdom Metazoa; phylum Arthropoda; class Arachnida; order Araneae; family Theridiidae; genus Latrodectus; species Latrodectus elegans. Next base: position 21,742,576 of record CM057820.1, on the reverse strand, counting down.
AAAATTATATTACAATTCTTTCGCTCTCTCTCTCTCTCTCTCTCTCCAAAAAAAAAAAAAAAAAACATCAACTTAAATTCTTACATTGAGAATAAAAACATTAATTAAAATTAAGTTCCTATATATATATGTATGTATGTAGCATAGTGTTTCTAATTTAGCTTGATTTACATCATCGTGTTATTTAATATTATTTTTATTTCATAAAAGCTAAAGTAGAGTTAAAGTGTTTCCATGCAACATTCGTGCACAAATTTTGTTCGGATAAGAAAACATTTATTCCAAGTGCAAAAATCAAAATTAAAATATTTAAGTCTGCAAGTGAGATTAGAGAGTTTGTTGAATTCTTTTAAAGTTTGAAAAGATTTTAAATGTAATTATGCAATATAAAGAGCTGTGACGCGCAATTCGGTGGGGCTCGCGAAGGTGCCACAATTCCCAGAGAGGAAAAGGCTTTAGACACAATGATTAAAAGCATTATCGCTCCAACAAGTTTTAATGAATTAGTTCTTCCCGAAAATTAATTTTGTTATATATACTTATAATTCTAGCGGAAGAGAAAGTTGTTCTTGGAAAGTTCACGTTCTAGGCTTTCGTTTTAAGTAAATGAAGTGTAATTCATTTATAAAACTACCTTGTTTATAAGAAAAAATCAGTGGCTTTTATATATATATATATATATATATATATATAAAAGCCACTGATTTTTTAGTTAGAATAGTTAATAACATTACTATTACTTTTATTTTGAAGAGCATCTTTTTGTATTCGTATACCAAATACTTGTTATCGACAAATATTTATGGTCAATACTACAAATAAAATCTGCTGTAGCATGTGAATATAATACACTATTTTTAGTAAATTGATAATAAAAATTATTAATAATTTTAAGAAGAATTTACGTAATGCGTCAATTTAAAATTGTGAACTTTCTTCAAATAATGTTTAAAAAAAATGTCCGTTCTATCTTTTGCTTTCAAAAAATATTATGACCAATATTTCACCTTAATCCTGACTTCTTTACACAGGGAATTTAAAAATTTGTTAGTGAATTTAAAAATTTTAAAGTTTGTTTCATATATATATATATATATATATATATATATATATATATATATATATATATATATATATATATATATATATATATATATATATATATATATACAAAATCCATACATATATACAAAATCCAAAGTATAATTATTATAATTTAGCGATTGTGTATCACTTATACTTATGGTATTTTAAATATCGCTCATAACATAACAGGTATTTTAAGTATAATTAATGATATAACAGATATTTTAGGAATTATTTATAATGTAACCAGTATTTTAATTATTAATCATAACAAGTATTCTTTATTTACAATGAGGAGTGGTTACCACATCAAATTTTAAATTTATAATTTTGTGTTTGAAATATGAGCGAAATATTTTTATAAATTTTATCGCTTTTGCTAATATTAAAATAAAAAGTTGCATATATAGTTATTTAAAATTTTCTGAATAATGTTTTAGAATTAATTGCATAGTTTTTAATTCAATGTTGGTATTCATTATGAGTATTTTATTGTGATACTTACAAGTTTCAACAACCAAATATAATTATCGTTAGAATAGTTTAATAGTAGAAAGAGAAAAGAGCATTTGAAAATTAATTTTTAAGTTATAATAATCTTCTTGTTAAGTAAAAGTTCTGAATCTTTTTATTAGATAATTTTGATTTCATGTTGTAATATTTTAAGCTTATGTTGTTGGCAACAGTAACGATTTTAAATAATTTAGGAATTTATTAATTTGATTGTCACTTAATAAGAAACGCCTGAGGTAAGAAACAGAAATGACTTTTCACACAATTACAAGTAATAAAAATGCACTTTCGTGTATAATTAATAAATAATTACTCACATTATATTAGAACTAATTAAAATGGTGAATTACAGGAAATAATTTACATACAAAAACACATAATTTGCATTTGAAATAATACCAATCTAATAATGGTCTCAATGAAAATTTATAAAATCATTTTATTAACTATCTTGTCTCACAATTAGTAAATTTTATATTATTTCTAATTATGGTTTAGAAATAAAGGGACTATGAACTTCATATTTAAATTGCCCTTTGCAACTTTAAATTTTTTTAAAGTCATATTTTATGCAATTTTAGGAACTGTTTTGATAATCATGCAACCAAATCGTAATTGTTATATTAAAAATGCATCATTAATTTAACTACAAAAATAGTGGTTTTTACTATATTTATTTTAACTAAAATGTATGTAAGCATTCAGTTGCTATAATAAAATAAATGCATTCACTAAAAATGAGAATCTTTTAAATATTACAGAGTTTAAAATGAAAAAAATCATTTTTCAAATCTTAAGACTTTTGGACTATAAAGATTACACGAAATCAAGCAATAAATTATATACATAATTTGCAGTTGCTATAAATTATATGTCACTGAAATAAATATAATATTCAATAATGACAATAAATTGAAATGGTAGCCAATATTGATGGTATTTTTATATTTTAAATACAAATAATCGCTTTGAAGAATGTGTTTAGTTGTAAGACTAAATTAAAGAATATGCAAATTAATAACTTTAACTGACAAGCCTTTCTAATGCTCTTTTCTGTTTTTAAATCTAATTTAATCCCGAAATGTTTTAGTAAATAGTTCATATGAAATACTAATTTCTATTTCCTGCTGTAATATTTTGTCAAGTTAATTGTCTTGGGAGTTTTTATCATGGGCATGACTGACGTAATGATGACATATATTCGGTAGAATTCCCGCGAACATAGAATTATTCTCCGCCAAAATAGGTATTTAATAAAATAAGGAAACGGAGCTTTGCTTCAATTCCTAGATAGAGCAGAAATGGGGACTTAAATTTATGTTATACAAATTTACAAAAGGAATACACTGTAGAAATCGGTTTCAAAGATCAAAATCACTAAAATCTGAAGATTTAGCACTATTTAAAGAGTAGAAAATACACTAGTAGAAACTTTTCACCAGTAGCAAAAAATCGCCAATAGTTGAAAATTTGGCGATATTTGAAATTAACCCGGTTAATAGAATTGAACCCCAAATAATATCATTTAATTTTTTTTTGTTTCAAAACTCGTTATATTGAAAATATTTACAAAATTTAATTCATTTTTATTCCAAAGGTGATATAAAATGCTTTAGAAGAGAATTCAAATTTAGAATTAGTGAGAGATATCAGATATTTCAAACGTAGATGAAGGTTGAATACTCACGTAGACTTCTTCCCATTGACTGACGTACCTCACCAGCCTTGATAACCTGAGCAACCTTAGGAGGGAGAGCATTTTCGCAAAACGTAAAATCCTCAGCGCCCTGCCCGCGTGCAGCAGCTGATAATTGTCTCCGTAATCCTGGTTGAAGATGAGGAAAATGTAGTCGAAAGGTATGGAACTCAGCAAGTCCAGGAAGAACCAGGTGCGAATGTAGGTGCGAGCAATCTCCTTGGGATCAAGGATCACTTGCTCTGAGTTGTCTTGTTGCATTATACCTGGGAAAGAAAGAACAGCTTTCAGTAAAATCAGAATAGTAAAACCATTAAATGAAGTTATTAAAAAATATATTTAATAAAACCGTTAGGTAAATCCAGTTAAAATAATTGGTACTTTTTCATTATACCTCCACTTTTGATTATCACCGTTATGGGAAAGAAAAAAATCATAAATTGTTGTCATAAATAATCCATTTGCTTTACGCATTATTTAAAAAAAAATTAGATTCCCCGAAACTGCTAAAAATAATAAAAACATTACATTTTATAAACTAAACAATTATCACTTATGGATAAAACTACATTATATTATTTTCCCTTACCCGTAAAAAACCTGCTATTTCTTGGATACAAAGTGGGGGTATAATGGAAAAGTACCAAATAATAATATTTCTGATAAAGCTTCGCGTAAAATAACTAAAAACTAGTTGTCTGTAAAAAAGTAATAGTTTATGCATATATTTCTCTTAGAAGTAAGGTAATTGGAATAAATTTCTCCATAAATTTGTATTTTGATTAATGGAGACTGTCTGGAAATGTTCATTCTTCTAGAAAAAGCAATCAATTAATTAGTTAATATGTTGTAATAGAAAAAACCGACACTATTTGAGAATTAATCATGCAATTTGAATTTTATGCTCTCACATCAGTTGGAATAAGAAAATAATGATTAAAATGTTTTTATATTTAATATTAATAGTAAAAAATTTGTTTCCCTAAGAACACTTTTTATTATTGTTTTTGAAAAATGATCTGATTAATGACTTATTAAAATTATTTCAGTGCTCTGTTTCAATGACACGTTTTTTGCTCAATTTAATGTATTTTAAATCAATGTTACACAAAATAAATGCTAAGACATGTGAAATACTAATAAAGATAAAAATTTTAATAAGGTACTGGTTTCAGGTGAATTTTGTGCATTGCTGATTAGTCACAATCTTGTCTTAGTCAATCAAAGTTAGCATGTTTTATATTGTAACGTTCTATAAAATTTGCTGATTTGGAGGGAACACTGATTATCAACAGATAAACAGAATTTCTTTGTTAGTAAGTACCCAATAATGGGTAGACGGAAGCTGACTGACCAAAAAAAGAGCCAAATCCAAAAAAATGATGACAAAAAATTAACAGATCTGCAGTACTGATCTATTGAATAAAAGTTTTTGATGACAAAATACTGCAGTGAATGTGGAAAGAAAAAGAAAAACTTGAATCTGATAATGAAGCTGAGTGAACTAGTTCTAAAAGACATGCAAATCTGCAGTCGGGCTTTTCAGGAGGCTTTAGTTAAAACTGGTGTGGTTTGTCGGCTTCAATACTTGATTCAAGACCATCTTCTGCTTGGGAAAAAATGAATCTGAATTCTTAGAGTCATTAAAAAGGAAAAGAGAAATATAATAGAAATAAGACAAACAGAGCTACTTCATGGTTAGTTTCAATTAGCAAGGACGATTTATACTTTTGTATATCAATTCGTTAACCTACAACGTTTCACAAACATATTTTAGTTAATTATTATTGCTTTTTGTAAGTATCAATTATTTTAATTAATTTCTCAGTTTAAACTTATACCCAAAAGTTTATAATTTAGAATTGAATAAATGTAATAAAATATATCATCCTAATTAAATACGTTAACTGTTTATATGATATTTTTGTTCGCTGTTACTTTAAATATTCATTGTAACTAATTAACTTACAAAGATTTCATAGCATTACATGAAAAAGTCTATTAATAGCATTATTTTTTTTTATAATATTACGGAATTTAAATAAATTGGCTTACAGCATTTTGTCAAGTATTTTAAGTGATTTTAAGTGTAATTATGTAACGAAATATTTCCTATTTAGTGTTTTAAGAGACATTTTACATCATAATTTCATGAATAATACTATTTTCATACTATTTCTAATACTATTTTCATAATATTAGTGTACTTAAATCAGTTATTTTACAGCAATTTTCCAACAATTTTACGTTACTTTAAATCTGAGTTATGCGTGTTTACTATTCTGTTAAGGAAGAAAATTTCTAAAATGTCCCATCATATTTGTATAAGTATTACAATTTTACTAAAAACATAATTTTAATCATATAGGTTACAGTAAAAATCTTTCTTCTTAAGTTTTGATAAAAAAAAAGTTTACAAAAATTATTACTTTGTTAGGGCAGTGTTAACTTTTATTAACAACAATAAAATATAAAAAAGTAAAAATTTTCAGAAGTTTATAATTATTATTTTTGATCAATTGAAATTTCAAAAATACGTTGCTGTTATTAATAACCCTTGTTGATTTACATTTATGCGCATGAAAAGTAAGCCAATTATCGCCAAGAAGATCAAAAACTATAGAGGAATCGGCCATACTTTAAATTTTATTAAAAATTTTCTACATGCAATGCTAATTAAATACTCGAGAAATTCTCTTAATATTTGCGAGTGTTTCGATATCATCACTAATTATTTATTTTTGCAAGATAGTGTTACTAGGGATTTTACTTGGCCACTTCTGTGGTCATTCATGCCAATTTAGTTTTGAAAATTATCAAGGGGAGAAATAGTTGAAACTTCAGCAGCTCTTCTCTCATCAAGGGTTCCAATTTAAAGTTAGTCCATAAAATTATGTGAAGCAATGGATGGTATTAAATAAGTTACTCGAAAAAGATAAAAGCAAAGGCAATTAGAGAGATTGATGCGAGAGTAAGGATACCTTACATAAAATATACAGATAGATTCACGCAAATGAGCTAATTAAAAATCTCCTCAATGATCAATTATGATGAGGCACAGTGAACATAGGTGGCTATCTTAGGTCTAATTATGAAGGCAACACTTAAAGAGGCTTGTCGCAACATGTCGCAAGTGATTTACAGACGAATGAAAATAATGCGACTCATGAAACAAAAATATAACAATGTCTCTTATTGAAATAAAAATAGATTTTCAAATTTTTCAATGGGTTTGCTAATTAGAAAATAAGAAAATATTCGAATTGTTTTGAATATGAATTTTAATAATTTTAGTGCAAAAATACTTAAATTTATTTATGTTTCCCATAAAAAATTCAAAATGACTAAAGATGTATTTAATTATTTTGTATATTATTTAAAATATTAATTTTATTTCAAAAATTGTTTTTAAATTTTAGATTTGTGATAGTTAATAAATTGAAAAAAAAATTGATATTCCTATAAAACTCATTCATTTTTACATTTTGATATTAATGCAACATGACAATCTTCCTCGTGGTACACGATAAATAACACGTAATCTGTCACAGGGATGCTTCGTTTTTCGAACTAGGTACGATTATTTAAATATCCATCATTTTAAAATTCGATTTAAAGACTCATCTGCCTGAATTTTCTGTAACTCTGGGTAATCCAAGGGTAAATATATGAGCAAATCCACAGTACTAATATCATCTAATAATTCTGTTGTTTTAAGGAAACAATGAAATTTATATCTCAGTGGTGAAATGTCTGGCATTTATAAGAATAAATTATAATATTTGCGCATTTTTCACAAAAGTAAAATTAAATTATTATTATTAATTATTTATAACTATATATATTCATATATATGTTATTGCTTATTTATATAATTACACCCCCTATATATACTAACAATGGCAGTTTCAGGGAGCACAGAACAAAAAAACGTCTCTTAATTATAGAAAAACTTTATAAAAAAAATATGACATTTTATATAATAAAATATATAAAACCAAAAATACTAAGAAAAATATACAGAATGCAAAAAAAATTAAAAAAAAATGATTGGATGAAAATTGAATCAAAATATCGAATAAAAATGTAAAAAAATAAAAAGATAAATAAGAGAAAGGAAAATAAATATATAAGTTTGGGGAAAAAAGAAAAATCTACATTGTTTTTAATTGAACTTCAAGATTTTATTGAGCATCTTTCGGATTGCTTCGTGCAAATGGTTTTAAACAATTTTATGGTCGATCCTCAGTTGCTGGTGGAAGCTACGATTGCTAACATGCCGATCAACTTTGATCATTAAGCTTATCGGCATTTTCGACCACGGGCCTAAGGTGCATTTTTAACAATAAAAACACACCTAAACGGAATCAAAGAAACTATAATGGCACGCAACTAACTGTTACAATATGAAGACCGCATTGTGCATGGTACACATGCAATCTGCAATTTCAGCCGCCGGTATCGTATTTTCGCCTTTATCAATAAAATACAGTGAAATGTACTGAATTTTCTCTTAGTTGACTTCTATTTTCAATCCCCTGTACCTCACAACTGAATGGACGAAACAAGAAACTGAAAAAAAAAAAATGTTTTGTGTAAAATGTCATTTTTTTCACCAGCATAAAACAGAAATCATTTGATCAATATCTTACAAGATATCGATCACAACTACCTACCGAAAAAAATAATGGATTTCTTTTTCCTGAACCTAATATATATGCGTACATGTATATCTATATTCCAATATCCTAGTAAGATATATAAACTTCGTAATTCCTATTTGGGTACATTTAAATAGCTATCCCTCCTTACGTCATAAAATACCGTAGTACTTCAAACATAAATTCATAAATTTCATTCGGCAATCGTACTACTTTTTGAATATGTATTATCTTCATTAGAACTGAGCGAAACTGCTAATTCTGCAGGTTCTGGCCAAGATGGGAATGGCTTGTCCAGACATGTCCCTACTAGGCTCTTCATCAAAGACATTCCTAGAAGCGTCGGATGATGTCCAGAACTGCGGTTGATGTCGTGAAAATCATTAATATTCATGAGAATTTAAATTGGAGATTACCTTTGAGATGAGATGGAAGAGGACTCTCATTATACATAGATATATCTGTGGTAAGACATTATGGGTAAATCGATGAAATGACGCACTTTATTCCCATCGTCTTGTTGTTAAATTTCGGAAATAAGAAATATCTTATTTATATTGTAAAATTAATGATCATTGTATACTGCAATTAAAGATAAATAACTTTACATATAAAGAGAAATTCTCATGTTTATAAATGCATTTACTATTACACATTTTACTGGTGCAAATTATAATATCGCCAAATGTTATTTCCGACGTGAAATAAAATATCTAAGACCCATTACCATCACTTTTTTAAAACTTTAAAATTAAAAAAAATATAAAACGATGTCAAAATATTTATCCATATAAAATAAAATGTATTCCAAATTACGGTTATTATTTTTTGATTTGTATATCATATATTGTCCCCAAAAGTATAAAATTGGCGAAATTTGCGAGAGTTGAATGGAGCAGTAATTTACTGTAAGTTGAATTTCTTTTTTACCGTGAGATATTAAAAAAAAAGCAGTGCTGCGTTACCAACTAAATCAAGATCTCTTATTTTGGTTCATTTTATTTTTGAATGAATATATCATAAAATATTTTAATTTGAAGGAAACATTTTATATAGGGACTATATAAGTATATGTGGACATTTGAATTATATTTTTTTACACTCTTTGCAGATAAGTACTTGGTATAATAATATGAGTATAATAATATGAGTAAATGTGTACATTTGAATTATATTTTTTTTCACTCTTTGCAGATAAGTCCTTGGTATAATAATATGAGAGATTAAATTTAAAGTTCAACAAGTTTTCTAGATATTTTTATTTAGCAAAAGTACTGTCTTAAGTCTAATCAAAATTATTTTGATTCACTATAGTACACGCATTTATTTATTCTTTAATATGACAGAATAACAAAATAATCAAAAGACAGAAATGAACAGAAAAACGAAACTATATAGTTCCATGACAAATTTTGATAGATATAAAGAATGGTACAATTTAGATTCTTCTCTCTCTCAGCGCGAATATTATCAAATCTGATGTTATTAAGAAAATATTGAGCTATTTTATCACATTTTATTTTTGCAACAGGAAGGTTGATTTCAGAATTGATGAAGAAACATAAAATTTTGGAATACATCAAAGATTCTCTAAATATTCATTAAAGAAGATTTTTTAATTAGAAATATATTGTCCTTTGCAACAACTTTTTTTTTTTTTTTTGAAATTTTTAACGGTTTGCCTATTTCAGAATTTGTTTCAATTTGGTGAAGGAAATTTTAGATTCCTTAAGTATGCAAAATATTTTGTTTCTCAGAAAATCAACTTTGCTTTTTATTAAGTATTTTACACATTGCTGATATTTGCTTTTTTCGACGACAGAAGTAATATAAGGATATTGTTTGAAGCCAAGTTTTACCCCTAGTAACACCCAAACTATTCAAAAGTCAAAAATTAAATTTGTATTTTCCCAGTTATTTTTTTTAAAAGTTAATTACAGAATTTTTTTTATTCTTTTTGCACAATAGTTCATGAAACATGTTACTTGTTCAAATGAATATCATAAAACAATATAAATTTAACAGAATCTCGAATAAAAACATATTATTTATTATGCCATGATAAACATTAATACATTGGATAAATAAATTTACAGAGAATTTTGTAAAGCACATTATCCCTTTGATCAAAACTAATAAAAATGCATAAATAAATTTATAAGAACTTAATCAATGAATTTTACTCATTATAATAAATGGGATCCGTGAAAATATATTGTTTTCTTTTTTTTGATAAATAATTATAAATTTGGAATTTTATAACTTGTAATTTGTGAAAGCATATTATTTGTTACGATGAACAAGAATAAAACGGGATAAATAAGTTAAAAAACTTATTGTTCATTCGGAAGAACAAAAGATTAAATAAATTTTACTAAAGTATATTATATGAAAGTATGATTTTCTTATGATGAACAACAAAAATAAAATAACTAGATTTAACTAAAGTATACCATTTCTTGTAAACAATTGCTCATAAAGTTAGATAATTAAATGAAACTAACACTTCATGAAAGCATAAAATAGCTCTTATGAAGAACATCAATAAAATTGGATAAATTAATTTCGTTAGTTTTTAAATTAAAAAATGCACTTTATGAAAATATATTTTTTTTTATAAATCAAAAATAAAGCTGATATATTTATATTAAATATGATATGTTTATATTATATTATTTATATTAAATTACAATTTATAACCAAAAATATAGCTGAAATAAGAATTTCAGGAAAATAATTCACTCATTATAATGAACAACAGTTGAACTAGATAGATATATTTGATAAACATTTAATGGAAATATATTGTGTAAAAAATGTAAATTGTTGAAAAAATTATCCTATATTTTTGTTTCACTAATTATTTTCTGTTGTTATATCCATTGGTGAAGGAAATTATGACATAAACAATTTTATTTTGTGAAGAAAAGCGAATTTCAGAGCTGAGTAATAAGTTGGTAATACTAAGATACCTTGGCGTTATTTAGCAATGCTTTTGGTGAATAAAAATAAATTAACATTCACGAAGCGTCATGTTGATAGGACTAATAGTAGCTGAGTTACCATAAGGTTACTGTAGAAATGTTCTGGAAACTTCAAGTGCCTACATTAAAGATGCACAAATATTGGCCTCCGCCAAGCATTAGAGGTTGAAGCAAGAAATCACTTAGACGTCTGAGGCATCAGTTAATAAATTTGCTATAGAAGAAAAGTTATAGATTTTTTTTCTATGGAAGAACTGTAGAAATTGCTGTTATTATGACTGGAAGAATCATGAGTAAAGTTCATGTTTAAAATGAAACTAAATCTCTTCTTTATTTCTGGAACTTCACAATCTTGTTTGCCGGAAAAAAAAAAAAAACGTAATTATGGTTTAAAAATTGATGAATCATAATTTTAGTGACGTTAAGTCAACAAAAATTTTCCACTTCTCTGAAATGTAGTAACCATTAATCTTCAAATTAAAAATATCATACTTACCCGTTCTGAAGTTAACAACAATGTCTAACAAGAAAAGAGTGTCTGAAAGACAATTGAAGGCAATCCATCTAGCAGAAAGATCATCGTTGAAGAAGGAAATAGCAACAGGAAGAACTATCAGATTCGTCACCAACACAAGTAACATAAGCAAATCCCAATAAAATCTGCAAAACAAACAAAAAAAAAAAAATTAAAAAACATCGAAATAAAAAGTGAAATCAAGCATAATTATATAAGCAATATAAGGTACTTTTCCATTATACCCCCGCTTTTAATAATCACCCTTACGGGAAAGAAAAAAATCGTAAATTATTGTCATAAATAGTCCTTTTGTGCCTCATATGTATTGTTTAAAAATATTTACGTTTTCAAAAATTATAAAGAAGTAAAGCAAAGATTTTATTTTCATTTTATAAACTAGACAGTTATCACTTATTGATAAAACTTATTTAAACGTCAATGAAGTTTCTGGTTGAAACTGTTTAGCAATCGCATCGATTGTCGATTGCGTAAGTATAATGTAAAAGTATCTTTTTTTAATAAGGCAAAATTTAATTTTGAAGTATTAAGGTGTTTTTTGCCCTTAGTGATTTGTGACCGTAATGCTCCGTTTGACCGATAAGATTATCATCAAGCAATCTTTTGCACCAACTAGGTTTAGCTTTATTTACTGGGTTTAGCTTTATTACTGGGCATTTAGCTTATTTACCATTTTTTATCATTCTTTGTCAATTTTTGCCCAATAAATTCGATTTAGTTATTCCCAATAATTCCCAACAATCGATACCAGATAAATTCGATCGATATATTAAATTTAAAATAAAATTTTGAGGCAATAAAGTCATAGTATCTACGTTACATTATTTTCACTTCTTCCATAAAAAAACATGCTATTTCCTTAGGTTCAAAAGCAGGGGTAAAAGGGAAAATTCTCCAATAAAATTAAGATTACCATTTTCTTTTTATGGAAACTTTGAATAAGAAATAATTTTATACTATCAAGCTACAAAAAATAAGATTTATTATGCCGTGTTATATAAAGTATCTGAAACACATATTTATGATTAACAATTCAAAATATAGGGAAGGTAAAGAAAAACTTTTGGAATTTATTCAAAGAATGATTTACATATTTATAGAATAACTTTATATCTTCTGACAAGTAAAACTTTCCGAAGACGAGTTCTTTTTTCGTGTGAAATAGTTTTATTTTTAAATGTATTCACATGTATTAGAAACTGTAGGCAATTTCTTTTTCTATTTTGTCCAATTTTTTTATAATCTGGTTTGACTTTTTCCCAAGAAGATGCATTGGACTCAATATCTCAGCACATAAACTATCGGGAATTAGTATATAATTTTGAGAAGTGAGCTTTGAGTCCTGGTAATCTAAAGGTTTGAATAATAATCACGTAATTCGACATCCACATCTGACTCGAAATCAATTGCCATTTTTACAGTCTTTGCATGATGAATGATCTTTAACAAAACTTTTAACAAATCTATTGAAATTCTTGAATTTATTTCATTATAAGTAATATCAATTTAAATATGTTTATTATTTTAACCACTATTAAAAATAAAAATGTGCCACACTCTTTGTAGATTTATTATAGAAATATATATTCATAAAACTGATTAAATGTTGATATTAAATTCTCAAAAGATATCCATATGTTATAGTTGTACTTAATATTTAACTAATGTAACTAATTAATAATAATAACTAATTAATAATAATAAGTATTTTTTTAGCATTAAAACACTGGCCAAGAATTACACAACAGAAATGATTATGATTATATCCTTTCTCAATATGATATAATAAGTTAATTTATTATTCTTATTTAGTGTTGTACTTAACTGGCATAACTATTTATTAATGGTAATGATTATAGAACACACAATGTAAAGGTAATTTGCTTCGAATGAATATTTTTACTATCCAACACATGAAGCAATAAATCCATCAAAAATTAACGAGAAAGCGTTTCAGTTGGTTATCAGGCTGAAGAAGGGAGAATGAGGAAATATTTAATGTGGTAATATATATATATATATATATATATATATATATATATATATATATGAAAAAGGGATACGTGCTCATGGTGGGATTTTCTCTCATTGGACGTTAGATTTTATGCAACACTTGAGAAGTAAAGCACACCAAATTCGATACATTGATTTATAATTTAAGGGAAAAACGATGACCAATTTACAAACTATCACTTGATAAAGTTAGGTACTCTATTCATTTTGCATAACCAGAGTTGAAAAATAAAATATTATTCCCGGTAAATGGAAGAAAAAAAATCTTGTAAAATTAAAATATATATATATATATATATATATATATATATATATATATATCACATTTTGTTTATTTTTTGTTAAATTACCATTAAAGAAATTTCAAAATTTTCTAAATGGATATGAGTTGAATATTAAACGAGTGTATTTAAAATAATTTGATTTTAGATAAAAACAAATGAATATTTGTGTTTTATTGATGAAAACTGAATTCATTGATTTTGCCATGTATATTTTAAAACACTTAATGCAATTTAAAACCGTTTTATTCTGGTGGAGAAAGATCTCATCTCATTCGGTTCGATACTTGTCATATCCATAGAACTTTGGGTTGAAAGGAATTATATGCATTAAGGGTTTTACTGGGATACTGAGGTGTCACAGATTGGATATCAGACTGTCAATTCAAGTACTTTCAACGCCACTTTACCGATCAGTGGGAGATAGCTCAATGAAACATTGCTGTAAGCTAACCCAATTCAAGGTGTGTAAAGTTTTGATATTTTATTTAGTTATTTCTTGCTTCAGACTTTTTTTATGAAAATATTAATTTTGTATATATATATATATATATATATATATATATATATATATATATATATATATATATATATATATATATATATATATATATATATATATATATATATATATATATATATATATATATATATAATTATAATAATTCCCTAACATTTATAAGCAATAAAATCAATTGCAAATTATGCAAATTACATATAATTTATAAAAAACATTACTTGCATTGTAATTACAAATGAGTTATATTTTAAAAAATCCTTTTAAATATTTCATTTATTCTATAAAAGTTTAGACAAAGTGATTATTTTAAAAATTAATGCTCTAAATTTTTCATATTACAAATAAATTTTCAGTTTTGTCCTTTTATTACGTTTTCATTTCAAATAAATGAAAAAAAAATCGTTCTGAACTTGACGTTCTTACAAGGTCACACGGTTTGCACGTGTATAAACATGAATTATTACATGTATATATGTTTACAAGTGTAATGATTCACGATACACATGTGTATTCGTTTGTTTTGATACCAAGTAATAGACAGCCTAACGACAGGAGTCCCTGAATTTTAATTTAAACCACATATATTACCTTCCGCTATATTCACGTGTTACAAGGGAGGAAATCCTGAAAACTCCCAAAAACGCATCACGACAGATGTGCATGCATAAATTACAAATGAAACAGTCATTTCTTGTTGTTCGCAGTGGATGAGATCGAATGAAAGATCTTTAGCTCTGGAAAGCAGTGTCCTATGCGGTTCCTGGTTCGTAAATTTGTTTGCAATAAGTTTTGTACTGCCTATTTTGCTGACTGGAAAGCTGCTAAACATAATTAATCATCTCTTAACTTTGAGTTGTGGATAAACAACTAGGTCGACACGTGAATTAGTACGCTCCAATCAACACCACGCGTCACCAACTGATGGCTGCTGTAATCACAACCTATTGCACGTATAGCAGGCGCTATGTCTCTACACGATGGATCATCTGCTGGGTGAGGTTTAGAACCCATAATCTTTCGGTCACATGATCAATATATTTCCAAAGCAGCACATATTACAACCTTAGATATTATAATAAATACCTTGAAATCCTAAAAGGAAATTGATGTTAAATTAAAAGTATATCTATTTATTTACATAAAAAATAACTATCACCCCATTGTTTTCGGAAAATAATTTAAAAATTTTAGTTTCAAGTGGAAACTGTTATTTGAACGATAAAAGAGAGTTTTGAGCGATTTTCGTAAATGATTGGGGGACAAACAATTCAAGATTTCCCTTATTTTGTAGCATCATTCCGTTCGAAGAGGGTTTCATTTCTTGCATCATCAGTCAAGGAAATTGTGGTTATGCGGAGAAGACGACAGTTTGAGGGCAATGTTAAGAAAAGCAATAAGAGAATATGGAATTGATGATGAAAAATGGTATAAACTATTCTCATCAAACATTTTATATTATATTCAGATACTATTCTTTTAGAAATATATATGCGTATATATGAATGTATGTATATGCACATATACAATTTCTTTCTATATCTTTATCTTGATATAATGTAAAATTTACTTTTAAATTTTTCTAAAGTATTTTAAATTTATATTTTATTGTTTTTATTACCCACTTAACTATTTTAATAGATCTTAATAAATTTAGAAATATTTCCAACTTTATGTAAATTATAATAATACGTATTTCTTGCATAATAAAGGTTATTCAATAATTGGAAAATTTTTAAAGAAATCTATTTTCATCATTGTAAATATAGCTTAATTAAAGTATTTGCCTAAAATAAAGATAATTGCAAATGTGTTTAAGATGAAATACACGGAACTATATTTATTCAACTTAAATCGAGCATTTGAATTATAATTATGTTTTGATAAATACTAATTCAAATAATTCTTAAAGATGAGCATTTGGAGGTGCATTTATATTAATGTGCAATGATTAAGTAGAAGAGAAAGGCTTTTATTTGAAAGTAATTTTTAATATTACAGTAATTACTGCTTTTAACGATAAATTTTAGTTAAATATGAGAAAAATGAAAGCTAATATGAATCCAACTACAACGATTTTTATTTCAGTTATAAGTTGAAGTAAGCTAACATAAAAAAATATGATGTTTGCTTTCAATAATTAATAATATTCTTATTCATCATTTTATTTAAAGTATAATATAATACTTTATTATATAACACAATTATGAACAGATAGTTTTCATGATTGAACATGCAAACTTTGCTTTATGTGCTTTGAATTAAGATAGCAGATATTTTCAATACTTTAAAATCCAAAAAAATAACAATTTTTGAAAATTAAAATCTTTACCCTACATACTCAGCAATTTTCACCATTCAATTTCTGATTTTCTTACGAAATAACTGACTGAAAATTAAAATGGAAAATGTGAAAATCGAGTAATTGTCTGGTATGATATGAGTTGTTGTCAAAACATTTAATAGAGAGCTGTGAAAAGTTATGACAGCATGGCATTGCCGAAACGTTCAAAGAATGTTTCTACTTGTAATTAGAGTTGTTCGTTTTCCCTTCCTTCTCATTAAATATGACGTTAAATGAGTTACTGTTTGTGATTCCGTCGAAATTAGCACGTCAAAAATGTACATTGCCAAAAGGGAACTTTGAAGTCACTGATGTTAAACAATAAATAAATTCATAACATGACGTTAAATATTGTGTTCTGCTCTTATGGATAGTTTTAATTTAGAAGAAGTTATTATAATTCATTGTAACGATTTTTATTTTCAATGAAGACATTTTTTAATTTTATAAAAAAAATTATTCTAGCTAAGAATTATAAATTGAAAAATTTTAAATGCTTTTGGAAACAAGATGATGGATATTAAATAATGGATACAATTATTTCAACGTTTTTAAATTCTGTTTTTTTTAGTTTTATAAAGTATTATAATTTTAATTTCAAAAAAAAATCTAAAAAAGAATATTCCAAATAGTTTGATTCGCAAACCAATATAAGTGAAAAAACGTTAAATATATTTTTGCAACAAGAGGACAAGAAAGAATGTAAAATAGAAATTCTGCTTTTTAATTTTATGAGTTATTATAATATTTTAATTTTTAAAAAAAATATTTAAAAAAGAACATTCCAAACAGTTTGATTTGAAAACGATTACAAATGAAAAAATAGTAAGTATATTCGTATTTTTGCAAGAAAATGACAAAAGAGAATGTAAAACAAGTGTCAACTATTTCTTTTTCTAAAATAAATATGATAAAACGGCGTTGTTTCCTTCGCAGACAACTAAAATGAGTGATAGCATTTAAATCAATATCGTTTGTACTTTTTCCAAAAATCGATTTTAATTCAAATGCACATTACAGTATATTCAGACATATACTATGAATCATACTTATAATCATAACTTGTATTAAAAATTCTAATTTCTACAAAAAGGAAACTTAACCAAATTAAAATTAGTTTAAATATACTGATTCTTCTTTAATTAGAAATATTTATTTAATTATGTGAAAATACATATTTAAATAAATATTTACTTATATTTTATGAAATTATTATTATGCATTTTGATAAAGAATGGCTGTAATTAGTATTGTATGCTATACTGACATCTGGAAATCAATACATTATTCAAAAAAACTATATTGAAGACTAGAAGATTACTGATTTTATAATCATATTCTGATTATTAAACTCATTTTCAGCTTGAAATTTAAAGATTTTTAAAGTAAATTCACGTTAATATTATATTCTTGCCAATTGATATCAGTTTAATATTTGGATACAAAAAACACTGAAGGTTGTATACATTTCCCAAGTATACTGTTTTATAATGACATTTTATCACTTGTATACTCATAATTTTATATACTTTTGCCCCAAGTCACTTGAGTTAAAGGGATTTTTTTCGAATGAATATATTAGAGGGAACTTATGAGATTCTGTTATAGGAAACTGTATCTGCTTTCAAAAATTTCTTTTCAAAGATCAAGAATCAACATTCAAATTTTAGCTATTAAATTAGCAGTTTATCTCAAAACAAAGCTATTGTTGCTAATTTAACTGAATTATTCTTAGATAGTTATTATAGCGCCTACATTCTGCGATAAATTGTTTGCATTTTCAATTTTCATTATGCTTAAAGTTGGATTATAGACTGTTATAAAAGTTACGTTGAAATTGCCTGAACTGAATAGAAAATGAAATATAAATATGAAAATAATAGTGATTGATTTAACGAAAAAACTTATTTATTTTAAATGAAACATTGTTACTAAATATTATGAGAGTTATTATTCCCATTGTTTGCTTGTAACAAAATTATTAGAAAATAGTTTCTACCCACTCTAAATTAATAACTTTTCTATAAGAAAAGAAATATATTTTGTTCGCTACAGCTATTTTATGATAAAGAATGGTGTTGATAAATATATATAATTTTTTCTCACTGAATGTATTTTGGATATAAAATTCAGGTTGAGATTATTGATAATTTAATGGGTTTTAACTCTTTATAGCTTTAAACGTATAAAGTTTACCTTTCAGACTAATAAATGTTAAAATAATTTATTTCGAATTCTTATTTGTATCATTTCCAGCTCTATTGTCCTTCACCAAGTGATAAATTTTAGGTATTTAAACTATTTATATTAAAATGAATGAGGACATTTAGTATAAAGTGACCCTTTGCGCTTTTCTTATCCATTTTAGTATTAACAACCGAATAAAGAACATTTTTATAGTTTTTGTTTACGTTAATGCCAGTTCTGTTGCCCTTCACTTAATGAAAAATTGATAGCAATTTACAAAAATGGTGACAAATTAGGAAGAAGGATTTTGTGACCCTTAAAGTTTCTTTATCTTACATCTTAAGTCAAAAGAGTTAAAGTATTTATCAAAATCTTACCACTAGATAATGCCTATTCTTCAGTACTCTAACCACCAATAAAAGAATATATTTCTAATATTCTTTTATTATCAATTCCAGTATTCTTCACTAAGCCTTAAGGTATTAAAAGTTGCATAAATGATGACGAATACCCCAAAAGAATTTTATAGCCATTAAGCTCTCCAGATCTTACATTTTGGGATTTTTTTTAGAAATGCGTGAAACATGGTATGTACATAGTACTTTTTCTGCATTTGTTGACAACAACATTGATTCTCTTTTAGGATTTTATTACTTTTGTGTTGAATCTTTGAAAAGGGGGCATATTCGGACCTGCATGTGTCGAATTTGACTATTGTTAAGATATTTGGCGAAAAAAGCACAGGGGATATTTCTAATGACAAGTAAGAAACATGAAAATGTGTTTTTTTTTATACAATGTGTACCACTATATTTAAGTGATACTTTGTAAAATGTATTTATTTAAAACTTGATTAACCATTTGTAGTTACTCTGTTTGTACCATCAAGAAAATGTAGATGAATATTAACATATCATACAGAATTACACTGTTTTTATATTTGAGACTACACTATTTTTCATATTTGAGATTCATTCATTTAGTACAAAAAATATAATAAATTTTATTAAATTAATAATAATTTTTGTGAATTCTTACAAAATATACAAACAAATGGTATTACTTTCCTTAAAAATTTCAAATGAAAGAGAAGGTTATGCATTTTTAAGTAGGTATAGAATCATTTTAATACTTTCTATTGAATTAAAATTTAAAATATCATTTACTAAAAGGTTAAATTATTTAAAACCTTTAAAACCATGAAAAAATTAAAAATAGTATTATTAAATGCGCAAATAATTTCTTCAAGTAGGTCAACATTAATTTAATTTTATAAGAAGCAGTTTTAATCTTAGTAGTAATCTAGAAATATCATCGCATTAATCAAATGGTTATTCTGCCTAAATACCCGTGAAATCAATGAATTGGATCCTATCCAGAAATACCCAATACTCTCCTATCTAGCGGAATAAGTTTTGAATATAGCGAATTCACAGTTAATATATTGCAAATATGAAATCAATAAGAGCTGCCCGCGTGCTGAATTCAACACAGAACATTGAATATTAAGTTTTCCGCCGAAGGAAACATCATTAATTTTGGAAACTGCAATCAATATCTCGCGAAAGGCAACTAACTGTAAAGGTACGCTGTCACAGGGTATTTGTTTGAAAATAATGTTGCACTTTCTAATATATATATATATATAGTTTATATGTTAAATTTAATTAATATGAAACATAATTTATAACCTAAATACCACAAAATCTTAGATTTGATCTCTTGTCTGTAAATTGTTTACTTAATTTTTTGCTATTAAATTTGTATATATATATATATTTGTGTGTGTATATAACTTTAAGTTCTGTTGCCTACATACCACATTCCGGTTGCCAAAGACATATTTTGGGAGTGACACCTATTGATAAAAAATGAAAGCTCTAATAACAACTTCTACTTTCACTGCCCCAGTCGAAGATTTCCCCGTCATTTATTAACAAAGTTAATTTCATTCTAAAAAGTGGCGCTAGAAATAAAGATGTTACAATACAAAAATTGACTTTTTTTTCCTTTTTGCTGCTAAGATTTTATATATAAAAGAACATGTAAAGCAGCAATAGTTATATACATCAGCAATTTTCCGAAATTATTCATTACTTCAACCCATTGTAGCACACAAAATTATATAAACAAGATTTTATGGCATTCATTTTATGTGCACAAGATATATTTTTTCAGCATACAAAATAACTCATGTAATTAATCGCAAATTCAACTAAGTTTAAAAAATAACAACTTGAAATTTGAAAATGAAATGAGAGAATTCATAAACTTTGTGTGCGTGACAGTACGATGTTAATAAGATGTTCAAATTGATCCATAAATATAGTGACAACGCAACTTTCAATACATCGTCGCCTTCTGCTGTTGTGTTTAATTTTATTGTTAATAAGTATGTTCGATAAAACGGCATAATTAGTAAGTACAAAACAAGAACACATGCGTTATGCCAATAATTGCATGAAAGAGGCTTAGTCTTAAAATAACTTCAATCAGTTCTAAACAATACTTATTTTCTATCTCTAATTTAACAAAACGTGTCTGTTTGACATTTTGAGAAATATTGTATTTGTGCCATCACTTTTGAAGCTAAGAAATAGTTTATTTTTACCACTGCTCTTCATAAATTAAACTTTTTTCGATATGTAAGTTTATATTTTTATGGCAAAGCATAATATACACATAAAAAAGGTAAAAATACAACAAAAACATACAAATAATGAGTACTTACATATTATCCCGTTGACCATATCTACGAATATTAATATGTCGTTTAATGATGCACTTTAGCACCACATAAATTACAAATAAAGTTCCTTTCTATTTGATACAATCAAGATACAAGTATGAGAAAGCATATAATTTGAATAATGAAAAGCATATTCTGCTTTTCTTTCTATTTTGTTAAAAAAAATTGAAACTTGCAAAATCTGACATTTTTGGCGAGAAATTCGGAAGGAATAGTGATATAAGTACCCCTTCCCTCCCCCCAACAAAAAATTACAGGTAAATTAAAGTACAAAAATTGGCCTATGTAATTGTCTTAACAGTTCTGTAGATCTTCAAAACAATACCATCTCAGTGTTCATGAAGTAACAAATATTGATGAAGATATGCTCAATTCATTGGTTCAACCACATTACAAAAAGGTTGACAAAATTGGCTGGTCAAAAATCCCTAAATGATATAAATGCTTTCCCAATCAATTGTAATCCATCAAAATACGGAACTGTGCAACAGTTACACGATGTGGACCTTTGAGTATGGCTAGAAGATCGTCAGCTTTCCACCGTTTTGGCTGTAAACACATAAGTAACTGAATTTTAAAAAATTTAGATACAGTTTGTTTAGTATACAACTTATAATGGAATGATAAAAAATTATACAATATCTTGACTGAAACAATCTCGCGCTTCTTCTGGCGAAGAAAAATCTGCTTGTTCGTTCCCGTTTACTACACAAATGACCAGAAATCCATTCAAGCTACCACATGCTTTTTCATCAAATCCCACGTTCACTAACAGTACCGACACTGATGAATATCGTCCGATAAAGTAGGACAAATTGAGCCAATGGCCTACTGGATTACTGGCTGGAAATCAGAAAACGAAACAGCTTTAGTAAATTATCTTCAAGGACTTATAGCTGTGTTAGGGTAATAAATACAAGAAATATGAAGATATTATATACATGGAGTATCTTCAATATATTCCAAAAATAATTTTGTGTTGAAAAAAGATTCTCTTTTTTCAACACAAAATTATTTTTGGTGTAATATAGTTTTAATACAATAATGCAAAAATATAGTAATTCTGAAAAAAAACAAAAAAACATTAGAACTACATATATTTGGTTGGGAAATAAGTTCGTAGCGTTTTTACCGAAGGCTTTTACTTAAACAAAAAACAATAATTGCATCAATAAGTTAATCCATTGTATATTTGCCGCTTCTGTTTAAAAATCTCTTCCCACCTCACGACCCATTTGTTGATGCCGTTCCGCCAAAAATCGCCTAGCCAAGTGTCAAAGAAGTTGTTGAGCCAGTTTTTAAGGACCTTTTTGTTATCAAAGGTAACGCCCTTTATATGGTTTGAAAAGGAGCGGAAAAGATGGTTATCGGTCGGTACAAGATCCAGAGAATATGGCGGATGATAAAGAACCACCTATTCGAGCACTTAGAGTGCGGCTTTGACGACTTGTGCAACACGGGGACTGGCGTTGTCTTGAAGAAGTATAGTTTGACCATGACGATCAGGTCTTTTATGTTGAATAGCCTGATTCACGTGGTGTTGCTGGGTAATGTAGAGCTTCTTGTTGACTGTGTGGCATTCTTTTCGACCATTACACAGTGCACCAAGAGGTCCTTAAAAGCTGACTAAACAACTACTTTAACACCAGACCAAGCAATTTTAGGCGGAACGGCCGAGAGATACTAAGAGGTTGTAAACAGCAACGGCGAATATATAACTGATTAACTTATTGATATAATTATTGTTTTTGTTTTATATAAAAGTCTTCGGTAAAAACGCTACAAACTTATTCCCCAATCTAATAATTTATTATGAATGAAATTCAAGCATATCTAATATGGAAAAGCTAATTATGAAACACAAAATGATTTTTCAAAACGAATATTTCCGACAGAGAAACGCATATAAATCGTCAAGAAAACACAAATATACATGCTAAGAAACATAAAAAATCGTAAATGAATGAAGCAAGCAAAAATTAATAATGTATGCAATTTCAAAATTATCAATTTTTTTAAAAGTATTTACTTTTTATTTAAAATAATTCATTTCCTAAACATTGAATATTATTACTATAAATTAGATAACAATAAAAACTAAATGATAATTTTTATTAAATTTCTACAAATTACTTTTTCTCGGTAAGCTGAAAATTCCTTTAAAAAATTTGGAAAAGATTTTGAATGATGGAACTCAAAATTATGAAACAGCAAATCAATTTTTCATGATTAAAAAGATTTATCTAGGCGACACATAAATTATCCCAAGTCCTTTTCAAGGATTAAACATCAGCGGTTTAGTGGAAATGTTTTTTCTTAAAAATCAATCTTTATAATTGCCCCTCTGCGATCTTCTCCACATGAAAATGACTCTCTTCCCAGCAATTTTTCATCGTCGAAACTTTTATCCTGGCCTTTCTAAGACTTTTTAATGTTTTTAAGGAATTTTTCTACAAAAAAAAAAAAAAAAAAAAAAAAAAAGGGAATAGCAGAAATCGGTTTTCTTGGAATTCCTTAAAGCAGTCGAAGTTATTTTAGGTTCTATTATGATTCAGCATTCGGGTTTTTTTTAATTATTAACTATTACTTTTAATAATTCTCAAATGAAATAAGTAAAATTTGTTTTTTCGTTACTTTTCAAATTATAATTTAATTTGGAGTATGTAAGGATCTTTAAAAATCCTTGGGAACACAAAATTTAGAATATCTCATATTATTACTTGAAAATTATAAGATATGTATATGTAGGTAAATATTGTAACTACTAGTATTTACAAACATGGGTCATATACTTATCCTAAATAATACCATTATTTTTAGTGAAAATTTGACACTGCAGAATTTAAACAGAAGCCAAAAGTAAAAGGCATGTTAAATTATTGTTTTGCGATATCTGGGGCCATCAAAATCATTACGATATATCACAGAACTCTGTTTCGTCAAACGTATTGCTTATTTTTCTATAAGCTAAGGATTTTATTTTGTTCCATTTTATCTTTTTATTCTGTATTTGGACTATTAATTTTCAAAATTCTGTAATAAATATCTACGTAATAAATAAAAAAAAACAGACTTGCTATAAAATCGTTATTTAGTTTCTGCAAAAAAGGTGTTTTATTTTTCATAAAATGCTAACGAATATATGTAGACAATTTGATAAATATTCTAATAATATAAGGTATATCTTTATTTAATTTATAATATACTTATGCATAAATAAGAAAACAATGTCTGAATTTTTGCAGACGGTGATTTTAAAAGGCACAGCTTCCATTATAATCCAGCATGTCAAATTCTGAATTTTTTTGGCGACGAAAAAAATATGCTCAAGATGACGTATTATGTTGTCTCGTGATGACGTAAATACTAAGGTTGGTAAATTAGAATTTCTGCATAATTCTTATAGGTCTCCATGACTATGACATAATAAAAACTAGATTGCTAGATAATTAAGAAACGACCTCAAAAAATCATCTGACCCAGAATTTGGCATGCTGGATTATACGGCATCTGTGGAATTTTATAAACTAAATCTAAACTCAGAAAGCAAACTAAAGCATTTTTGTAAATAAATATTTACCATTTCTTCGGTATAGTGATAACAATTTTTTGAATCCAAATTAAAACAAATATGACAATAAATAACAAACAATAATTTAAAATGAGATATTTTTTTCCTCCTCTTTTTTAGAAATGTTTTTATATAATATTTAATGTCATTTATTAAAATAACCACCATCATTTGTTGTTTTTACTATATTTCATTATTATAATCATTAAATGAATACTACACACTATATACTGTTATAAAATTCATTATTACTTTTTTTTATTTGCACATTTTTATATTGTCAGCTACTAATTCTAAAAAAATTAATTCAAATTTATGTCAACCACCATTGTTTAGCAAGATCTGAGTGACCAGTTCTGCACTGATCACGTGACGGAATGTTCTAATTGGTGTCTTGCGACCCATGCTCAATTAAGTGAAGTCTGACAGGGTATGCCAAAGATTTTCCTGTGCTCTCTTGCTCTATGCAATTTGCTATATTATCACTCCAATTGATTTAATATAACACAGCATTAAAATCTTTTACAAAATGATAAAAGCAAAGCACTGTTTTCATAGTGTACATTAAAATTTATCTTTGTTAAAATACGTTTCTAATTAATCTGAAAGTTTGCTTTAGGAAAATTTTTGGATCATGAAATTCGCGTCAATGTATAAAAAAATTGAAGTTGAGATCCATAAATTTATAGTATCCTTCATAAATGTGTATTCTACAAAATCCTATTAATGAAATTGAGCACAATTGGAGCACTTAATGATGATTAACGAATGAATGAAATCAAAAGCATTGTTTTCGAATTTTGCATAAAAAGTTAAACTGGCGAATAATTCCATTTTCACATAAAATTAAAGGCTTTAATACAATAAAGGCTTCACTGAAGCACAAAAGCAAATACTTTCCACTTTGAAGAACTTGAAACGAGATGTATAAAATAAATATGGAGAATAATCCTTTTAAGGGACTGAATTTTATCAAATTGAATTTTTCAATTATTTTCATCTTTTAGCTCCGATATTTTTCCATGATTTTGTAAATTTCATTAAATCAAAGGATGCTTCCTTTGGAAGTGATATTAATACGAATTTTGAAATTAATTATTACAATATGCGTTATATATATATATATATATATATATATATATATATATATATATATATATATATATATATATATATATATATATATATATATTATGTTACAATATGGGTTTATTATATAATATGACTTTGCAAATTTTCATGAAAAAACTGAAAAAAAAAAAAAAACATTCTTTTTTTTTACTATACCCAGATTATTGCTTTATTGTTAGGTATTTATTTCTTTGTTTTATTTCGTAATATTTGGCACATTTTTTATTCCAAAAATTTTTTAAATCATTATCGTAAAAGAAATTAAAATTTTACACCATATATTTAAATACAAATAATGTACCTTAAAGTAACGTGTTTCAGAGATTATCCTATAAAATACCTAAAATTAATTCAATTTGATGTCACATGATTTTAAATTATATATTAATATTAATATAGTTATTATTTATGAAGAAATGGACTTATCAATCTTTGAAGCCATAGCTAACCATAGAAAAATAAGCACAACTTTTGAGGAAAATTACGCTTGAAGAAAATAAAGATTTTAACAATTAATTTTTTAAAAGCACTGTTGTAACAAAATGAAAGGCGATCTACATATAGATCAAGCCAATAGAATAAGGAGTTGAACGTTTGAAAATTCTTTTTAGAAATGAAGCCATTAAATATAGAATTCGGGACACCTTCTATCAAAGTTCCAATTCATCTCCTATTGGCGGCATATTAGAAAAAGCATAAAAAGTAGGCTGGCATAATCAAAAAAATAGTAAAAGACGAAAATAATAATATTTTTTAAAAAAATATTATATTTGATTTTTAAAATAATTATTGGAATGAAAAAAGAAAGAGTGATTCAAAGACATTAATATTTTTTGCCAATCTTTGCGGATCCATATAAATAAGAATTCTTAAAGATAGAAAGGAACCACGCTTTCGTTTTTGTAGCAGAAAGAGTTCCGCTGAATAATGTTACATTGTTTAAATTGCTCATTCTGGGGCATGGAGTTGAAATAACGTTAATTATGGTTTAACTTAGTTGCACAAAAGCTTTTTATCAAAATGTCGCAGTGAACATAGCTTTTCCTTGAAGTTTTTTTGCAGAAACTAACATCCAGATATAAATTTCATTCCATTTTATGCAATAGTTCTTCATTCAAAGACGGGAAAAAGTTGTGTGAAGAAATATATTAAGCATTTAATCTAATGCGGACATTCAGCAACTGAGGAGGTACCTCATGATTTTCAATCACAATGATTCATTACATATTTAATGCTATAAATAATTATATTCATTACATTAAATATATTATGAAATATATTCTCAATTTAATGTAATAAATAATTATATTAAATATGCAATATTTGTCAATGCATATATTAATCAAAAATCTGTGCTCATTTTAGAGCTTCTTGGTATGTTGTCCCACTCAGAGATCTGTTCGCTATTTTTTTTTTTATAATTTTCACTAATTATAGATGTAATAAATGAAATTTTGAATTGCTTATAATATTATGTTTTTAAATTTGTTTTAAACCTCTTTTTGAATTTTCGTTCTCATAATCGGGAGGTAGTAAGTCCGAATCTCGACCCAGCAGAAGAAATATCATGTTTACTAATGGTAGTTGGGACAAGTAAAACAGATTTTGATCACAATATCTTTCACGAGAAATGATACCTTTGGGAATGGCAAGCCAAGTCTGGGGGTCTTCTGTTTGGTACCTGTTTCTAAACTACAAACACCTATGCACTTTTGGGATGACGCATCCACTGATTGATCCCATATAACAGCTGTCATCTCTTCCGCCCCTAGCAAATTGGTTCTCTAAATTGGTGAAAAATCCTAAATAGTGGGGCGTTGGAAGAAAAATATTAAAAAAGTAGACTATTAAATAATGTGTTAACAATTAAAAAATCGTGTTTATGTTATTTAAAAATATTCATAAAATTTATATCATTAATCAATGAAAAATATTGATTTTAAATGTTACTTAAAATTTATACTTTAATATGATGTTTCTCTAAAATTTAGAGAAATATATTAGAAATTGTTTCCATAGTTTACATAAGCAAAGAATACTTCAAAAAGGAAAATATTTAACACATTTGAAAAAAATTCACTTTCAACAAACGTAACTGAAATTTTGTTGATGATTTAGAAGTTAATTACTCGCAGTCTTGTGTTTTATTTGGGACGTTTCTGATTGCATTGATCTGCATTCTTTCATAACGTTAAAATTCAAGAATGTTTGGGATGAAAATTAAATGCAATCCTCTTAATCAAAATAATGAGTCAAGTTGAGTCAGGAGAATTGCTGGCATTTCTCTTCCTTGACAAATGACTCAGTCATTTTAATCATACAAATGAGAAGCAAATTTGAATTCTTTAGTGTTGAGAAAATAATTAAATATACAGCTTTGACTCTTCTGTATTAAAGAGGAAAATTTTATAAGCCACGTCACATAATATAACTTTTTGAAAACTGGCTTACTACAGCTAAATTATATTTTAGAATTGCTGGCGTTAAACAGCTTGTTCACATAATTTAATGTGTCCACAAGAAATATAAAGTAAAATATTGAGAAAAATTAGATTTGAATATTATTTTATTAATAAAATGAATGAAAGATAAAAAATTTATTTACAAAAAAGAAAGTAAGATTTAAATTTTTTATTTCTAAAAATGCTTTATAGTTGAAACGTTGTATAAATAAAGGGTTAATCGTAGGAGTTAGTATGGCGATAAAATACTCAAAACTGGTTTTCTGTACCGGAATGTTTTCTTGCGTTTGTGTGACGTAAATTGATGTAAATATGTGTAAAATTTGCTTGGAGTCTTAGTAAGCCTTATGGTTTTTTTTATTTATGATTGAAACTTATATTGACCATAATGACATAATTTAGGTTGGTCTGGTATCTGTGTAGTTCTTGACGTGAAAATTGGAAATCACGCCAAACCTACACAGGCCCTTAGGATTTACCAAAACAAAGTCATTTCAAAGAAAAGAATTAACATGCTCGGTTTTCTTTAATTAAATTTTAAAAGAAATCACACATTTAAATATTTTAAATTCTAATAGCAATATATTTTTGTGTTTATTTGCATATTTTTGTATTTATTTTAACAATATATTTTTGTATTATCTGTCTATCTATATCTTAAAGTTTGTAAAAATTTTTATAGGAATGATGTGAAAATTTGACGAATTTCTGAGATTATTTATGGAATATGTTTTTCAGTTTATAAAATTAAAGGAATTACTGCAACTATTTATTAATAAAAATCTTGACTTTATAAAAGATAAAGAAAAAGAATTATTGGAAAACTTTAAAAAAATAAAAATAAAAATGTTTGGAGTTTTTTTTTCCGCTGCGATTATTTATTTTAAAACATCTAAAATTCAAAATGAAACAAACCTAAAAACATTATTTGCTGATAAAATCTAGATATTTTGTCAACCGTGTTTCATTTTGTTTATTGTCTACTTACATTTCATTAGCTAAATTTAAATATTATATATATATATATATATATATATATATATATATATATATATATATATATATATATATATATATATATATATATATATATATATATATATATATGGGGATTGAAAACGCCACAAGAGGGGCCATTCCCATCCAGTCTGCCGCCGGATGATGATGATGAAAAAAGACGCGAATCGATATTGAACATTCGAATTATAACTAAGATGTTACAATGCGCTTTGATATTAAGTTGTAAATATGTGAATAGCTTTATCTTGTTCTTTGAATATATGATTAAATAATTTAACACTTATCGGTCATTATTCCTCATAATGAAGCCCACAGGATTCACACACATATATATATATAGATATATAAAATTATCTATTTATAAATAACCATCTTTATTAAATTTAATATGATGTCACTCCAGTAGTTTAATGATACATTTTTATTAAAATTTATATCAATAAACAAAATGTCGTTAGCTGTTTATTGGTTATTATTTGATAAATATATTAGTTTTTGTTTTTTATTACAGTACAATATTCATTTTTTCTATAAGATATTTCTCAAAAATCACATTGATATAAAAATTTGTATTGGAAAAAGTGTCAATAATTTGAATAGAAGTTTCTAGCCACACTAAATAGTCAGAGCTACATTTCTGAGAATCTTGAGCCTATGGTCCTCATATCTCAAACGCTTTCTTTCAACTATAGTCTCAACTATATTCAACAACTATAGAGATGATTGAGCCAGTGATCCTTCTATATATCAAGCGCTTGCCATCAATTATATTCTCAACTATAGTCATCAAATAGAGATGCTTGAGCCCATGATCCACAAATATCTCAAGCGCTTGCCATCAACTATAGAGATGCCTAAGCACGTGGTTTTCTCAAATCTCAAGCGATTGCCTCAACTGTAATTATCAACTATATAGATGCTGGAGCCCGTGGTCCTCCCATATCTTTAACGATTGCTATCAACTATAGTCCAACAGGATAATACGTGACCACACATGGCACGCAGTGGTCAAGAATTCATCAGATTGAAGTGCTACCTTAACCTGCTTGTTCATCCGATCTTTCGCCAAGTGAAAACTCATGGTCCATGCTTGCACAACAATTGAACCAGGATACATCATCCATCTCAACACCAGATTAGCTTTCGGAATAAGAGGAAGGCGATTTGACTATTGTAAAACAAAGACAGTTTTGCTGCCTACTTTCAAAAAGAACGGTCTCCAAGGCTGATTCTACACGGATACGGTTACAGCCTACAATGGTGGCTACACTAATTAATCATTTTGTAACCACTGACACTACACAAGTGACTGTTGTTTGACATATGAATAAATTGTTGCTTACCAAATAAATTTCACTGCGATACTTCTGATGTTTTTACTTATTCTATTTTAGGATGACAGCAACATATATCTAGCGTACAATCTTTGGTTTTGAATAAATCTTAGATTTATGCATATCGTGTAAAGTATAAAGCTTATAATGACCAGAATGACCGCAGACTAAGAACTGTCTGTGGTCATTCTGGTCATATATAACTTAAGAAAAAAGAATTCCTACTGAGCAATCATGTTATATGGAATATATTATTTGGTGTCTACTACTGAACAAATTCCATGGCATTAGAAATCATTTTTAAATTATAATACATACACTTATATATATATATATATATATATATATATATATATATATATAAATCAGCTCATATGGGGCCAAGTGCCTACAGTACCTGTCTGTTTTCCTGATCGAGGGCTCTGATGTGCTAAACATATGTGTTAGGGGGTCAGCTTAATGCGAAGCCTCGAAGTTTAGTTTCCAAACATGTTTGGTAGTTAGTTTCATTGACCCATTGAAGGGATGAGAAAGGCTAAATCAACTTTGTGTAGTCAGAGGATCGAATATCAAACAGAATATTAAACCTTGGGAGCGCAAAACTATTTCCGCCACCCCTATACCAAAATGCTTCCTCTATACAGGTACATATTCCAATATAGCTATATAAAAGTGTTAATTAAAAATAAGCAGTTAAAACGAAAAATAATTTAACCTAAAAGAAAAAAAAATTAATATACATTGGTATAATTGAGTAATCTGAATGAAACTAGTCTATAATACACTTATTTATTAAATATAAATTTTATTAAATCTACATGAAATTTTTGTTAAGTCACTCAAATTGAATAAATTAATGAACAGAAATTTAGGAATTTATGATGCTTACATGAAAAATAGTAACCAAATTTGGAGATGAATGTAACAACTGCTCTTACCTAAGAAATGAAATTTTTCGTTTCTAACCTTTGAAATGATGAAAAGAAAAATATTCTAACAAAATCAGCAATATTTTCTATCCAATAACTAAGCTACAACTTAGAGAAGTGAAATAAAAATGAACGACAAAAGTAAATACAATAAGAAAATTAGAAAATTGGAGGGCCAAAAAAATAAATAAATAAAAAAGGGGGAAATGTTGAGGGAATAACCAGAAAACGTTTTGATGAAAATCGAAAGAAAAAAAAACTTGAGGCATTAAACCAGTTTTTTGGATATCTCATTACGAAAGGTGGCCAAGTATTAACAAATTGAATTGAATACAATATGTAAGTAATAGCTTTAAAACTTTTGTATCATATTACTGCAAAATTTAATTCACATAAAGCTTTTTGTATCGAAATATATATCTTTGTAAAGACATATAAATATAAAAATTGAATTCTGTTTACAAGGAATGCTTTAATAAAATATTTTATTTTAAATATCTCGAATGAAAAAATTAAATACTTAAACTCGTCACAATATTTCTTTTAAATGAAGCAGACATGTCTTTGATGTCGAATGAAACAGAATAAACGAATTCATGTATAAAAGTAATTCAATATGAATTTTTTTCTATTTTCATGGTTTCTGTATTTGCAAATCTACTACATATTTTGACTCAGCATATAAAGCTACAATAAATAATTTGTAATAAACAATAATCTCGATAAGTTACAGTTTTATCAATTGTGTAACATATCGTTAAAGTTGCTGCAGTGAAATCACTCATTTTCCATATTACTTAGAATGTTAGGAAAATTTTGAAAATTCGTTTTCAAAATCACGCATTTGTTTTCCTATTATATATATATATATATATATATATATATATATATATATATATATATATATATATATATATATATATATATATATATATATATATATATATATATATATATATATATATATATATATATATATATATTTATATATATATATATTAATAAAGATATAGATACATAAATGCAAATTTAAAAGTTTGTTGAAAATGATAAAAATATTTTTTTTTCAAATATTACATCTGGGAAACAAATATACTTTCAGAGCATCGAATTTTCAGACTGTAAAATTTCCCGACAGATATTTTTAGCGGGTGAAATAGGAAAAGGTATTTGCGAATTTCCTCTAAGAGCTAGTCTTGAATTTTATAATAATAAAATAAAGTAACTGTTCTAATAATTGAACAATAACTTTACTTTCATTTCTTATTTTTGACTTATGCAATGTCTGCAAGGAATAAAACAAATAACTATAGAGAAAAATGAAGGGAGTTCCACAGTACATGAAGATCTTCAGTGCCAACTGTTAGCAAACTTTCAACTATATTTGAAATTGTTGGTGATTCAAAATGTATTAAGTTAAGAAACAATATGCAGGAAACATTACATATTTGCAAATTTCTTTCTTTACATCAGCTTGGAAATACAAAATTATGTTGTATAATCTTGCATATAGAGAATAAATTTTGAAGTACTTGGGAATACTTTATAACAATATTTTTACTAAATCTCTCTGAAGAATAAAATGTAATGGAATATTTTATGCTTAAGTAAGTTTATTATTCGAGAGATGGTATCGTTCCAATTTCTAGAATTTCAAATGCATATGATAAAACTGATGAGCTAAACCATGTACAATACTATACAAACATGCTTTACAATTGCAGATTATAGAACATATTGTAAATTGCTTAATCCTTTCAATTCATTGAAGTACACAATTAGATTCGAATTATTAGAAGGTATATGTATCATAAATCGATATAGTTGAAATTACTTCGCTTACATAATCTACGAGCTAGCTGATTATAATTGAATGGGTGCTGGGATCTCCAGCATCAGTTTTGGCAAGGTAGCTTTCATATACAATTCAAACAGAAAGGTACATAGACACTCTACATAGATTTGTGAAATACATACTAAGTTTTGAATTCACATTAACATCTCAAACGTAAAAAAACTTATATAATTTAACTTTTGACTCATTTTTTTTAAAAATAAAACTAATTAGTTTGAATTTAAATACTTCAAAAATGAAAATTAAATTTTTATATTTAAAACATCAATTTTAATATGAACTAATGACATAATTTATTATTTATGAAATTTATATTTTGCAAATAATATGCGTATATAATATTATAAATAATATTTTATAATAATATATTGATGAAATTTATATTTTATAAATAATAGCATTTCATAACATTACGTATATTAAATTTCAAAGCAGTGTTATTATATTATATAATTTAAAATAAAATTGAAATTTTTTAAAATTATTCTATTACGTTATATGAGTTTCAAGATATCAAGCTTATCAATACAATATTAATTATTTAACATAAATTATTCATAATTTAATATTATACCTTTTCAAAATCTGATTTAGATGAAGAACAAAATTAAATTTTCATCATATGTATAAAAATATATACTGCCCAAATTAAAATATACATAAATTTATAATTAAATATTTTATATCATTGTCTTATTAATAATAAAGTGGTAGTTTCTTTCGTTAGAGTTAAGATCATGGCTAAATGGCGATGAATTCGCTGCTTGCCTTCAAATCGCATTCTTAATTCTTAGAGCGGTAGCAAACAAGGCGAAGTTTACCATAGAATGTCTGAGTAAATGTGAAAAAAATCTAATCAGATTTGTATCAGTAATAAAAAGGGTATTTTTTAATTACAGATTTTTCAGTTAGTAAAAATTTTCGAAATTATATAAATTATCTGTTGCTTTAAATACTTAGTTTTAAAATTTTCAAATCTTTAGCGATATTTCTTTCAGAATTTCGTGTAATTGTTAATTTTTCTAATTTGTGTCTTTGACCGAATTATGTTTCCTTGCCTGGATCTCCTACTCACCAATATCTCTTGTTCAAGTTTCCTTGAAATCCATAAAAGTCTTCTTATTTTTAATTTCCCATTGTAGGAGAAACCTGCTACAATCATAAACCCCTTACTGAAACTTTCTTTACATTGACGGAAACGGCTTTGTACATTTTTTCTCCTCATTTTCTATAGTAAAACGACATTTTTTAGTTACGGTCATTTAATTAAACCCATGCTTCATCAAGTGTCACAATGGTTTTCCATTTATCTCCAGCTAAGTGGTTTTCATACATGATTCTACGAAATGTTTTGCGTTGAGCCACATGTCTCGGCAAAAGCTGGTGAATATTTTTTTAGCATTTTTAAGTTATAAATACTGGCTTATTATTTTATTTATTGTTGCTATAGATGTATCTAAAGACTTTGCAATTGATTTCTGTGTTCGCGGATTTTCTCTTGTTACCAGCGATTTCACTTTAGAAACATTTGAAACAGTACGTACCTTTTACGAATATTCGTTTGGAGTCGTCTAAGTAGAAATAATGATTGACAGTTTTTACCTGTCCTATTAATAATATTGCTTATTTTTCACTTAGAAATTTTAATACCATGCATTTCACAACGTTTTTGAATTTTGGAATAAGAACGTTTATCTTCGGAAAGCGCAAAATCATATCCTACAGTTCACAGCATGTTTATATGTGGCATTTGGAAAGAAGAATAAATTTAAAAGTAGCAGACGATATTTCTCATTTCAAATAATATATAAGCTGTTGCCAAAAATTTTTATTCGAAAACATTTAATTTTTTCTAATTCCTTATCGAAATCGTTTTAAAAATGTGTTAACACCATCTGTAATTTTCAGAATTCAGAAATGAGGAATCTTAAAAAAACATTATTTTAATAAAAATTAAAATTGTACTTTTATACTTCATGTATTTTTATAGTACTATTTTTTACAAAATATAGTCAGAGTCGTTGTAAGCGTTTCTTATTTATAAGATAATGCGGCATTTTATAAATGAGTTTTTACAAAGAAAGGAGCGACAAGGGCCAAATTAAAATTTGATCTAAAATTCATGAATGTTTAATTAAAAATATTCTCTCAAGTAACGTCTGCCTAAAATTTTAAATTGCTTTAAGAAAATTATTTTAATAAAATATTTCTGCTGCCTTACTTGCTTTAAGCCTTTGAGATTCTTTTATTCATTGTTTTAAATTAAAAATATCTTAAGAAATGAATTCATTCTAAATGAATACTTTAATGGAAATGCCAGTGTATATGCATTAATTTTTTATTACGATTTTTGCTTTTAAAATCAATGACTATTTTCAATTTTTTACTTAATTAAAGCTTTTATTGAAACTTAAATTGATAAGAAAGATTTATCTTTAAATGAAAATCCCTCTTATTTTAACGCAGAATAAAAGACTTAAAAATTTCGTCTTTAATTATTCATAAATTAAAATATTAATTTATTTATTTTCTGACTGAAATAAAATGCATTATTTTTAATGCCAAATTTGAAACTTAAAGGTCAATAATAGAGGCATGGAAAATTTATTACTTCTTATTAGTAAACATATTAATAATTTATTCCTTATTTTAGGATAAATTTTACAAGATGCGCTATAAGCACAATATATTTAATTATATTTATTTTTACTTAAGAATAGGGATGACATTTTGAGAACTTAAGAATTCTTTTAAAAATAGTAATCATATTTATTTTTTAAACATAATAAACATTTTATGAATTTTTGATGCATACAAAATTAAATGCAATGAAAATACTTTCAAGTGCATATTATTAACAGTTTTAACATTAGTTCATAATATATAAATAATTTAAATAATATAAACAAATTAAATAAAAGGTAAATAATATAAATAATTATAATTAGTTAATTAACAGATTTTCAAAATTCTAATTTTTAGTATACATGCAATTTTTTTTCAAGTGCTAATTTTTTTAAAAAGAATTGGTACCTAATTGCGAATTTTGAAAATGATGGATATTTATATTAATTATGTTAATTATAATTTAAGTATATTTATAACAGTTAAAGAAACAGTTTTTTGAAAAAATATTATTTGAGTTGATTTAATTAAAAGTAAGTTTATATGTTTAATATCATTTCTTACTTTTTCTAGTACAGTATACTATTTTAAAGCTTTTTGTTAACTAGTGGATAAATTGCTGATCTTTATTAAATAATCAACGAAAGTCACAATAACGACATCATAGGAAACTAAAACATCTTTCTTATGGGCATCATGTCCACTTTCAGTGGATTCCGTCCCATGTGGATGTTGCTGGTAATGAAATTGCGGACAATTTGGCTAGAGCCGGTTCTAGCGATTTCACCTCGCCTGCCGCTTTTCTTACTCATATGGAGCTTTTTCTAAATTTAGGACAACTACCATGGCTACCTGTATTGCCCCACTTGTGCATCCTAGGTACCAGGTGAGGTGTCCTGGTGGCTCATTGGCTATAGGCTGCAATAGACGCGATCAAACTGCACTTGCACGCTTTCTTAGCGGCCATCTGCTTTCCATGACTTTGTTAGGTGGTAACAAACATTTCGAGACCTGCAATAAGTGTTCTTCGGTGCAGGCCTCTCCTGACCACATTTTATCTTGTTTGGGACTTACCAAGCAAGAGCTGATTCGGGATCCCCTTCTGGTGCTTGACTTTTTTTAGTGTGAATGGACTCACGGACCTGATCTAATTATATGGATTATAATAACTCATGGACCTGACCTACTATTTTTTAGTGTGAATGGACTCATTTGCTGATCACGGGGATTGGAAACAACCAAACAACAACATAACGTTGATCAAATTTCCTATACATGCATAGGGATGCAAAACAGTCCCGAACTGTATCTTAAGATTTTAAAGGGCTTAGAATACTCATCTAACACCAAGTGCTTCGTAATTTTGAGCTATGGTCAGGAGATGAGGTCACACCTGAGCTAGCACCCTTCTCTCAACATCTACACCACAACAGCGGAAGGACTTTGGACGTCACAGATTAAAGTGGACACGTCCCCAATCCACGGAGATTCAACAACATAATAAGATATAATGTGGTCACCCTCCCCCAGCGGCAAATGAAACTTCACTTGGCTGATCTTAACGGGAAGAGGTGCAAAGCCACTGAGCCAATGGAATTCCCCTTTCTTTGCATGGATTACATTATTAAAACATGTTTGGAAAAAATCTCTCTTTTGCTCTCCGTTAATTGCATTGCTTCTTGCTTTTTATTCTTAGATTCCGAAAAAGCACTCGTAGAGAATAAACAGGATTTGGTTAGAACTCAAAACTTCATTGAGAAAATCCAAAGCATTTTTATATGATCGAAACAAGTACATTATATGATCGAAACAAATATATTGAAGTAATTACCATTTACTAAGTTACAACAAATTGCAGCATATAGTCATCAAATTATGGTCTATATCCCATTTAATCAAATCTAATTTTAGTTCAAGTGGAAGGGTTGCCTTCAGTTTCTACCAACAACATAAAGAACTCCTAAATAAAAAATGGAGGAGATTTCAGGAACATTAATTGTCCTCATTTATTACATAAAACGTCATCAAATAAGTGTATTTCAAGTAAGCTGTGTTAATATATCGCTTTTTACACCTTCTAAAATAGATATAGAGTTTAACATCGTCAGGCTCAGTTCCACTAATTTCGCCGCATCGTTTGAGAAATCAAACTTTATAAAGTGGCAACAACAGGATATTTAGAACAATATTAAAGTGATCAGATATTTGTGTTATGTGAGCTGAATTTAATTTCATTTTATGGAAAATTAGAATTAAAACAAAAATAGCCAAAACATTTACGAGTTTGATATTTTTAAAAGTTTAAGAGTTTTGTATCTTTAAAAATTTATTTTAGGAAAGGAAAATGAGGGCTTCATGTGAGATATTCGGTAATTAAAAAAAAATGAAGAAAACTTAACAGTGAATTTGGAATATTCCTGCATTAACTAATAATAGAAAATAATGAAGTTTTCAATGTAAGTAACAAGACTTGAAAGATTTAAAAGTCCATGCGCGCGCACAGTGATAATCTCATTCAATACATGTTTTCTGGGATAAAAACTATGCTATTTGTGATGAAAGCTCAGCCATAAAAACATTTCTCAAAAAAATAGTTTCTATGGAATTTACTAATCAAAAATTGATCTTAATATATTAACAAATGTTAGGAACTTAAAAACCACGTGATAGTTTAAAATAGTGTAATTACCCAAACTGGTAGAAAAAATGAAATTTTCGTTGAACACCCTGACTATATATAGATATTACAAATAAGTAAAATAATATCGAAAAGTTTTTTGGTGTTAGAATTTTTTCTGTTATAACCCAAATTCATATATATTTTACTATTTATTAATAAACCTATATATTTTTAGAATTTAAAATTTTTCCGGTAAAATCAGCAGAGGCTAAATCCTACTAAAATACCAGATTCCAAAATAAAAAAAATTTCATTAAAATTTCAGAAACGTAATAATGAAAATTGATCAAATTAATGATTTCACACCAAATTTGCTAAGAATAATTTAGATTCATATCTAAATATTAAAGGTAAGTCATTGAAAAAATATAAATTTCTTATAAACGGAGAAAGTATATTTTTACTTAAAGAATGCACAAAAGAAAAATTTTTTTTCTCAAATTTATTTACTTTTAATGTTTTGTAGATTATTATTTATCTTAGAAATATAATTTTAGATTTGTCTTAAAATTTACAAAGATGAAATACATGCATAAAAAAAGTAATCAAAAATCTGTTTCTATTACAACATCCGATTTCTTTACAGCTTATCTGGAATTGAATTTGAAACACAGTATGTTTTAGAATTTTATTACAAATTAATGTCTTTAGATGTAAGAAAAAGAGTAAAAATATCACTACCAGTTTTTTTTTAAAATTTTGTTTCTTCCTTAATGCCTTTCGGTTATTTAATGCTTTTCCCAATGAAAAAGGGTTGAGGGTAATTTAGCGTGCGTGTTCCTTCTCCACAGTGGAAACACTCATTAAAAGCAAGTGAGAGCACATAAAACACGCTTTCAATTGCTCTCACTGTAGCACATAAAACTGTGGGGACATTGCTCATAAAACATGAAAGCATATCGCTGCTCTTGCTCTTTGGTAGGATGATAAATTACAAGCAGTTGGAAGTTACTGAAAGCAATAATAATGAAAGCAAAATCTAATAAAAGCACCACTAAAGATCATTTCAAAAATTTATAAAAAAAGGTAATTGTTTAATATAAAGAAACATGCGCTGTTAAATTTCTAAAAAAATTTGCTGGTGATGCGTTTGTATTGAACAAAACACACAAAAAAGGAGAAATTTAAATTAAATTATATTTTAGCAGTTTTTTTATGAGCATTCCTTGAATGAATTTTTTTTTTTTTTTTTTTTTTTTTTTTTTTAAAGAATAAACAGATATCAAAAACTTTGGATATTTGATTTTGTTTCTATTTTTTATCGGACATGTTTGCAAGCTGTGATAATTAAAGTCTCTCTTTGTCAACATTCATATTTGAATGCTTTTTATTAATTTATAGATATTCTAATGTTTCACCTTGCATTATAGTTTCAAAGAGAATAGTGAAGAAGCTCTAGAAAAGGAAGTACGGAAACAACATACTTGATGATATGAACAAGAACTGGATAGGAAATTACAGAAATTATAAAATAAAAAAAATAAAAAATCTAAAGAATAAAATACTTGATAAGACATTGATAACACTTTGAATATTCAGGGAACCAGAACCAAAACGATGGTGCGAATCACTAAATAACAAAATATTTGATAACACACTGAAAATGCGACGTATGAGCCAAATGACGCAGAAACAGGCAGAACGCCTAAAGGAGGGAAGAATATAAGAATATCCATCATATATTTGATAACACACATATTAAAATTACTTAATAACACATAGCAAGAACAAAATCCAGAAAAATTTGCAGAATCCTTAAAAAAAAAGAAATCAAAGAAATAAATTTTATAAGATATTGATAACACTTTGATTAATCAGGGAGGCAGACCAGAAGGATGGAGTGAATTCGTAAAGAACAAAATATTTGACAACACATTGAAAATGCGAGGTATGAGCCAAATCAGGTGGAAACATGCAGAACCCCTAAAGAAGAAACCTAAGAATCTTCATCATATATTTGTTAAAATATTAAAAATATTTAATAGCAAATAGCAGGAATAAAATCCCAGAAAAAATCGCAGAATCCCTAAAAAAGGAATCAAAGAAATAACATACTTGATAAGACAGATAATATTTGATAAATCAGGGAGCCAGACCAGAAAGATGGAGTGAATCCGTAAAGAACAAAATATTTGATAACACATTGAAAATGCGAGGTATGAGCCAAATCAGGTGGAAACATGCAGAACCCCTAAAGAAGAAACCTAAGAATATTCATCATATATTTGTTAAAATATTAAAAATATTTAATAGCACATAGCAGGAATAAAATCCCAGAAAAAATCGCAGAATCCCAAAAAAAGGAATCAAAGAAATGAACTTGATAAGATATTGATAACACTTTGATTAATCAGGGAGCCAGACCAGAAAGATGGAGTGAATCCGTAAAGAACAAAATATTTGATAACACATTGAAAATGCGAGGTATGAGCCAAATCAGGTGGAAACATGCAGAACCCCTAAAGAAGAAACCTAAGAATTTTCATCATATATTTGCTAACATATTAAAAATAATTAATAACACAAATCAGGAATAAAATCACTGAAAAATTTGCAGAATCCCTAAAAAAGGAATCAAAGAAATAAAACACTTGATAAGACACAGATAATATTTGATAACACATTGTGTGCACAAATAAAAACGCAGAATTTCTATAGACGAAATATAAGGAATAAACATACTTGATAAAGATATTGATAACATTTTATAACGCATTGTGTGCACTAGAAGTAAAAACACAGTATTCCTATTGACGAAATATAAGGAATAAGCATATGACATTGATAAATTTTTGATTATGTACAAATTGAACGAGGACTAAAAAGATACTGAATTCGTAAAGAAAATACAATATATATATATATATATATATATATATATATATATATATATATATATATATATATATATATATATATATATATATATATATATATATATATATATATAACATACTTGATAAAACATTGATAACACTTGATAATATTTGCGGGTAAACTAGAATCACACATATAAACAAATATTGCATTATACTATATTGATATGAAAATTTTCAAGAGGGGAAAAAAACGATATCAGAAAGCAAATTATTTTAAAATTAGCCGTCATGTTCCGAGTGTGTTTCAAAAATAAATTACATTTTCAATAAATAATATTTATTTCTCAAATGCGATTAATGGAAAGAGATAAATCTTGGCGAACTATTTCGAACTAAGACAGTAAATATCGCAATTGCAAATAATTAGAATATTATTCCAAAATGATTTTCATAGGTTTCATATTAACTTTAAAGAAATGATAAAATCTATAAAATATATTTAAAAAATGGAGAAATTTTGGATGCAGAAAAATGGAGAAATTTTGGATTAAAATATATGGTTGTGTAACCATTAAAATAGCCTCAGATATAATAAAATTAATTTCATACACAAATTTTAGAAATGAATATTATTAACTTCTCATTGCTTTGAAATATTTCTTTCTCAACAGTTGAACTCTAAACAATTAGATTTATTCCGTATATATATATATATACAAATAAGTATATAAATATAATTAATTTATAATAATTATCATTTATAATTTAAATTTCTGATTAATGGCGAGAAAAGGAAAATTGTAACGAAAAAATGGTTTCGAAACACACAAAACATTGTATCAATATACAGAATGAACTGGGCAAATTCATACTTGTAAGTGAAAGGGAAATTCATATGCAATATAAAAAATAATAAACAAATATTAAAAAATTGATAAAAAAAATAATGGTGATTTTCAGAATTTGCTTTTAAGCAAATATAATGCACATTAATAACATATAAGAAAATTTTTTAATTAAATCAAAATTATCAAATTTTTGCATTATATATTAAAATACATTGTAGAAAATACAATTAAAAGAGAAAGTACTTAAATAAATGTACTTTAAATACCAATATTATCTGGCTTAAAATACAAAAATTATCTGAAAGAATACAATATTGCAGGTAATCATGGTATTTTAAGATTAAAGTCCATTTCTCATTTAGAGACTTATTAGATATCATTCAACAAGTGACTATTATTTATAAACTTTTGTAGATAAGTAAGTTACTTTTGTAGTTTTGTAACTTTTGTAACTGTTTTAGTAGATGAATAGGGAATTAAAATATGTACACTCAAATACAGTATAGGACAACCAAATCAAATTCAACAAGGAACACCAACGCATTGCATTTTTGTTATAGAATGAATTTACACTAGAATGTTTAACTTTAGGTAAGAGAATTCAATTTCAATCAATTGTTAATTTATAAAAGGACATAGATTTACAATTTACAAAAAGATTTATACTACGGAGTGGATTGGCTAATAATCAAAGTAAATTATTTGAACAATCTTCAAGAGTTCTTTTAGATAGACTTTTGACGGGCATTGCGATATATATATAAAGCGTGGATAAATTCCAAATATCCACTTCGACAGATATACATATAGAAAATATAAACCAACTACTTATTTAACGTTGTTCAACAATGGCTGATATCGAAGGGATCTGATATTCTGAAAAATGTGTTTTTATCATTAGGACACGATCAGAATGACTTCAAAAACTAAAATTCCTTTCGGTTTTGAATTAAATAAATTAATAATTCATTATACTAATTTGACAGTTACACAGAAAAAGAAATAAATAATTGCTTCAATTATAAAATGATTCAGCGGAAAATATAACCTCAATTTAACGTTATAAATATAATATTATTCCAAAACATGAATAAAAAAAATGTACATAATAATATAATTCCAAAAATCATTGTACAATTCCAAAACATGAATAGAAATTGAAAAATATAAATTATGATTTGAAATAAAAGTTATGCATGTAATTTGAGAGATTAGTTTTGTATTTATTCATGGAAACAGTACCCAAGGAATTAAAAATTTCTTTACTTCAATTCTGGGAACCTTTCCTAAATTCTTTTACCTAATATTTGCTATAGAAAGTAACTGTTTAATTAATGGTTAAAAAGGCAACTGCCAAAGAAAGTTAAAGCTTCATCTGAATGATTGATTTCCAATCAAAATTCCCGAAGGTAACCCCATTGATCTGACACATTTCTCAGGAGGATTTTTCTCCTGACTGAAGCC
Organism: Latrodectus elegans; assembly: GCA_030067965.1. Classification (NCBI taxonomy): domain Eukaryota; kingdom Metazoa; phylum Arthropoda; class Arachnida; order Araneae; family Theridiidae; genus Latrodectus; species Latrodectus elegans. The sequence continues at coordinate 21,698,272 of CM057820.1, read as the reverse complement.
ACCTTGGCGATGCAGTGGGCGCGCTGTTGATTCAAGTTTGGTAATTGAGTTTCAATCCGACTTTGCGAGATTCGCTGATTGGAACGCAAACAGAAAAGACCATTATCTCAAGAGCATTGATCAGGTGCGAATTTGGCGACGTTGCTCTCGATCGCGATCAATGCTGACTTCGGAAAGACCCCTTCCCCCGACGTCAGCCTTTCATGGATTTACGATGCCAAGAAAAGATTGCTGATGATTTCGATCGAAAGACATATTAGTGGAGTTTTAATAACCTTAGAAAACTTTCCATTATCATAATAGCGGCATAATAAAGTTTCATGTCTAATTAGGGATTCATTGTGGCTAACGACCACTCGATATATTAAACGAATATGTTGACATACTGCACCGTAATAAATAAAATGCAAAAAAAAAAAGCTTTACTTAAATTATAGAAATTATTATCATTATGGATGGAAGCACACACTAATAATAATTATTTTTTTTATTAAATTGGTTAGTTTAGCTTGTTTTTTTTATTTCGCAACTCTAATTTTTTGAACGCAAATTTTAATAACATCAGAATGTAAAATTTATAATATATTTCAAACTATTACAAAAATAACAATAATAAGACGAATGAAACATATGTGACTGAGTAACTGTTTTTTTTAGGATTTGTATTCCCAAAATTATGTTAATACAGAGCAATATTGTAAAGTCGGTGTTTCCTGATCTTGAAATATAATCACGTGACAAGCTAGAATATTAAAACAGATATTTATCCTTGAATTTCCATAGTATATTTACTTGTACCTATTTGTCCACTTGAGCTGGAAGCATATTAATGAAGAATTGTGACAGATCAAGTTCCAATAATCCTTTAATCGTTTATTTTATCGTATGGTCAATCAATCACATACTGTCTTCTAACATAAATACAAAAAACGATAATGAGAAGTGTCTCCTAACAAAAAGACGATAGAATTTATTCATTGAACATCTTTACACAAATGACATGAGGTACGAACTGCTAGATCTTGTTAAAGTGTTGTTGGATGTCACAACACGAAGCCGTCAACATATGAAATTCGACGTGGGTGGTGCGAAATTTGGTTTCAGCCATTGTTGAGCAACCAAAAATGGATGATATGCTTCTAGTTTCTGCTTGCTTTCATAGATGAGGGAGTTTTGGCATTTTCCAGGTTTTCTCCTTGTTGACATGAGAATAAGAGTCCCTGAGGAATCTTCCTAGAAAGTAATACTCAACTGATTTCGAATGTCTTACAATAGCTACCTTTTCATGGTAACGCCTATTCTTAGATTGTTAGGCAGATAAGTTTGTAAATTAGAGAAAAAAACTGGGTTTATTTCCGAAATTTAAAAAATTTCTGAAAATTTTGAAAAATCTCAAAAATTCTGAAACTTTTTAGTTTTGATTTAGAATGTTTTTTCTTAAAATAGAAATAAAAGTTCACTTATTTTATAATTTCTACAACAAATTACGCCAGTAAAAAATTTTCCAGGAAAAGTAAAATAGTTTTGGGTGAAGGACCAATTTAGAATAACTTTACAAATTGATATTGAGTAAATATTTTTTTCCTTTCTCTGTACGAATTTAGGAATTTATAACGACAGAAAGGAAATGTTAATATTTATTCTGACACTCCTGAAAACTATATCTTGATATTTTTTTATTAAATGCTAATTCATTACTTATATTATTTAAACAAATATTTTTGTTTTTCTCAGAACGAAATTAATTAATTTTTTTACTAGAAGACAAAACAAACGCTTTCTTTTTTCAATATTTTCATAGTTTATTTCACTTTTCTTCATTTATATAAGACAATACAATGCATTTAGCGAAAGATGATTGGTTGAGTTTATTCCCTCAATATTCCCGAAAATTTCCATTTTACTCCTATAATTCCAGTGGTTCCTATGAAACCCCCGGGAATTTTACATCTCTGCAGACAGGTTAGGAAACAGATACTAAGGGCAAAATTTTCACTGATATATGTCCAGAAATACCATTTGGCGTGATTCCATAGACTTGACTGTTTATTGGAAAATGTGTTGTTTCATTTGTGTGCATAATCTAAGGCAGGGGCATACGGGACATTTGCTTTGGTCCCTTACATCAAATCGAATTTTTATTTTGCCTTTTTTTCCTTATAAACGTTTTTTTTTTAAAGAAAATATCAGCAGAATGTAAAATCTTAATCTTTATAAACCTGCCGTATGAACACAGAAGATCTATATTTCGTCAATCAAAGGCTTTCTAGGATAAAATTCCACTAAATTTTGCAATTACTATGGATGAATCTGGCTAATCAAAAGCCTATACTATTATGTTTCGCAGAATCGATATGTTTTTAAAAGATATACTTTTGATTGGCTTAATTAAGCCATCGTAATCACGAAATTTTATCCGAATTCCGTCCTATTGTCAGCAAAGATGAGAATTTTTTGGAAAATGGAATTTATATTATTGTACTCTATTTATAATCTCTCTCTGATGCTTTGAATTTTTATTTATGGATGTAATTCTTTATTTACTGTTTCTCTTTATTTATTATACCTTATTTACTGTTATTCTTTTTATTTACTGTTATTCTTTACTTACTGTTATTGTTTGTCAGCGGTTTTTCTTTATTTACTGCTGTTAGGAAGCAGAGAATTGCCCTCAAAGAAGTTTTGCCCCAGGCCCCAATTAGATTAAGTGGGGCCTTTCCTTTGAGATTTGTTTATTAAAGAGATACTAAATTATTTTGAATCCCAAACTGATAAATTTAAAGTTTGTTAGTTTGTAAAATTAAACTTGCTCAGAGAATTTCTAACTTACAGAGAATAAGACTTAACAAATCATAAATCTTATCTTTAGACAAATTCACAAGGGAATAATAAAAGTTTTCATTCAAAACCTAACAAAATTAATATTTTGCAAAACATTTGACTTTAATTACAAGCATAAATTCACTTCATTGAACCAAATACAAATCATCTAATTTTACTGTTGGTATTTGTTTCATTGATACAAATACCAACAGTAAAATTAGAGTTTATAATTGCATTCTAAACAGTTATAGACCACAAAAGGAAATACTTTTTAATTAATAATTACTTAAATATTATTAAATAATAATAATATTAGTAAAAACAGATTTATATATTATTCAAGTAGGTAAAAATATAACACGTCTACATGATTTTTTACAAACTTTTTAAACTTTTATTATTGATAAGTTTTGGTATTAAACTATAATAGTAAAATTTGGATACAACTCCTATACCATTTGACATTTAAAATTGGGAAGATGAATTTGGTAAAAAATATGAAATATTTTTGAAATGCAAGAAAAATAAAACAAAAATAAAATGAGCTTAAAAGAGGTTTTACTTTATTTGTGAAACATTCTAGTGGGCTATCTATTATAAACCAAACAGTACATTTTTTTAAACTTTCTTAAAAAAGAAGTATTCTTCAGGGGGAAATAATAGCGTACCACAAGTAGTAATCGAGATAAAATACGGACTTTTAAGTTTCTTTCAAACTTGGTTGGAGCAATCAGTTTAAACGTATCACACGAAGTACACAAGTTCTTGGAGCAAGAATAAAAGAGAATATTTTCTTAGCGTTTTAGAAAATAAACAATATTTCTGTTTGTCTGTAAATCTATTTTATACTGTAATGAGAATTCGATTATAAGCTCATGTCAAACTTTTTAATAGATAAATTAAGACTTATTTATAAGACAAGATAAATTGAAGCTAATTTAGTAGAAAAATTCAAGCTAATTTTGAAGACTAGATAAATTGAAGTTAATTTAAAAGACCAGATAGTAAAAAGCAAAACCAAAAGATTAGTAAAATTAAAGCTAATTTAAAAAAACAATAGATAAATTAAAGCTAATTCAAAAGACTAGATAAATTAATGCCTATTTAGAAGATTAGATAAATTAAAACTCTATTAATTTGTTTAACATTTAAATCTGCGCGTTAAGAAGCTCCATTACGTTATTATTTCATTAATTATCGAATGAAAAATATTGTGACATGGATATTCGAAATAATCTAAAGCCTAGCTTTTGAACATTTTTTAAAATCAAAACACAGCATTTACGTCACAAAGAGAATCACATACACAACATAAAACGAAAATAAGAGAATAAAACAAAATAACTTTCACATCTGACTGCGTTATTTCTTTTGTCTACTAGAGGGCATTGTGTTGTTACAGTATCGCATCCTTCTGTTCTTTATTAAAACACTTGCGGTTTTAAAATTTTGAAATAGATATAACCATCTATAATTAAATATTATAATATACGAGGTCTAAATCTTCTTAAAAATATGTATTATTACTAAAATAAGAGAGCGTGTGGTAGCCTAATGGTTAGGGCATCGGCTGTATTGCGAACGGGTTGGGTTCTGTTCCCAATGCCACCAACGACCCACCGAGAACATGGGAAGTACATGCTCATTATCTCTGTGAAATCACAAATCCTATGGTGGGTTGTTGAGCAATTACCATAGGTGTAATTATTTGAAGGAAAGTTTTTTCCCTTCCAGATCAAAGTCAAAATTAAGTGAATGGATCATCTGTTGGTGCCATTTATCGGAGGAGTCTTAGAGCAAAGACGTACTTTCATCTTGGTGGAGCTCTGATTAAAACGAAAGACACACTCTTCTGACTTAATTTCGCATAATCGTTGGCTAGCGAGTTGGGCTTATCTAAGTGTCACAAATAGCAACAGCATTACTAAAATACTCTTAAAATATTACATATTAAAAACCTAAAATTTTCAGATAATGCTTTAACTAGTAAATCTTATGGTACAATTTCTAATTAAAAGCTTAACTTAGGCACAGTTATATTGAAATGTGTCCACGGAAATAGTTTAAGCAACACTTAATGGAAACACTCACATATTGAAGGGAAGAAATTTTGTCAAGATTTTTTTTATTTTTTTAATCAAAATAGTAATTGCTATTCAATAAAGTTACAAAAATTCATAGTCAATTTCATTCAACTTTCATTCCTAAGAGGGAAAAATTTTATTTTGCTTGATACAGATTTCATAAAAACGTCATAAAAATTTAACGTTTCTTAAAAAGCTTTATTTTTATCTCTGTAAAACCTACTTATGTAGGTTTTACAGAGATAAAAATGCCTTTTATAACATAATAGAAAAAGAAGCATTAAAACAATGTTTATTAACATTTTATGTAGTTCTATTCTGCGCGCGCATGTCACGTGTCTCAACTAATGAGTACGTAACTGCTGTTGGCTGGCTACAAGCATCTGCGTCACAGCTGTGTCAGAGAGAGACATGAAAGCAATTATTTCCGTCACTTTTCGAGACAGGAGACCTTGAATTGTGTCCTTCAGAAGGACTATAATGACTGTATGTGTCGACTCATTTATAACGGTGCCTTAGACAAGTGTATACTCTCAACTTTATAAGAAAGTATTCAGTGATATTAGCGATTGTAATTAATTGACAACAACCTTATAAATATTAAAAAAAAATTTAACTAGAAAATAAAGGACCTGAAAGTGGAATTCATAATTTTATTATAAATCAAAGGGGCCAAGCCTAGCAACTTTAAACTCCCGCAGTTTCCAGCGAAAAATTAATTCCTCTAACTTTCGGGGAAGGGAGAATTGCTATTAAAAATATGTAAAATTTTTTAACTAAAATTACCATTTATTTTGATGTGTTCAATATGTTTGTTTGTTTTGCAACAAGAAATGAGGTCTGTCATACACATCATCTGAAAGAAAATGAAATGAGGATTGGCAAGTTTGAAGTGACGAAGATATTAAACACTGAATTCGTGATTTCTTTCGTCCACGTTTCATTGGATTGTCGATCGGGGTGGTGTTGAGAAATCCAAAAACGCTTTCGCTACAATGATAGCAAAACAACTTTTCCAAAAATTAAACAATTAATAAGAATCGTCATATAAAAAAATAACCAGAGTGCGTAGGAAAAAGAAAACTCCATTGCTGTACTTCAGTAGTAATTACTAATGGTTTTACTTAGATGACGATTGAATGAATAAAAATCATAGTTGAAGCGAAATGTATGCATTGTTGCATAAGTAATTTTTCAGTGAGTTCACATCAACGATAATTAAAGTTTAATTTATTTGCAAATAATTTATATCATAACTATGGGCTCAACGTGGCCTAGTGATAAGGCCATCGGAGAATAAGTTTTCGAGTTCGATTCTAATCACTGTTGAACGACAAATAGATGATGCGCTTCTTCGTTTTGCTCCAATTGCTCTACAGTTTTACACTGCTTCTCGATGAAATCAGCAAAAGTGAAGTATTATTCGCCGCAGTTAGTAATTGGGAGAGGGGGCCACATTCTCCCTCATTAGCATGCTAGAGCTCCGTGGGTTGGGGATATGTTCACATTAATCTGTGAAAATCTGTAAAGTCTTTCCGCTGGCGTGGGATAGATGTGGAGAGGAAGGTGCAAGCTAAGGTGTGACCTCGTTATTTGGCCACTGTTCAAAATGACGAGGCACTTGGTGATGGGAGAAAAATCCAAACCTGTTAGCCAAGAGGTACAGTCTGGGGCTCACCTACGCATCTATGTATGTATGCTTTCTGTATGCATGCTGTGCGAGTGAATGCGTGAGTGTTTTCCTGGTTTCCTACTTTACGACAGGTGAATATATCTGTGATATGTCCTCCTGGAAGACAATTTACACGGTGTACACTAAAATCCTCCGACCGTTAGGCTATCTATATAAGATGTCAAAAAATATATAAGACGTAAATTCATTTTTAATCAACAATTCGAAATAAAGCAGATTGCATTGATGTTAGCCAGAGGCCAATATCACGATTTAAATTTTATTATATTCTGGGAAAGTAACCTCAAAACTTGCTAAAATAGTTTGTTTTTCAAACATATTGAGGATTTTGTTTACACGTAGACAAAAATATTTTCTCATAAAATTTGAGTTACGTATTAAAGTTGAAAATAAGATTGATGAAAATTTTAAATTTTAAAATAAATTAGAATAATTTATTAACAAATTTATATAATTGTTTATCACCCATTGTTATACATTTACTGAATTTATTAACATTAATTTTATTAATTATTACATATATCGAAACAAGTACCTTAAAATTCTTTGCGAGTGAGAAAAATAGTAAAATTTCTCTATCCATCAAACTTTATTTCCTCTTTGAATATAAAAAAATTAAATGAAATCTTAAAGGCAACTAAAGTGCTATTGATTATTTAAATAAATGTCGCAAGAATCATTTTACACTTTATGCCCATGAATAATTTCGCTCAAGGTGTTATGGAAATGGAAATACATGCATAATTTCATTTTTCAACGATTCCAATTTTTCGTTTGTGTGTGTGTGTGTGTGTGTGTGTGTGTGTGTGTGTGTGTGTGTGTGTGTGTGTGTTTGTGTGTGTGTGTGTGTGTGTGTGTGTGTGTGTGTGTGTGTGTGTGTGTGTGTGTGTGTGTGTGTGTGTGTGTGTGTGTGTGTGTGTGTGTGTGTGTGTGTGTGTGTGTGTGTGTGTGTGTGTGTGTGTGTGTGTGTGTGTGTGTGTGTGTGTGTGTGTGTGTGTGTGTGTGTGTGTGTGTGTGTGTGTGTGTGTGTGTGTGTGTGTGTGTGTGTGTGTGTGTGTGTGTGTGTACAAAAAGTACAAAAAGTATATAAAAAAAAAGTGTGTGTGTATGTGTGTGTAAAAAGTGTGTGTGTGTGTGTGTGTGTGTGTGTGTGTGTGTGTGTGTGTGTGTGTGTAAGTGTGTGTGTGTGTGTGCAAAAAAGTGTGTGTGTGTGTGTGTGCACAATGTGTGTGTGTTAAATTTAGTTAAATCCCACATTTATTTTAGAAGACGTGAGTTTTTTTTTTTTTTTTTTTTTGGATGAAAGAATAATTTTTAAAAAGTATTCCAGTATTTAAAAATATTCCAGTATTTCCGAAAGTCAGCAAGAATATCATATGCATTATTTCAGTAAAGGACTATTCAAATTAAAGATTACTTTTCAAAGACAAGTTTTAAATCATTGTTTTTATCAAATGAAAAATAAATAATTAAAACTTATTTTCAAAACCATTCACACGCATCATCACATACAAAATATACTTTGCTAAATTTTTTTAAATAAGCAATTATTATTTGTTACAGTTTTATTAATTTAATTACATTTTAGCCATTTTTTAAAATATATAGTTTTTGATTAATTATGAATAAATATTTTCAAAAGTTAACGAAACTTGATATAAATGATTACATTAGTGAATTCTTTATTTAAATTCCTTACACAATTTTATTTTCGTATAATAAGTTATAAAAGAAACTATTATTTTATTAAATAAATGAAGAAATAAGATAAGTATTTCTTATATTATTTTTTTTCTTTTTTCGTGCACATAACCGCACATGAAGCAAATTTTGTAGCTAATATTTTACTGCAACTAATATTTTATTTGATTAGATTGCCTATTATTTGTTTATAAAATTTCTTCCTTAAATTCAATAGAAAATAAAAAATATATATTTAGTGATAAGATCTTAAACACATGGTTATCTTTATATATCAAATAAAGAAAAATAGATGATAAAAATAATATATTTTAAGTTCTAAGAAGTACGATTCTGACTAGAATTTTTAATAAAGTATTTATGATATAATTAAAAGCCCCAGTTTCATCAATAAAAACAGTCATCACAATTTTAACATCAATAAACATTTTCCAAAGTTATATATATAGGCACCGTTTGAAATACGGAACAACATTAAAGAACTACTTCTTTAAAATCCAAGGTAAGCATTTCTCTTTCCTAACGATACTGATATAGTTTTGAAGATATCGTTGCCTATAGTGAGTAAATGATATCGAAAGATATATATATATGCATTTTCAATACGATTTCTTTCCGGCAATCGAATATAAAATTTTAGTCGCTGGTACTTTTAATGAAAGCCTTATCACTACAACTCATGAATAACGGAACTGGTTGTAACACGATTCCTTATTTACTTATATCGAATGTTACATTTCCTTCTCTTTTGTTCAGGGAAGTAAAATCCGAACACTAAAAAAAAGGCGATGATGGCAGCTTTTGTCGAGGTAGTCATTTAATTCCCTGTATTGGAACTCTATACAATAAGCTCTCCAGTTTGACGATAAGAATACAAAGCATTTCGATGTATTTTTTTAAGAAAACTTTGTTTCACTTTTATTTAAAGAGTTTATCAGGGAAAAGAAATTTTGCTTATCGCGATGTATAATTGCATTTAATGTGCTGATGAAAAAGGATTCTTATCATAGTGAGATGTAAAGTTATTAAATGAGATGTTAAAATTGTCTCAGAAAATGCTGAAAATAATATACATTATGTTATAAAAAAAGATATTTTCTTAGAGATAATCACTATTTACTTTGTGGGACCATTACTACCAAATCAAGAAATAAAATTAAATCAGTGAATTGCTGTATATTAATACTTGATGGGAAATAATATTACACACACACACATACATATATATATGTGTGTGTGTGTGCATATAAGTGAATAACTATATTAAAGTGATGAATACAATACTGAAAATAAAATATAATAAAATATGAACGACAATACATTACAGGAAATCTAGACAGCACAAAAGCGGCTAAAGAAAGAATTTTCCAGTATAAATAAGATAAAACATGAAAAATATTGAAATCAGAAATATATAAAATTGGAAAATTATTAAAATATACGATGCAAATGATAAGAAGAAAGAATAGGGACCACGTCTTCATCAGGAGGGAGATGGTTTTTCTTTTAATGCGAACACTTTTCGGGGGAATTACTCGAAGATATTTAGACATTTGTCTTTCGTGCATGCCAGAAAAGATTGTTATATATATATATATATATATATATATATATATATATATATATATATATATATATATATATATATATATATATATATATATATATATATATATATATATATATATATATATATATATATTGGCCATGGGCTATTAACTTTTCTGTGATGTCAATTTTTAGGAATGTATGAGTAAAAATTAGGAATTAGAATGATTTTTTTATTACGAGTAAAGTAATAAATGTGCTGTTTATGAAGTACATATTATTTTATTTTACATTCAAAATTATTTTCATAAACTATTTATTTTATACAGTGTCTAACGGATAAGTAAACAACTTTTAAACTTATCTTTTTCTTTATGTGCGGCAAAATTATGAAATCGTTAAATGAATTCTTCACATTATAACTGTAAATATTATGACAACTTTTTGCTTTTTCTCCTGATTCATTGCATTTACTACTTCTTTAACCTAAATGTGTGATGCAGAATCCGGAAAAAAAAGCCATATAAATAGTTTCATAATTATTTCAGTTTCTATTTTCATCATGTATAACTCCCCATGCATAAAGAAGGAGTTTCCTCTGATACTTGTGAATCAGAAGGCACACGCGATTGAAGAATTTATTGATGGTTGAAAAAATGGTTGCCTCTTTGAGAAAGGAAATAATTTATAAAAGGAAAAGTTCATTTAGAAATACATAGTATAGAAAATATTTAAATAATTTTTTAACATGAAGTGTATATAAATTATATTCAATTATCAACACTTTATTTTAAAACACTTGTATTTATAAGACTGCGTATTATAACTACAAGTATGTTGTTAAAACACGTTGTAGTTATAACAAGCGGTCTTAAAACAGAGTCTGGTAGTAGAAAGACATCGTTCTTGTAACAGAGAAGTAGAGTCCCTTACTGAACCATCGTAGTGAAACAGACAAAGCGATTCATTTTCTATAAGGCGCAATGCCACTACACTATCGAGGCTTGGAGAAAAGGATGCCAGCACAGATGTCTCACTCGTCACTTGAACATAATGTCAAATTATTATTACACTGATAATAGAGGAATCATCAAAACATATTAAGTCCGGATTATACGTAGCTCACCGGGCTTGCATACACAGCTATTTTTGTCTTTGTACATATCTAAAAAAACTAAACATGGCACGACAGCCCATGAAGACCAAGGCATACAATGCCTATGACTGTTTTCATGACTGAGGACCCTGGGGTGCAAAGCATATGTCCCAGTTAGATGGTCAGTCTAACGTGAGACCCCCAGTGTTTAGTTCCCAAGAATACTTGGTACTTAGTTTATTGACCCACTGAAAGGATGAAAGGCTGACTATGTACATATCTTTATGTATAATATATATATATATAAAACATTGACTCACATCTCTCTTCAATGAAGACACTCATAAATTCTTGAATAACATTTATGTGATCAGTTTAGTACGCTTCCAAAATTTTACATCATCATGTTTCTTAAATTAAAAAAGTTCATGTAAACAATTTACTTCCCCATCCCCTTTTTTTTTTTACAAACTCAGAGATCTCTGAAATAAAAAAATAGACATAATAACAAGAAAGAATAAAAAAAGAAATTAAGTTTACCGAGGCGAAGATATCGCCAAAAGTACTTTTAGAAAAATAGCCTGGACAAGAAGTTCAACATCGCAATGTCAAATCTCACGCCAGATTGTAAAAAATTCGAAAATCTCGTTGTAAACCAACTTTTTGTTGAAACAACTCTATCAGTAAGAAAAAAAAACTTTTGAATAAAAAAACTCCACCAGAAGGCGCGATTGGAAGCAAATTATTTATAAGCTATGTGTCACATTACAGATAATGTTGGAAAAATAGGAAATTCTATTAATAAACTACTAATGCAGTTAAGAATATATAAAGAAAAAATTCAGAAACAGGACAGTTTCATTTTTTTAGAAATTAAAAATAAAAATAATTGATAATAGGCTTTTTTATTCCTTTCAATAATAATTATTTATCTAGTACTCAAAGGAAGAAAAAAAAATGGTTATTATATCAAATCACTCACAGAAACAAAACAACTGTAACTTATCAGATGATAAATTCATAGGTAAAGCTCATATTTCGTCTTAATATATAAAGTAGCTCCTACGCACCAACGTTTTCTAACTTATATATTTGTTTCATATACCTGCTTTTTTGCTACATGTCTGTATTTGTTCTCACAAGTTAACGAACTACTTTCCCCATTTTGGGAGTATGTTTTATCGAATAAATTTTTACTTTGTTTCCTACAACATCAAAGTAAAACATTTCTTTTATATATATATATTTGTGTGTGTGCATATATATGTTTCTTGCATTTTGTCGGCAGATAAAAAAATTAACGTAAACTGAAATATATAATCCAATTTAATATAACTTATTTATAATTACTTTTTATGACGGTTCTTTATAAATACGTCTAAATAACTGAAAAGGAAGTATTGTGTGAATCCATACTACAGCATGCAAATTCGAGTATGCTTGTAAATATAATAGACATACGTTTTTGCAAGCATTCACTATGCATTTTACAAACTAGTGTCTGGTCCCCAACAAGGTCCCATAGACTTAATAATAATTTTAATTCTGATTTACGAATTAAATTTTTCAAAATTCTCATTTTAACGAACTCAATTTCATGAATTATTGTTTGCGTTTTATTTCTTAACCATTTAATCCCGTTAATTTTTTTACGATTGAGAATCTTGGATTAAAGACATAAGTCGAAAATTTTAAAAAACTCTCAATTGAAGATGACTAACTGTAACATTAAGCACTAATTAAAAAAGACTGTAAGGAATAAAAAGTAAATTCGATTAGAAAACCGAAACTATTGAAAATTTAAATCAAAGGAAAATAATTTTTTTTATAAATTCTAGGGTGATTCATCTCAAACGCGTGAAGAAAATAACTTAATGTGCTGGGACTGTCTATAAAACAAATAAATGTTGTCGTTACTTATGACACTTGAACAAGCTAAGGTCAAAAGTGCCGTTGACTATGCGAATTTTAATCAGTAGAGGGTGCCTTTCGTTTAACGAGAGAAACATGAAGGTGAAAGTACGTCATTGTTGCAAACACCTCCGATAGAGGGCACTACCAGAGGATCCATCCCTCAATTTTGACATTTATCTAAGGGGAAGGAAATTTTCTCCAGACCATTACACTTAACTGCTCAACGACCGATCACAGGACTTTCGATTCCCCAAACTTAACTAACACATATATCGCATGTACTCGGTTGGTCTTTGGCGGCATTGGGAATCTAATCCTGGCCTTCCAAACTGAAGGCCAATGCCCTAATGACTAGGCTCTAAAAAATAAATAAATGTCGGAATAAAATTAAGTTCCTTTTTGAAAAAAACAACGTTCATTTTTTTCTTTACATCGACTAAAATTTTTCAAAATTTTTGTTTTGAAATAAAAAATAAAAAAAAAATTAAGTGATTACTTTGCTCAATTAAATGTGAGTAAGAACTTTTTTCATATATAAATTTATTTCGCACATGTTTTTTATAAAATACGAAACAAGTTTTTTTTAATAGTATTTTACTTAAATTGAAATAGAGTAATAAATAATTAGTTTTAAGATCTAATCATTTTTTCTATTTAACGAACTTCCTATATAAAGAACTATTTTTCCAGTCCCTAAATGTTCATAAAAATGAGCGCCTTTTGTACAAACATGCTCAAACTTGACAAGATTGACACAGCAAACTATAATTTATAATTAGAAAAAAAAAGAATATATTTCCACCCACCTGTGAGACAAGAGGAAGTGAAATGTGACAGTTAACGCGATAATTCTCCATAAAATATCTAAATTTTGTGTAATTCCTTTTGTGTAATTTAATTTATCAGAGTAACAGTAGAGGAAAAGAGTATGTATATATATTTTGAGAAACAGAGAGAGATTTTTATTTATAATTGTATTTATACATTTTGCTATAAGAGTGTGAGATAAATCTTACACTGAATTTAAATATTTTTGAAACAGAAGAGTCTATAAATAATATAACACTAATAATATAACATCTGTATAACACTTTTACATTATATTGAATCATGATGAAAAAAAAATCTGTTTATTTGTATTAAATTTTAATTTCAAAATTATATTTTATTATTAATACTGATAATTTTTAGATATCAAGCTGTTAAATTAAATTTACAGCTATATATTATTTAAATAAAATTAATTGTTAAAAATCTATCAACTTTTATTTATGCATGTAGTTATTTATTTTGCTACACCACAGTAGGACCGAAATCAGAATATTTAAGTCTTTTCAATTTTCGATGTGTGTATCGAAACATTCTAAGACCATATTTCACTCAGAAGAAAAGTTATTTTCTTAACTTAAATAACACACACACACAAAAGTATTTATTATTATTATGGAATACCCATTAAGTCAACGGTGTATATATATATATATATATATATATATATATATACACACTACTGGCCATAAAAATTGCCCCAGGAAGAAATGCAGATAACAAAATGATATTTATTGGACAAATATATTATACTAGAAATAACAAGTGATTATATTTTCAAAACATTTGGCTGGATAGATCCTGAGAAATCAGTACCCAGAACAACCACCTCTGGCAGTAATAACAGCAGTTATACGCCTGGGCATTGAGTCAAACAGAGATTGGATTGCATGTACAGGTACAGATGCCCATGCAGCTTCAACACGATGCCACAGTTCATCAAACGTAGTGACTGGCGTTTGATGACGAGCCAGTCACTCGGCAACCATTGACCAGACGTTTTCTATTGGTGAAAGATCTGGAGAACGTGCTGGCCAGGGCAACAGCCGAACATGTTCCGTATCAAGGAAGGTCCGTACAATACCGGCAACATGCGGTCGGGCATTATCCTGATGAAACGTAGGGTTTCGCATGGCTCGAATAAAGGTTAGAGCCACGGGTCGTAACACACCAGAAATGTAACGTGCACTGCTCAAAGCACCGTCAATGCGAACAAGAGATGACCGAGACGTGTATCCAATGGCACCCCATACCATCACGCCAGGTGATGGGCCAGTATGACGATGACAAATGCACGCTGCCAGTGTGCGTTCACCACGATGCCGCCAAACACGGATGCGACCATCATGATGCTGTACACAGAACCTGGATTCATCTGAAAATATGCCGTCTCGCCATTCGTGCGCCCAGGTTCGTCGTTGATCAGACCATTGAAGGCGCTCTTGTCTATGACGCAGCTTCAAGGGAAGCCGCAGCTATGGTCTCCGAGCTGAGAGTCCATGCTGCTGCAAACGTCGTCGAACTGTTCGTGCAGACACTTATTGTCTTCCAAACGACCCTGTTTCTTGACTCACGACTTGTGACGTGGTTGCACGATCCATTACGGCCATGTGGATAATATGCCTGTCTTCTCGGCTGCTAGTGATAGGTGGCCGTTGAGATCCCACATGGCGTTCCGTATTACCGTCCTGAATCCATCGATTCCATATTCTGCTAACAGTCATTGGATCTCGACCGACGCGAGCAGCAATACTGCGATAAGATAAACCGCAATCCCAGTACGCTACAATTCGACCTTTATCAAAGTCAGAAACGTGCTGGTACGCATTTCTCCTTCTTACACGAGGCATCACAACAACTTTTCACCAGGCAACAACGTTCAAATGTAATTTATATATGAGGAACCAAGAGAACAATTTCCTCATTTAAACACAATGTAGGTGTCGCTACTGGCACCTGCTTTGCCTGAATGCGCTGAAAAGCTAATCATTTGCATAACAAAGCACCTACTTCCTTTCGTATAAATTTCATGTTTGTAGCAAGTCGCCTTCTTGGTGTAGCAATTTTAATGGCCAGTAGTGTAATATACAACATGAAGAAAAATAAGATAAAATATTGCCGATAAGAATAAAGCAATACAATGAATAGGAGGATGATGATCAGCTATACAAATTAAAAACTCGTTTCTGACATACAAGAAGGACATACATTAAATGACCTTTGATCAATTTTCCCGAAGAGTGTTCGTTTTAAAGGAAACAACCATAAAAAGTTATATCAATAATTAAAATACAGTACATCAATTCAGTGTATACAAATCCATAATAAAAGGAAGGAAAAACATACATTAAAAACATCAATATCAGCAAATCAAAACCTATTTAAAGATATTGCGATAAAATGTAGTTACCAAAGTAATTTTAAAAATTACGACTTGAATTTAAATTAATTTTTGTCAATGATTTGTATTGTTTTATTGTCTGTGATTTGTATTTTTTTTATTCTGGGAAGTGATTTTTCAAATTTTGACTTACTTGTCTTATTATTCTCCAAGTTGAATATTATTTTATTTATGCTTGCATAACTCTATTTAACTGCTTTTGGGCTGGTTAGATAGCCAATAATATATATATTTATTTGTTTTCATGGTTTTATATTGTATTTTATTTTCCTTACTATATTTATGGTTTTAAAATGTATTTACTGATTAATATATATATATATATATATATATATATATATATATATATATATATATATATATATATATGGCACAGGTGCTGTATAATCTATGATTCCAAATTCTGAATTCTTTTGGAGACAAAGAAATGTTGCGAAGATGAAGTATCGTGACGTGAGCGATGATGTAAATACTAGGGTTACCAAAATAGAATTTTCTGCATAATTATTATAGGTCTCCATATGTATGACGTAATAAAAATGAGGTTGCCTGATACATAACAAAATGCGCCAATTTAATATCCTGGATTATATGGCACCTGTGCCATATATATATATATATATATATATATATATATATATATATATATATATACTTTATTTAAATTTTAACTAAATTAAATTAATTGGGAATACTATTAATATTTTAAATTTAAATGAGCAGTAAAAAAAAAACAATAGGCTCTCTTATCAGGCAAGACATCCTAATAAAATTAAATGAGTAAAAATATCAAAAGCTGTTGCCATCAACGGTTTTAAAATGTTGCGAAGTATTTCATGAAGAAATCACACATCAAACACGATGATAATTTGCAAGCTAACAAGCTGCTTAAAAATGGTGTCTTGTTTTATCGGCGGAAATAAAGATAAATGCTCAGAGGCATCGATGCCCGCTGACTTCAAAGCGTTTCCAGATTCATCAACGAACCTCTGAAGAAAAAAGAATCTTTATCAGGACAACAATGAGAGAACACTTGATAAATGGAGGCTTTTATTCCTCTAGTTTTTCTACTGTTTCATGATTTTCCAGAAAAGTCATTCCTTTGTGTTTGGCGGATTATTTTTCGTTTCTCGCCAGAAGAGAAATAAGACTTATGGGTATTTTGAAGCGTGGTTCCATGATTTTGATATGAACTCTTAAATATTGATTGCTTATTTTTTTGCGATTAGGGATGTTGTTTCATTAGAATTTAAATTGGATACATTTCTGTAAATCGCGTTTCATGAAAATTGATGAACTTCGAGATGTGCAGATACAATTTGTATTTCTTTAAATTCGGCAGGGAATTTTTTTTTTCAGTCAAATACGATTGCCTCTTTTGTTAATCTATAGTACCGTATATATAAAAATATTTCATTCCTTTTTACATTCTTGTATGGTACATAAAGCTCTGTAAACAAGTTTCGAATATTTTACTAATTTAACACCTAAATTGATAGTAAATGCCATCGAAAATAAAATAATATTTCCTTTTCTAGTGACACTTAAAAGATTATTAAATTATCATCCTGTAAGAAACAATTTATTCTATTTCACTTTAGTAACTATAGCACAGTCTACAGTAAATAACTCGAAATATTTCACATTTCTAAAATAAATTTGTTGTAAATTTAAGTGTTTATAAAAATGTCATTTTTATTATTATGATATAAAAACATCTATAACTATGTTTTGTGCTAAAATAGGATCTAATTAATATTGCTGGGTATAGAACACATATTTGATATTTGTTATAATTTTGTAATAAACTTAATGTAAGATTGAGATTGGTATTATTTTCATCATTTTAAGGCATATTTGATTTATGGTCAAACATTACCATCTGACATAAAGACAATTTTTATTTAACATTAGTAAGGTGCTAAATGTACATATTTGTTTAGTTTAAATTGACTGTCTATTACAAAGGTGTGTCTATAGTGATATATAGTGATACAATTTTTTTTATATTTCCTGTACTTTATCACACTTTACTTACTAAAAATGTCACAGAAATGTGTAAGAAGAATAGATTAATGCTTGATTAATTTTTTTTTCTAATGCTCGGCGGTCATTTGATATACGTATTCAGGGCTACAAAGGCGAAGAAGATGACAGTTTATACAGTGGGGCACGCAATGAGTGCGTCATCTTCGCGCCGAAAGGGAAAAAATACTGAAACACACTAGGAAAGAGAAAGGAACATTCTTGCTCCAACCAGAATTTCAAGCCATGGACCAATTGCTTCAAAGTCAAGTATGCTAACCACTGCGCCATCTGTCGGCACCTTTCATAAATCGACTTGAATATAGTAGTTTTCTGTTATGTAATAGACGGCGACAGTAGATAAAAAATTAATATATAAAAACCGATTTTCGATTAATATTAAAAAAAATTCGATTTTTTGTAAAATGCAAAGTAATTTCTTTTGGAAATCTTATTAAATAAAATTTTTAAAAAATATGGATTACATAAATTTTTCAATCAATATATATATATATATATATATATATATATATATATATATATATATATATATATATATATATATATATATATATATATATATATATATATATATATATATATATATATATAAGAATTGTATATGCTTTTTTTCCTTTTTATATACTTATATACTAATACTTATATTTTGCTCTTGTTTATAATGCACTTTATATTACTTTTAAACGAATAACACAAAATATATAACTTTCAATATTAAAATATGATTCAGAAGTTAATTTCCTAATGTCATATTACCGATTTTAAAACTACTATTTGTCCTATACTAATATATATGAAATTAAAAATAAAAATTAAGATGTAGTATTACATACGAAAGTATACTGTACTAATATATACGAGCGAAGTTATTAAAAATGACTTAAAAATGTCTCTCAGATATTGCTTTTGTCCTAAACTACATGTTTTTTTCTTTTCCCCGCAATTGCATTTTATAAATCAAATCGATATCAATATTGATTATTTTTATCCATTTAATATATTAGTGTACTCAAAATTCTTAAATCAATAGGACAATATATCAAGAACCACGCTTTTAAATTTGTCAAACTTCTTTCACGAAATGGTAGCAACGCGCATTCCGAACATAACTTGGTAGCAAAAAGCAGTTATAAGGTGTTCTAATACACACAACCGCTTGTGTCCTTTTCCGTTTTGCTTTCTTTATGTTGAAAGTTCAGCTGCTTCAGAGGGGCCTCAATGGTTTCGTTTCTAATCATAGAAAGAGCTCCACCTTAATTTCAGTGGCAGAACAAAGGCATGAAATCGGCGTCTTCATTAAATATGGATGAGACAAGAAGAGCATAGAAACTTCTTCTGACACATTGGATTAATGAAGTTACCGCAAACCGAAATGAAATTCTATTCTTTTTCCATACCGTATAACATTCTTTTGCATACAGTTGAAGAGAATAATTCTTTTTTTATATCCTCCGAATGAAAGAAATTAATTTTTAACTAGAGTTTCCCAAGTCAAATATTTGTTTTCATGTTGGAATTAGTATTTATATTCATAGATCATTATATTTTTCGTTATTGTGGTTTCCATTCTGGTAGGATTATTTGTTAATCTAAAACATTCAGATTTTTCGCATTATTTTCTGAAATAAAACGATAAAACATTATATTTCTTAGAATAATATGAGTTGGCAGAAACGTGTGTTTGGCGAGGTTTTTGGTGAATAATCGCCAGTTACCGAATAATATGAAAATGCCGGTTAAATATTTTGTTTTGGAATTTGAAGAAGAAAATATAATTTAAAATAACGTAAAAATCAAAATTAAGTTTACAATCATTTTAAACTATACATCTTCACGTTAAAGTCCATTTTTTGCGGACGACTTAAAAAATGTTCGTGTATTAAAATATCATTCTCTCAAGATAGAGTGAAAAAACACTTTGGAAATAATATATGCTAGATTGGAATTCGAAGTAAGAAATTATTCCATTTCGAAAACCACTAAAATTGAGGAAATCTGAATGATGAATTATGACTGAAGAGTGAGAAAAATTATTGTTTAATATAGAGAACAATGCAAATTTATATATTTTACATTCTTCTCACATAATCTTGTCTTATAGAAATTTCAATTTTGAAAAGTATTCTAACAAACCAAACAGCGAGGAATTTTTATAGAAGTAGTATGATTCAAAATTAACGGCTGCTCAACCGTAATTTTTTGTGTGCAATGGCTAATGGTCTACAACTTAAAGTGGATTCAGAATCGCAATAAGCAGCCAAGCCCAAAGTGAGTTTCAAATCTACGAACCGTAGACCAGAGAGCTAATCATTCGACTGCCAGCTTCAGATGTTTCTAAATTTTCATTATTACAAGCATTTTATTTTGCTGCAACATATTCAATTAAACAACATTTGAAATGTTAGAGTTCTTAAATCCTGAAATTCTTTTTCGTTGTTGAAATCTGAATAACGAAAAATTTAAGAACAATGACCGAAAAATTATTTAACATAATAGAACAATAAATTTTTATAAATTTTTAATTTTCATTTGATTTAGGAAAAATTCGAATATCAAAAAATTGTTTGAAAAAAATCAAAATGCAGTAGTTATTCTTTTTTAAAACAATGCGCTCACAATTTTCAACAGCACAAGTAATTTATTCCGGCATAACTTTATTTTACTATAATCATTTGAAAAAAAAATCTTTTAAATTCTAAAATGCCATTCATTGATGAAATCCAAATGATGAAATATTAAAGGAAACAGCTGAAAATAATGTTTAATACGACGCAATCAAATCCCCAAATAGCAATGTGATTGACATTTAAGGGAGTTACAGAAGGCCGAGGAAGAGTTGAGTGGTTCCCACCTTCGATTGATGAAGGATTAGCAATCCACTTGTCAGATGAAGAATTGATCTGAAAATCCTTCAGACAGCTTTCGAGTTACCTTCGGATTTAACTCCAAGAGAGATTCCAGCGCCCAATAATTCGGAGCATTAGAGATTGCATGCACTCAGAAATCTCCGTAGTGTAAAATACACATCACATGCCTCATCTAAACAACAGGGAAAGTTACAGTTACATTATATATATATACACACATGTGTGTCTGTGTGTGTGTGTGTATTAAGTAATGTATCATTGGAATTATTATGTTCTTTGATTTTAAATGTTCTTTGAAACAGAACTCTTATGGAAGGAATCTCTCTTATTATTTTTACGGAAGGAAAGTTTCCTAATGTTTTAATTATTTTCAAATAATTGCTATTAATTTTATAATATTTTAAATAAATACAGGCAATATTGCTGAATTAAAATGACTTACAGATTTGCTATTCATTATAAATTGTAAATATATATATATATATATATATATATATATATATATATATATAATTATTTTTAAAATATGGAACATATATTTATAATTTACCACTATTTTCAGTAAATTTTAAAATACATTAATTTTACAGCTAAATAATTATTATCGTAACATTTTATGATTTAATTTGTAGTTAAATTGAAAATTCAATTTCTTTCCTTGAAACACTGAGTTTTTTCCTTTTTTATTCTTTATTGAAATCTAATTTTTCCAAAACAATTGCCACTCCAATTAAAAATGAAGCAAAATTAACTATTTAAACATGAATTATATAAATTGAAATTAATTACACTTTAATGAATATTAATACATTTATTTTTATATTTAAAAATATAATTTAAAAGAGAAATTAATACATGCATAAAAAGCAAACAAATTTTTTGTTTAAAACCATAAGAATAAATTTTTGACTTAAATAAGTAACAATAAATAAATAAATATGAAAAATAATTATATAAACAGATCAAATTAATAAAAGAATTAGTAATGTAATTAAACTGTTCACATAACAAACAATATAAATGATATTCTATGAAATACGTTTTCTCTATCTGTCTCTCTTTCTCTCAGATTTTTAATAACACTTAATGTAACATGTTTAATTTTTATGATATAATTCTACTTTAATAATATGATGAAGACTACTATAATTGAGATTTTCTTAAAAAGTAAATAAATGCTTTTGTGTAAAAGGAATACAGTAAAATTTGCAAACAATAAGAATTTATCTATAATGGTGTGTAATATAATTTATGCAAAATAGATTATAAAATAGATACCAGCAAATATAAATAAAAGATAATTGAAGTTTATTTTAAAACAATCACAATCGCATGCATTTAAAAGTTCTTAACAATTTTAACGAAACAGTAACCTATTTTGTGTGAAGATATACTCTTATACTCCACTTAAAACTAAAAATTTAGCTATCGTTTTTGTAAATTTTATCTAGTTATTTACTGTGTTCCATTAATCATAACTTTTGAAGATCGCGATCTGAGCTTTTCTTCAGACTTTATTTAAATATAATCTTTAATTTAAAAAATTCTTTGTGAGCATTTCTATGAAAGTAAAATCCAATGAACACTTAAGTACTTTCGAAAGGGTTTTCGGGTTCATTTTTCATTGAATTTGATTAGCAGTATCTTTCCAATAGATGTGGGAAATATGCCATTCGATATAGCCTACATAAATGATAGTAAACTGGAACTAAGGGATTTGATAGATTTGTAAAAGACAATATTATCTGCTTTTTCTGCAATACTTTATCTTTATCGGATTTTCTTAATTTCGATTATTCGTTAATCGGATTTCATCAAAAGCAATCCTTCTCAATCGGATTTTATCGACTCCAATTCCTTTCCTGTCGAAATTATAGGAAAGAGGTTAGGAATTTTTAAGCGTGGTTCATTCGAATATTGTTTATTGTTAATAATATAATTTGATTGTTTTTAAATCTTATTTTCGTCCATAAATTCTAATTCTTCGCCAATCAAATTTTTATCAATTCCAATTCTACGTCAATGGGATTTTTAGGAAAGTGCTCGTAGTTTAGTTGAATACGATTTGTGGTTAAGGTAAATTATTACATTCTTTTCAAGACTTATTTTCACACATTAATTTTAATTCTACGCCAATCAGATATTTTTCAATCCCAATTTCTAGAATATTACTAAAGGATGTATGCGCGGGTTAGTCGAATTCACTTTGCAGCTAATGCAATAATTATACCGTTTTTAAAACTTATTTTCGTGCATTAATTCCAATTCTTCGCTCGTCAAATTTTTATCAATTCCAATTCTTTGTCAATCGGATATCTATAAAAGTGCAGAGGAATTTAAATATTTGTACGACATGTGGTAGAAATGTATTTTTTCTTCAATCTTTAATACTGAAACAAGCCATAATATTTAAAGATTTGTTATTTCTTATTTTTTATTCTTTTCACATAGTATGAATTCAGATAAAAAAATGTAGAAAAATTTTAAAACACCCTTACTACTTAAATTGTAGAAAACTTAGAGTTCTTTAAATTATTTATTAAAAATAACTGGCAAATTATTACGTGAATTTAATTACTTTCAAGATATTATATAAACTAATCATTTAAAATAAAATACTTTAAAAATTTTTTTTGAATTCTTTGATGAAATAACACCCTTTTATTACGAAATATATCGCGAAATTACAAATTGGGAAGAAGAATTATATGTTTTTTAGATCCACAGTATTAAAATATTTACACATGTAAATATTTAACTTTTTGTAAAATCTCATACAAAAAATGAATCATCATATACAAAAATATTTACACATGTAAATATTTAACTTTTTGTAAAATGTCATATAAATGAATCACTATATAAGAAATTTCTGAAGCATATTAAAATAAAAATTTTAATTATTTAATATTTAAAGCATTTCTTGAATTTTTTAAAAAAAATTCAGGTTATTATATTTAGTTAAATTTATTTATATTTACTAATTTGTATTCATGGAAATAAAGGAAATAATATAATAAATACAAAGTGAATCTTATTAATTCATTTCAGATTCAAGCTAATTTTAAATTCACAGGAAAACCGTTTTTATAAGAAAAAAGTTGCAGTTAATTAAGCATATTTAATTATACTTTTGACAATTTCTTTAATTAAATTTCCAGCTAATACGAGAATTATAAAAAAAAAATTCCATATCATTTTTTCATATGTGATACTTAAAGAATTTCAATAAACTGAATATCAATTAATTTCTGCTATTTTCTTTCCATGAATTTTGTTATTTTACCTCAGAAAAAAATGATAATTTTTCAAATGTTTAAATTGAACATTTTTTAGATTTTTTGAAAATCAGAGTGCGTATTTAATGAAAATATATATTTCAAAGGCAACGATGGGTAATAACTTTTACAGATGGTGATAGAATACAACAAGTACTATAAATTAAAAAAGTTATTCCGAAAGTAAAGCTCATTTAGTTATTCAAAATGAGAACGACAATATATATTAAAAAAAAAGGAATTCTGTACGATACCTGCAGCTTCTTTCACTTCCCTAGATAATCATATAGTACATTTAAACACTAGTAATATTGGGTTAGGTGTAAATACGGGTTTCCCTTTGTTTGTAAAAAAATTTGGTGATAAACGTTACTTTTTGGTAACCCTTGTGCTTTTAGCGTTTTAACTAAAGTAATTTTTGGGATTGGCATTCTATTTTCCCATTTTGGTGCCTATCTTGGCGTCCAAAATTCGCCAAAATTCAAGGGGTAGACGTAAGTAAACTTCTACCGTAATATTTTGCCACCAGTTACAGTATTTTTGTGATGTTCTCTTCTCCAATCAGTTCATTAAGCTGGATGATCAGTGCACTTTATGTCAGAAGACTATGATGGAGGTATTACACTATTGTTTAACTCCAAAAAGGACAGAAATTGGGGAATTTTCGCCAGAAGTGAATATACTTCGATCATAAATGAATATTGAATCAAAGTAATTGATATTTTCACCACTTCTGTCCGTGATTCCATTGTTGTCGCTCCTCCAGTATTGTTTGATTGAAAACTTTAGTCATTTAGAGACAGTATTCCAGTAGTTTCTACCTATGATTTCAGCTTATATAAGCTGAAATCGTCCTTGGGCGAAAAGCAATTTGGATGTGATAAAGTGATACGTCCTATCATAAGAATTTTGAAGTTCGTGAACCGGTACAACAGATATTTAAATCAAGGATCATCTAGAGGTGTCATCCTAGGGGATGATCATCTAAAGAAGTAAAGGAAATACCATGTATGTAATATTTTTTCCTTTAAAAAATATCATGTATTTTATTTAAGAAGAAAGAAACACGATATTTATTGTGGTTTTCATAATTACATTTTTCACAATAATAGGTGAATTCTTTTAATACAAATTATTTTTCAATTAATAGATTTGACTGATAAGTTGATGTAGTTTTTGCTGCTGCATATTATTGAAAAAGAACTTTTTAAATCTGTTAACGTTATCTTAATACTAATAGGTTTTGATACAAGAATTCAAACTTTGGCCCTAAATCTCTTGAATTAGATTTCAAGACGCTGTTTCTTTTTTCTCGCTTTTCCGTTTGCATTCTATTTATTTTCTTCAACAAATCAAATTCAATTTGTTGAAGAAAATAAACAGAATAAGAACGAAAAAGGTGAGAAAAATGAAAGAAAAGGAAAAACATCACGAATGTACCTCCCAAATATCACATCATTATTAATAGTGGTTCTTATTTTATATTATTTACAAATATTGTATTCGAGCAAAAACTTTACATACTTCTCTGGGATTGATTTAACAAACTCATTAGTTAAAATCTACAAATAAATAACATTTTACATCCACTATTTATTTATTTCTGCGTTTAAACCCCAACTAATTTACTAGACAACAAACCCCACTGATATTGCTAGTGTGGTTCAGAATCCACTTTAAGTTTTATTACCTCATTGTATTAATTCTCGGGTACACAGAAAAAAATATGTCGTACAGTGAAAACTACTCTTCCTTGGAACCACTACACATTTTTCACAACAATTTATTTGCCTTTCTTATCACAAATTATTAAACAATTAATAATGTGACATTATTTTAACAACAGTTTAATTCACCTTATGACCTAGAGTGTTAATAAAATAGTTTATTTTTAAGCGTCTTTTCAAAATGCGCTTACATTAAATACATTTTAAAGCATTATTTTAATTGATCTTTACTAAAAGTTTTTTAAAATTAAAATTGAGTGCTAATTTGGCCGTTAGTAATGATACTTTTGCTTTAAGCAACACCACATATTTACTTTTAAATGTGTCGAATTGGTTATCTGCATAATTCAATAACTAAGGAGATTATCGACGTTCTCTGAAATAATTATTTATACGCTAATAAACGTTTGAAATCTGAAATACACTAAACGTGGTTTATTGAATTTTCAAAAATTCTCAGAAAAAATACTTTTAAGTCTGTCAGTACTAAAGTAAATGTAATATTTTGGATTAATATCTTATTATCGTATCATGTTTTATTTTCTTAGAAGAATGATATTTTTGTAGCTAACAATATTGTCACATAAAAAGAAATCAAATATAAAGTGTTTAATATAAAGTGTTTTAAAAAAATGACTTTAATGTGAAAGAAAAATTGTTTCCATAGTATGAAATTAGGAATAATCACTTTAGCTTTAAAGTAATTTAAGTTTTATAACATTATTTTGGACAAACTAGAATTGAATATTATAATACTAAAATTTGTCACGCTTTTTTGGAAATTATTAAAAAATTTTTTTTCTATGCCCGGTTAACTTTAGAATTAATCCATTCAGTGCTACAAATAAGCGATGGTGACGGCAACTATCGTGGGGCACCGAGTGGGTGTGCCATCTTTGCCCCGAAAGTAGAAGGACACAGAAACAGAAAGAAAGGAACATTCATGCCGTAACCAGGATTCGAACCCGAAGAAACCTACTACTTTAAACTTAGGGTCACTAAACACTCCACCAATGATTGGCACTAAAAAGTACTTACTAAAATTAATTACATACATATAATTTAATTTTGTGCAATTAAACTAGTACGTAATAATTTCAAAATATAAAAACACATTTTCTATTGTTATCAATTTATTATTTTTTCAATGTTTTACATTTCGAATTTAAATATATATGTTGGAATTAATTTTTACATTTCTATTAATAATTATTAACAATTAGCATTTTCAATGCTTTATTTTTCGCATTATTTAATTGTTATTTAAAATTTTATAAGTAAAATTCATATTTTACTAAAGTGACAAAACAATTTAATTTGATTACATGCACACATGATATATACAGGCTGGTGATCTTTTTTTTAAAATGACAGAGTTTGAGTGTCTTCTAATAGCCGAAATGCCAACAAACTTGGTATTTAGACTTATCAAGACACGGGGGAAAAGAATTCCGTAAAAAAACATTTTAGTTACAAAAATCGCCGCAGGGGCATTCTGTGAATAGTAGTAGTAGGCGGCTCTGATAATTAATTTCAGCTGAAGTAAATGAGAGCTGCAATGGCCATACCACTCGTGTTACCGGAACGTGCGTTGGTGGAGTATCAAATTTGTCTATTCTAAAGGACATAATTTCATTTTCAATGTGTAAAATGTGAGAAAAGAAAAATACCAACATATGCAATCGTACAGTTGAATTATTAATGCTTATTTACTACATCAACTCTCCTGGTTCCACATTCAATGTGAACACCGTTCTCAGAAATAACACCGTGTATTCTGTGCACAACGTTCTCCACAGTCGTACATAACATATCACGAAGAATACTCCGCACTGTCTTTGTTATGTTGTCCTTTAGAATAGACAAATTTGATACTCCACCAACGCACGTTCCGGTAACACGAGTGGTATGGCCATTGCAGCTCTCATTTACTTCAGCTGAAATTAATTATCAGAGCTGCCTACTACTTGCCTTTATAGTCCCTATTACTGGCACTATCATTGCACAATATCTGCATTTTGCTCTGATATCCTTGTTTTATGCAAATACTCTTTATATAATCTACAGCAGTGATAAAATATGCCCAAGCGGTGACTTTTGGAAACTAAATTTTTTTACGGAATCCTTTTTTTAAGCTTTGATTAGTCTAAATACCAAGTTTGGTGTTATTTCGGTTATTAGATCTTGCTACAGGTCACATATATACCTACAAATATATATATATATATATATATATATACATATATATATATATATATGTATATATATATATATATATACATATATATATATATATATGTATATAAAGTATTTTATTATTCAGACAACCTACAAAGAGTACAAATACAGAAGATTACTCATCTTGATCAATACAAAATCCCTCAGTGGTATCTGTTTTTATATTTTTCTTGTTCTTTGTCAGATTCGTAATACTGCTGCGATCCTCCTGAATAAGAGAAAAAGCAATACAAAATACATCATGTCATTTTCAATATTTTTTTTTTCTCTTCAACTTCTGTCTTTTGATGGCGCCACCAACTCCTGCCATAAAATAATCAGATCAATAAATGCAAGCTTCGAATTTGGTCAGCCGTTAGGCAACTTTTAGACAGAAATTTATCGATTTTTTTTTATTTTATATATTTCTTACTCTGGAAAAATTTTAGCAAGAGAAACTCGATTAAAAAATATTCATTTTTAAATAAAAATGAGGAACATGACGCTGATATTATTAGTTATAAAAGGATGTAGTCTCTTATCGTCCTTATTTAGTGTCGCTGTTAATGTCAAAATGTACTTGAGGATTCTTCCTGCTGTATATGTTAAAAGGAATAAATTACTTTTTAAATGTGCTAATAAAAACTGCAATAAAAACCTAGGTGATTTATACATTATATATAAGGAAAATTTTTCTGCTAAAATGTTTTCGAAATTGGATTTGTTGTATGCATTAAAATATAATTTACGATTTTAAATAACTCGAAAATATTACAAAATCAATCATAGACACATGAAGATTCTTCTAATTGCTCTAAATATTGTGATACATACTCATTCTTTATTTATTAATATGTTTACATTTTTTTCCATGATTTGAATAATTTAGGCTCACATTCCAAAAAATATGTCTCTGTACAAAATGTATATGAAGAACTATTGTAATATGAAAATGTTTCCGTTTTTATAGAGTCTAACATAGAATAAAAATACATTCATTGTTATACATTAAATATTAATTATACGTCAAGCGAATGTTAAATTAAGCTAATTCTATAGCTTCTATTTTTTTCATTAGTGTACGTCAAATTTTCCTTTAATTAAAATTTACATTTTATTAGTCCTAATAGTTAAAAACATTCTCCGAGGATTTTATTGCATTTTTGTAACAAAGGATATGTGATTCATTAAAAACTACCAACACTTAATTTTTTTTAATAAAAGGTTTTTTTTTTTTTTTCATTTTTCGTAAAAATTTGTTGCATAGATTTTTAAATTGGATCAGATACCTTTGAAATTCTGATATTTTATATAATAAATAGGAAAAAGTCATCCATAACAATACACAGCCATACGCTGTTCGTAGTTAATAGACATAAAATTTATAAATCTCATAGATAATTATGTTTGGTGTAATGAAGATAAGAAGCACACACAGAAGTCATAGACATTAACATTTTAAAGTTATAGGTAAACGACTATTAAGATTTTATTTATAATCTATAAATAAATTCAATAATAAATAAGGAAAATATCGCAGTTAAGTAAATACATATAATCATGATTTGATTTGATTTGTTCAAAAATTTCATTTTTGGAAGATGAGGGATAATTAGGCAGGGACTTATAGTTAAAGTGGACTCCAATCTTTGCAAACGTCCATTTTCAAGGGGGAAACGAACGTACAAACTTGTTAAATTGATGGTACCAGAGCTAATCGATTGGTAGGGAGGTTAGTTCCCACAGTATAATTATATTAGGAATTCATAAATCATAGATATAAAACACATAAGTCACACGTAAGTAGGTGATATGGGTGTAGTGTTGCTAACCTCTAAGTGGTGCACCTTTAATTACTCAAAGTTTGTTACAGAATAAACCACAAACCGATAAGTTGCTCAAACGCCTTGTCTTTTGATTCCTCTCCGAAATGACTTCTCAGAGACAAGATTCGACAAAATGACTCTTTCAGGGTTGGTTGATCTTGGCCTTGATTACTGGGCAGTCAAGGACTTTCTTTTTTTCTTAATATGGAAGGAGTTTGGCCGGGGTTCCCGCCAAAGACTCACCGAGTACATACAATGCTCCTTGAATCTGTGGAACCGAAAGTCCTGTGGTCGGTCATTGTTCAAATTTCGTGATAATTCTGTCACACCAGACGTAATGGAGCTAGACCTGATATCCTAAGGTACAGACCAGGCGTTCCATTGCTTATGTCGGTCGTTGAGCAGTTACTGTGAGTGTAATGATTCGGAAAAAATCTCACCCCTCCCCCCAGATTAACGTCAAAATTGAGTGAGTGGATCCTCAGGTGATACCATCTATCGAAGCAGTTGAGCAAATTCACCTTCGTGGTGCTCTGGGTAAACGAAAGACGCACCCTACTGACTTAACTTTGCATAACCAATGGCATAGCGAGCTTGGTTGTCCAAGTATCATAAATAACAACAGCAACAACATAATTATCACAGAGCATGGTTATCTGCAAGCCCATCTCTTTCAAAATTCACTTGAGAGACTTTCCTATCTGCTTTCTATGTGATACTATGGAAATGGCTGGAGAACACCTTTTTAGTTACCTCTCCCTTCCTCATGCTCGCTGTCACGATGACTTTTAAAGTCATTCTTCTGTAAGTTCTACTTCTGAATTATGCTGGATTGCAAGATGTGTAACGTTGGAGAAGATGTTCGCGGGAGTAATTTAAAAATATATAAGCAGGAGAATTTTAAACAAACAGTATATAAGAGAGAGAATAAAAAAGAAAGATTTTAAAATCACAGATAAATCAGTATTGAACATTTTTACATTTGGAGTGCCTACATTCCCATGAATAATGAACCATGATTTCAATGATTGCATGAATGATCCCAAAGAATGGTCGAGTGTCCTAAGAAGACACAATTTATCTTTTCACTCGTACCTAATTCAAAAATCGAAACAAAAGAGTTGCTCTCGCATTTGAACTACAGTCTGACATTACCAATGCTTGAAAATATTCAAAGGTAGGATTGGACTCCAGTATTTCAAGTAAAACTTTCTACGATTTGAAAGGAATTTATGACGAGCGTGGAATTCTGTAAAATGACTCTTTCGTTCCGGTTCTAAATGTACGTTTTAGCACTTTTGAAGCAATTAAAAGAGAAACTTAATTCCTGATGATAAAGTATTTTTACGTGGATTCAACAGTTAAACGAATTCGTTGAAGGATTTGATTGTAAACTTTAGATTTTCTGTTTAACTCGTTTATAGCTAAGTATTACAAATTTGTGCATAAATTCTAATGCAAGAAATGTATATGAATAAATAAACTCTTTTCTATTCTTTGGAGACAATTTGTTAATAGTTTCTTTAGGACTAATGTATATTTCACCATAATTTGATCACACATTTATTGATTATTTTTAAGGTCTCATTCATAAAGTCTGTATAATTTCATTCATAATAAACTCATTTATTTAAGCGTAAGAGCTTTATGCATTACTTATAATTTTAAAATTTATCTTAAGAATGACATCAAATCTTAAAATGTTAATTAGTAATTATCGTCATAAAACATGATATAAAACTATTAAAATTAATTTTAACCATAGAATTAAATAAAAATCTGTGTATTAAATTAAAAAAATAATTAAAAATTCTATTCATTCATATTTTACTCATTGCTATAACTAGTACGATTTTGGCTATGAGTAGTACCAAAAGTTGCAATCACTTTAATAACAAACATAAGCAGAATGTTGGGTTATATTTAGCATTACAAAAGAGGAAACTCTGAAAATTACCAAGCATCCATCTCAAAAGACTTGTATTCAGAGTTTCTACCATTCATATGCCACTGTTAAACGGTGGCAGAGATCGAACCCGGGATTTCCTTCTCTGAAGACCACTGACTTACTACTAGATCTTGGAGAGCCCAAATAATACTTATAATTTAAAAAGACATTTTATATTATTATTTTCATTAATATATTATTGAGAAATCTGTATAGAAAGCCAAATTGCTATAATCTTATAATATTAATTTTTGGTGTTTTAAAAATAAAAAAAAATAGATTAAAAGGGGGAGGGGAAATAACAATTGCAGCAAAAACATAATTCGTAAATGTTTTTTTAAAATTGTTTTTATCACTTCATTTTTAGCAAAAATTAAATGAATTAAATATTTTAAAATCAGACGTATGACTTAAAAAACAAAAAAAAAATATTTCTGAACTTTTATTAAATTTGCAATTTAAGAACACTTTACAAAATTTGTTTATTATTTAAAAAGCCTTTTGTATATCCTCCTTTTTACTGAAACCAAATTATACCGATAAAATTTATAGCAACTATTTCCCACAGAAATTAATAGAAAATATAAATGCTTAAGTATATTATGGTTTATTGCCTCGTTAAACGAGAAGTTATTTTGTAGTCTGTATTTTTGAATAACAAAATTCTTCGTCGATATAAAAATAAAGTTAATATTTTTTCTTCAATATTTTAAAGAACTTTCAAAATCCATGGCTTCTAATTTTAAAACACTCTTCGAGTAAAAGCATTTTGAATAGTTTCAAGGACTAAAAAACCTGCTGCATAAATTATATGATAATTTTTTATGATCATTATTTTTCTAACATAAGGTATTTTAAAAAGCTGTTGTTTTTCGTATTAAATACTGGTATCGAATCAGTATCCATTAAAGTTTTATATATATATATATAGATATATATATCTGTCTTCCCTCTTATGTTCAGAATTGTTTTTGTTTAGTCAATTCTTTTAATTATTTCGTAATGACTGAATAAATACTCAATAATTAGATGCGAAATTAATGTTAAACAATAAATTGTGTAAGGTTCAAATCACAACTTAAGAATTTCGTTTACTTGATAGTTCTACATTAAGAGCTTAAAAAATATATATTAGAAAACAAAATTAAAAATAATTTGCATATTTATCCATTATTTATATAAAATGCTTTGAATACCTTGATTTAATATACTTTTAAATGATATTAAAGCACCAATTTCAGTTTTAAGAAGCCCGATGGCTTAGTGGTAGTGTTTCACGCTCCCAACAAACAGGTCCGAGGTTCGATCCCTGTGCAGGGTAGACTCATTCTTTCAGTGGTTTGATAAATTGAGTACCAATCATGTTTGTTAAATAATTATACTGGGGGTTTCGCATTAGGCAGACCACCTAATCGAGACATATGCTTAAGAAAACCTCAGAGCCTCTCGATCGAAAACGTTAATGCGGATTGTAAGCCTTGGCATACATGAGCTGTCGTGCCACAGCTCATGTATGCCAAGCTCATGTATGGAGTTCAGTTCATTTGAATAACAAGCAATTAAATTAAAGGCACAGATTAACTGTTTGAATTTTGAGGAGCCATTATAAAATATTCCAAGAATATTTTGGTGTATGATCAGGAAAAGCACACCACTTATTTAAGTTTTATTATCAATTTTAGATTCTGTTTGTGACATTGAGATTTTGATTGGAATATTAATCATGATTCTAAATCTTATGAAATAAAATAATATCTAATATATAAAACTGAAATGGGCAATACCTTAATGCTTTGTGTATGTGTTTATATATATATATATATATATATATATATATATATATATATATATATATATATATATATATATATATATATATATATATATATATATATATATATATATATATATATATATATATATATAATGTTTCTATTTACATGCCAATAATTTTCATGATTTTATATTGTTGTGGTTGCAATGTCCTCCAAGTGAAAAGATATCTGATGAATGATGTAAAATTATTCTAATTCAAATGAAATGGTAGCGCTAAGAGAAATGATATGCGGTAGGGAAATAATATCGAGGTGATAGACCAGATTTTGGTATCTTTGATTTGTTTCTTGGTTTTAATTTACAGAAATCTCCCGATTTCTGAGTTAAGACGTCCCACTCACTGTCCACCGATACAAGGTTTCATCAATTTTATCCCTAGGTCTTATTGTTGGGACCTATAGATGGTACAACCAACTATTCATAAAATTGTTTGAAATAAAAGAGCATTTTTATTTATATTTGTGACCAAAAGAATTCTTCTCATAGAATTGAATTTAGCGAGAAATAAAAGACTGAAATACATTCGTAATAAATAGCTTATTTGCGTTTATTATTTTCCCTTTAAATTATTTATCTTAAAAATCGCATATAATTCCATCTATAAATAAATATTTCTAAATGAATAAATGCTTAAGCATATTACAGGGCAGTTTTAAAATATTTATCATTATATAGTATAAACATTTGACATCTGAAACCATTATCACCGGTGAATAATTTAAAGGAAGAATCACACGCATTTTGAAATGCCTTTTAACAAACTTCGGTATTCATAATTTGGAATATTGAAAGATTTTGAGATGAATCTCTAGAGACATTCAGTTAGAATGAAATATGTACGTGAACTTTTAAATGAATCCAAATTATTCCAGTAATCTAAGTTCGGTGAATTTTAGACCCCGGGTAATTATTCTAGCAATGTTCACGATATTACCTGTTCCATGCCAAAATGGAGTAAAAAAAAGTTCTCTTACCCTTTATAAGTTCATTTTACCATTTCTAACGATATTTTCTAATTCATAATATTTCAGTTTTAACATAATATTCATTTGGAACTTTAGAATTTTGTATAAACTATTCAACATTCGATCTACTTGGAAAACCAGACAAGCATCTGATATCGCTTTGAAGCAAAGAACGTATATTATTAGCTTGAAGACCATTAGATATTTTATAATAAACAGTTCATTTTTAAAACGTAGAAATGTTTTTAAATGGCCTTAATGCTAATAAGTTTTAAAGGTTAAATTTTTCTATTAGAAATATGATTGAAGCTGAGACTTGCTTATAAAGAACCAAGTTTTCTAATAGTTTATTAATAAACTTGAACTCCTCTGAAAATCTTCACAGGAAATGTGCTCTATTTTCAGCACGTAGAGTTGTTTTCAAACATTTGCCTTATTAATGAATTGTTAAAAATAAAATATTTTAATCTTTACTGTTGCGATTGTGATCTGTTCACGAAAACATATAAATCATACTGCACACGTTACTATCATTTAACTAGAAGATCGACGACAATTTGTTTGATAAAATGTCCGTTTTCAGTACTTAGCGATAACACCATTGTTTTACGATTTTTAATGGCAACACCTTTAATCGATAACCGTAAAGAATTATTCAGTCTATTTTTTGATGCGAAAATACTTGAAATAGCCAAGTTCGTATAAAATTATTGTTGGAATCATCTGCGAAATATAATTTGATTTAAAACTCCAGTGTAAAATATTTCGTAAATAGTAGTATTTTTATGTAAATTTATGTAAAATTTATGATCAGGCATAAAATTTAGTGTTTATAAATTAATACCTAAACCTATATTTTAAAGAGAATTTTCTGTTAAAAGAAGTATATTTATATTACAAGTTTGTAATTGGTTTACATATGTTAAATTTTTCATAATCTAACATAATTAGTTTTGCATTTGAAACTATTATAATCGCATCCACCACAAAAAATATTATAACATAGGTTCGCAATTTTTTATGAAATCTCAAAAAAATAAAATAAATAAATGAAATAAATAATTACATTTATCAAATTTTTTTTAAAAAATAACATCCGAAATGTAGCATTATTCTATGTTGTCTATTTAAAATGAAATTTTGGTTTATTAAAAGTGCGAAAAGTTTTCTAATTATGCTGATAATAGAATTACTTTCGAAAAAACAATAAAACTCTATTTAACTTTTCAAAAGTGTATATCCTGATGATTGCTTTAAGAGTAATGCGAAAACTCAAAAATAAATTTTTATATTTGATTTAAATAAAAAAATTAGAAAATAACTTAAAAAATCAAAATTAAAACCAATTTAACCATTTAAGTATCAAACACCGGATCTAAAATGCTGAGACATTATTGTTCCAAGCTTTGGTTCCTAAAGGGTTAATTGTGCAATTCATTTAAGTTTGTTAGGTGACATATGAGGAAATAACGCGATTTATTTTCTAAGCTTTGGGGGGTGGAGATTATAATTTAGAAAAATAAAGATATATGTACTGTTTTTAACGATATACACTGTTTACTTAACTTTGTTCCAAACATTGATTTGAACACGAAAATGAGATTTCACGAAAATATCACCACTTCATCCGATATAGAAAATATCTGATGAAGTGTGAAATGTTTAAAAAAATTTTTTTATTTAAAAACTTATTTCATACTGAATTATGAACTTTATACATTCGCGTTCCAATGCATACTCTACTACCAATGCTATAGGAGGTCAAAACCATACTTTTCAAAAATCAAGAATAGAACTTTAAATCAACTTTTATTTTCAAAAATGGTTATGCTAGAGAGTAAAATGAAGGAGTATCTGATGGTATTTTTAATCTAGGCCCAATGGATAAAGGATAGTTAAAAAAAGGGGGAATACAAGAGCCCCGTTCGCTTTCTTGAAGCTAGAAAAGTTTCGAATCCCTCATCGTGTAAATTAATTATATTGTAGAATAGGCAACTTTGCAAGGAGTTCTAACCAGCCTTTATTATGGTTTAAATTAATTACAAATGATATCATCAAAACTTAGAAATGAAATTCTACATTCCTATTAAGTTATCCAAGTACGAACATCTTGCTATAACTTGTCTTACATTTTTCATGGCCTCTCTTAATTATCCAAAAATATTAACTCCAAAAAACACCAAAAATTAAACTCCAAAAATATTAACGGATTTTATTTTTATAGATTTCATGAACGTTTTTATCTTTTTAAAAATAGACAAACCATAGTAAACAATTATTAAGTTCATAACTAATAAAATATTATAAATTTTTTTAAATAACTATTTTGTTAAAAAAATATTATAAAGATGA
The DNA here is from genome assembly GCA_030067965.1 of Latrodectus elegans. Lineage (NCBI taxonomy): Eukaryota > Metazoa > Arthropoda > Arachnida > Araneae > Theridiidae > Latrodectus > Latrodectus elegans. The sequence goes on along the minus strand of CM057820.1, from coordinate 21,661,122 downwards.
TTATTTACAGATAAATTAAAAAACAAATATGATATCTTCATATTAAATGACGCTAAAAATTTAAAATGAAATAAATTTTCATTTATTAAATATATCAAATGTTTTAGTCAAAGTTCGCCTTTTTGGATACTGAAGTTACTGTTATATTTAAAAGCTCGCTTTTAGAGATGTATTCAAAGGAGGAAATGGCGCAGAGACGCCTTCTGTTTCGATCCGTACAATTCGAGGACGAAGGTGAATAAGGCGTAAAATTTTCTCAAGATTTTCTGCTAACTTAGTTGTACTTTCTCTAAACCGTAAACATGAGATTTCCTTGAGACGACGACTGTCGGCTGGGCACCCAATTTAATCAATTTCTTGAAACTTTAAGCGAGAAATTTATGTAAGGAAAGTTTGGAGTACAGGTGTTAAAGAATCGATTAATGAGAAATGCGATAATCATTATTGAAAACATTTAATATTGAATTAAGGGTAATTCAGATTAAATTGAAGCAGGAATTTTATAAAGGATTGATTTGAATTCAAATGATTACAGATTAATTTATTTATCGATATTTAAGTGTTAAACTAGATTATTAAGTATTAAATTATCTATTAACAAGTAAAGTCATAACTACAACTGAAAATATATTAGCAATAATTAAAAATGTTGATTTGGATAAATTTACGGACAAAAATTTGTAAACGTTGATTTCAATACAATTAATATTGAATTAAAACTAATTTAGATTAATTTAAAGACATGAGTGTCCAAAAAATCGAAAAAAATACAGATGTTACATTATCGATGAACAAGAAATGCAGAGACAACTATAAGAAATATTAATTTAATATTGATGTTAATATAGATTGTTTTTAATTTAGGTTAATTTACTCATAAAAATTTATAAGGGATAAATTTGAGAACAGAATTTAATTTATCAATTAATCAGAGTTGAAATAACTATTTATTAAAAACATATTGATATTAGGATTATACTAAATTAATTTCAAGAAACTGATTAACAGCTGATTTTGAATGAAATATCAAATTTTCAACTGACAAGATTTATAACAATTATAATTTAAATTAAATGTCATTTTTATGTAATTTTAGATTAATTCAAGACAAGCCTTAGGAGATCATATTAATTGTGCTCCATATAAGCACAAAATATAGTGTAATTTATATATTTTTTTAAATGAAGTAATACTTTTTAATAATATGAGTGACATGAATCACTAATTAACAAATAATTAATAATTTTCAGTAAGGATCCTTTCATATATAAAAGTAATTTTATTAATAAATAACAATTAAAAAATTTTAAGTATTAAAAAATAATTTGAAATAATATTATACTGATTTCATTATGATTAACGTAAACGAAATGTATGCTTGTAAAATTCTATATAGTTTTCTTAACAAAATTTAATGTATTATTGATGGTTATTAGCCATAAAGTAGTTGTTCCTTTCATTTCAGTCAAGATTATATTAACAATACTTTATTAAAATTCTCTCATTAGGTTAAAATATCCACATCAGAGAACATTTCATCTACGTCTCATTGCACTGAGACGGCGTCGATTTTAACGACGGCTTTGCTGCCTGTCTTTAAATCTTTGGGCGGTAGCAAACAAGGCGAAGTACACCCTTGAATGCCTGAGAATATTGTTGAAGTTCATTTTGTTAATGAAACGATTTCTTACATAAAGCATACCCAAGCATCGGTTTGAAAATCCATTTTCCATTGATTCAAGCCATTAACATGATGACAATAGAACGGAATTTTTTTTCTTTTATTATTTTCCCTTTTAGCTTGTACTTTGACTAACTTTTCTTTCATAACGTTTTATTTCTAAATTTATCTCTCTGCTAGAAGTTTTCATACGTAAGTATACTTAACGTTTTATTCAACGGTAACCCATACAAATGTCTTTCTATTTATGTTTAACTTCATACGTTCACTGTCGCTTATTCATTTTGCTTCAACATTAAGTCGCTACTTACTGCCTACTCTTTAAAAAAAAAAACAGTTTTTAATCAATAAAAATAATAACTATAAAACTTTTCTATCTGATTAACTAAAAATATTTAAACATGGTATGTGCTTGCTAAAGTAATAAACATTTTTAAGCGTATAAATTAATTAATATGAGAAAAATCATTTAAATAATTACAATTGAAATAACTTAATTTTTCTTTACTTCAGAAAATCGTGAATTAAAAATAAGAAAGCATTTATCGCCCATATATATATATATATATATATATATATATATATATATATATATATATATATATATATATATATATATATATATATATATATATATATATAATTTACTGAAAATTTTATACGCATAATTAGCATTCAAGAAATCTTTTATGATTTTAACTGCATAGAATGTAAATTTTTCATTGATTTTCAATTCTGTATGATTTTTTAAGTTTCATTGATTTGCAGTTACAATTCAGATTAAAGAAATACCAATACATTTATTAGAAATTGATATATTTAAGTTAAAAAAAACATTTATATACGTGATTGCTTCTAAATAAAATTTACTTATAAAAATAAAGTTAAAGATAAAGGAACTATAGTAAATTGATGATATAAATTAATATTTTATTTGATTAATATCGAATACTATTCTAAAATTTCATGCATTTTTTTATTTACTAAATTATTAACTTGCATTTTATGTTCAAAATAATCAAAACCGGAGTAAATAGGAAAATATGCTTCTTAGTAAAACATAAATATTCTAATAAAAATTTAATTTGTTTTAAATTTTGAAAAATGTAGAACAGAGAAAATTCATTCAAATGTAAAAAAAGAAATTAATTTAATGACAGAATTTTTTTTATTAGATCCAAAAAACTGAATACTTGATTATAAGCATACTTTTAACATTAATTCAATTGACAACGAAATGTAAGAGAAATTTGAAAGTCAGTTGAAAATGAATGAGGTCTTTTCATTTAAAAATTTTCTTTACTTCAAAATTAAATCTAAATACTAATGACTATTTTAAGTGAAAAAGGCAAATGGTTATAAATTATTCGATAGATGATGCCTAAGATTAATTTGAACTTCGAAAAGTTCGAGTTAGAATCGAATGAGATTAGTGATAATATTTGATTACATTCGTTTGAAGATATGAAAGATTAATCATGAATAAAATTGACATTAATTACAGATTTTCATTAGAAAAACGTTTTCATGGATAAACTTATAAATAATCATAAGTCAAAAATCACAAAAACAGTTCTATTTGTAGATAACATTTTTTTGCACTTTCAATTAGAATTGAAAATTTATCAAACTATGAATTGTTTGAAAAATAAATTAGCGAATTTAAATTTCTACAAAATATTAATTAGTAAGAAAGAGAAAAAAGCAAAATATATCAGAAAGAGAAACTGATCATAAATTATTAAATAGATGAAGTTTGAAATTAATTTGGGTACAAATTCCAAAAATTCGAATGAGAAACAATTGATTATAAGACATTATTTGAATATATTAATTCAAAACATTGAATGTGATCAATCATAGGTAAAAGTAATATTAATTATGCATTTTTAATTGAAAACATTGATCCACAGATAAAGAATGAGTAATAAAAAGTCAAGTTTTGTGTATGTAAAAATAGTTATTTTCATCAATTATGCTTTCTTATCTTAAATTTTCAATAAATATTTTACAATATTATTATCATTAATTTTGTAATAAATTTTTATAATAGAAAATAAATAAGTTAAGAATTTTTAAATTGTAATTAAATGCTTAATAAATAAATAATTTTCAAATCTATGTGATAGTTTTCGTGTTATTTCATTTACAAGAAGATCTAAATATTTATTTTAAAAAAATTCATGTTTTAAGGATTCTGTTCTCTCAACATAAATTTTATTATCATAATATTGACTTTAATTAAAAGTTTCTACAATAAAATAACATTATGATTTTTAAATGTATAATGTTCGGAAAAATAAAAGTTATAATATTTTCGAATTCAAATTTTAATTAAAATAAATTTGTCTTAATTAATTGATTTATGCAAAATGATTATTATTATAACACAATTATTTCTTCTTAGAAGAAATATCATATTTTATAAGAAATGTAATGATTGTACTCTTTATTAGATGGTTACATATTCTCAGAAAATTCCGCGTAATTTTCATTCATGTTATCATTTTTTTAAGTAAACGGTTACAGTTATATCATCATTAAATCGTAAGCAATGATGAGGAATAATAAATTGATGAATTGTGCTCTAGGAATGATAAGAATGTTGTAACTTAAGACCGAAAAGAATTCCACTTATTTCCAAGCGATAAATTATTTCGATCATGTCTTCATAAGAAAAAAAAAGAAGAAGAAGAAAATATGTCGGATGGAATAAAAATAAGTTTCTGTGCGATCAGAACATCCCTTTAACAATAATAAGCATGGCACGTTTTATGTAAATGTTTATGGAATGAACATAGGTGAAAAAAAATAATCTAGATTAACCATAATAGCACATAAATTTATTTTGGTACAGAAATCTATTAAATTAACTGACTTTTTTTTCATAGTCAGAATATTATGTAAAGGAAAATTTTGATACAAACATTTCACAAAAAGTACAACGAGCTTCTGATAATTGACGTGCTACTAAAATGGGAGTGCCTACCCATTTTATTTTAAATTTTGAATGAAAAGAAATGTCGAAAACAGCAATATATTTTTCAAGTGTAGTATAGCACTCAACCGGCAGTAGCGAAAAAAGTGAATGACATCATTCAAAAATGTATGAATATTTCGAAGAAAACAAAAAGAATTTCGTTTTGACTTCCTACTATCTAAACATAGCAAAAATAAGAAAATGCCGTAGGAAATCCTTTTGATGTTGAATCTATAATACAAAGAAAACAGAGAAATTTCTTCAAAGAATGAGAACAGCTTGTCTTTTTTTCTTCCTTTCTTATTTTTCTCAGAAAAATGACTACTTTTTTGCATCCACATGAAAGAAATTTTAAAGGAGTTGTTGATCATTTTGCTAGTATATTTTTTTCATAAGTTTGTTTTGCTATTGCTTATGATAAAATAATAATGAGAGTATGCTTAAGTGGAATAAATTCAGTTCTAAATTCTTTCCACATAATTTTTATAATTAGTAAAAAGTTTATTCGGTTTATTACATTCTACAACAGTTTAAACAGCACCGGTACGAAAAAGAAAATGGGATACATTTTTATTCCATAAAAATTGTATTTTAAAATTAACTGAATGCTTAGAGAAATTTTACACTTAAATATCAAAATAAATTATTAATTATATAACACGTTAACTATGCTTTAGTCCCATGGAAGTGACACACTCAAATTTATAAACATTTACTAATCACATATTTATTTATCAGTGTGTGTATATATGTTGTTGTTGTTACTTATGACACTTGGACAAGTCAAGCTCGCTGTGCCTTGGCTATGCGAATTTAAGTCTTTTTCTTAATTTGGAAGAGTCTTTCCTTTTAATCAAAGCACCAGGAAGTACGTCTTTGCTCTTTAAATACTCCGATAGATGGCGCTACCAGAGGATTTATTCCTTTATTTTTGATATTGATTTGAAGGGAGAGGAAATTTTCTCCAGACCATTGCACCCATGGTATCTGTTCAATGACCAACCACAAGACTTTCAATTTCACAGATTTAACGAGCACGTATATCGCATGTATTCGGTGGGTCTTTGGTGACATTGGGAATCGAATCCCGCCTGGATGATGAAAAGGACTTCCGGATAAAAGGCCGATGCCCTAACCATTAGAGTACCACGGCCCCGTGTATGCATGTACTCAGTGGGTCTTTGTGTGTGTGTGTATGTATATATATATATATATATATATATATATATATATATATATATATATATATATATATATATATATATATATATATATATATATATATATAAATTGATTTATATAGTTTAATATAAAAACAATTTTAGTTTACGCGTACAATGTCTACTTCAGAAAGGTCTTTTTAAACCAAAAAGAAGAATATATTCCGAAAAGAAAGTTTTTTGAAACTATCAAATTTCTGAGACAATTCAGTTATTTATAGAAAACACCCTGATTGCAGTTGAATAATCCCTTAATCTATCCCAATGAGAAAGTTTCAGGCTGGCTAAAAGCTAGACAGTCAACAAGTGGAGATAGTTCATTGATATCAAGCGTTGCGTATGGCCGTCTCTAGATAATGACAATGTTTTCAGAATCGGGTACTGCTGCAATAATGGACAAGGTCCTGAAGAATCCCAGTCAAAGAATCTCTGCATGACATGAAATGTACGGTGCCATAAAATTCACTTGCTGGGCAACTGTCTCAAATTTCTACGACAATGTCTGCAACAATATCAACCAGATGAATAGATAGTCGAAATGAGGTCTTCTATGGCCGATGATTATTAGCATAAGTTCTTTTTCAAATAGTTTCCCAAGGAACCCTGTGTTTTTTAATGTTGTAAATATTTGAGGAAAATAATGTTTGGTACTATATTCTTTTCAGTAATGCGTTGAGATTCAGCCCACAAAGCGATTTTTAATGAGTTCTTATCTGACTAGAAACTAAGGTTACATCCAGCCATCATCAAAGAAATCGATTCTTCATGTGTATTAGCTTATTTGATCAGGGAATGTTAACCAAATTTTGCTTCTGTTTTTTCTCTGCTCGAACAGTAACAACGGAACCCAAAAGGAATAACAGATTATATTAATATGAACTGCCCTAAAATATTGTGGGAAATCGATTCTTCTTATGAATGATAAAATTTGGTCATAAATATGGACTTACTGACGATTATTTGAATGAAGAAACTTTTCACTATATAGTGTTTAACGCTGTCTACAGACCTCAATCTTATACAGAACGTTTGTTGCTACTCTAGGAAGCAGTACTGCATATCAACATCCCAGGACATGAAAATTGACACACTTTTGTAATGGTGAGAGATATAGTCAAAAACTGTTTATATATATATATATATATATATATATATATATATATATATATATATATATATATATATATATATATATATATATATATATATATATATATATATATATATATATATATATATATATATATATATATATATATATATATATATATATGTTGTGCTAACGACAACGTATATAATAATATCCGAAATAAATATTTTAGTACTATTTCTAACAGTACGAGATAAGGTATAACCGAATTTTCCAGCATGAAAGCTATCTTATCCTTTGAAATATATAATTTATACGTTTATACACTAATATTAAAATTTTAGCTTTAATATTTTACACTGGAATAAAATTGAAGCTAAATTTGGATATTAGGTATAAATATTCATATCGTGTCATGGTAATAAATTTTTGTAATCTTAATCATCAAGTAAGATATTTATAATTTTGTTTTTAAAACAGGGAATACTGATTTGCTTCTTTAAAATCTTTAGTTTTTCTGGAATCGAAATTCTTAATGTTTTAAAATTAATAATTTTAATTCATAGAAAATTCTCAATCAAAATTGTTATCTTTACTGAATTGTATAATAAACTAAGGCAAACATTCTCTAGATCAAAATTTGAATAAATTATTACAATAAAAATGTGTGACTGTGAAAATATTCATCAAAATGTTATACCGAAATAAAAACATCATCCATTGACGTAAATAGACAAAATTTACTTGAAACACACTTCTCTCTTCCCACTCATCGAAATCTAACTCCCCCGCGCCGCCTAAAGTGTTTCGTGACCTGGCATGAAAATTTACCCCAAAAGTGAGATTACCATATTCCATTTCAATTCTTTCGCAAACTTCGCTTTTCAAAAGTTCTTTTTCAGAATCTTTCAGTCCCAGGTCCCCTCTAGAGTTTTATAGAATTGTCAAACGTAGATTTTTTTCCAGGCTTTCTTTTAACGTCAAGAGTGTAATGCGTAAGGGAAATCTAGATGATATAGCAATATTCTATTTCCACTTGCGTATCACCTCTGCCTTTTTCTAAGAAAACTTATCATTATAGAAGAAAAATGACTCGCGTGAGAATAAAACAGGTAACAAAAGAAAATAACTATTAAGTATTCATAAATCATCTAAATGGTAAGGATAAATACAGATTCATTCAAATGCAAGACTTAAGAGAAAATTAATTTATATTATTCACCTATCAATTTTTTCTTAGCTCTTGTTTTCGAATAAATTTATATTTTCCTATTCTTATTTTATATATTTCTGTTCTTAAAATTTGCGTTCAAAGATATGTAAATTATTAACAAAAGAATTCAGAAAATTCTTTATAAAACGAGTATGAAACAAATTTATTTACTTACAAATTTATTGCTTTTCAAAATTTTGAAGAAAAGTTACACATCGTGTTGTTGTTGTATGCCAACTAGGTTGGCATTATAGGGTGCGCTGCTCCATTTTTCCCATTAAACCATATTTTGGTGTGGAGTCCGACTTCTTCAGTACACACATGCTACAGGAACCTGTATATAGGGCAGGCAACCATTCACAACCCATTCATAAGCAGAAAGGAGAAAGACTGGATAGATAGAGAGAGAAAATACAACCATGCCCGAACCCAGGACCTCCTTATCCGCAGTCAGGCATGCTGACCACTAGACAAGTTGGGTGGCTGCACATCGTGTGGAAGCAAATTTTTAACAAGAACATAAATGTAAATATTTCATAATCTCTCAGAAAAAATAAAACAGAATACAGTGGTTCATCAGTTAGATAATAGTTCGGACTGTGATCAAATCGTATAAGTAACACTTTCATGAAGAATTTTTGTGTTCGGAAAGCGAACATACATTCAACGAACTAAAATGAATTCTAACGATCATTCCTCGGCTCTCAGAATATAATACACAGGGTAGCCAAACCCAAAGGGCCAAATTTCGTTCGTTTTTCATGTACTTTGAATTATGTTGTTTGCCCATATAACTTCAAAGTTCTATATTAGAAAAAAAAATTTTTCCCAACAGAATATTTATGGCCCAAATAGACCATCAGATGCAGTTTTGATTTCATTCAAAACCGAAACTGACTTCATTTTGTGCGCTCCCCCCCCCCTGTTTATTCATTGTTGCATAGGCAGTCGTAAATAATGAATTCCAGATGGCAACAACAACAATGTTATTAATCACTTTACAACGATGATGCAATTAGTTACTTCCGGAAAACAGAGAAAAAAAATCTCCATTGGACATGTTCTTTAAGGTCTAATAAACAAAAAATGAAAAGAGCTTATTAATATGCAAGGTATGTATGTATTATTTATTATAAACTTGATAAGAAATTACAAATCCTTTTTTTTCAATTTCATTTTTAAGGTCTCCAGAGCGAATTAATCGATTTCATAAAAATCTATGGTAAATTGATGATTGGTTGACGAACAATTCGGATAGTGAATATAGATTTGTAATAGAATATGTTCAACCAACACCCCACTTTAAATAATTCTAATAGTTCAACGTTATCCATTGTATATAAGGTTAAAATTTATAATTAGGAAATCAAAAAATTTAAACAATATATATCATTTCTCCTTACTTTCCAAAATTACTTCAACAAATGGGCATTAAAAATTTAAAAACCCAATAAAAATCATCTTATCTAAAAATATGCAAATTCAATTTCATTGTAAGTTTGAATGTATAACATATCATAAAACAATATATTGGATAATTCAAATTTTTAAATATTATAAAATTATATATTTGCTGAAGATAAGCACTTGTATTTTTTTATAAAAATTTTACATAATTTTATGAAAATTAAAAATTTTTTTAATGAACTGAAACACGATGATTAGGTAAACATAAGCTAAGCTTTTTTCTATGTTTTCGTTAAAGTAAAACGAGTTCTGACGGTTTTGGAATTAATAGTGGATGAACCCAGGACTTTTTCTCTAAAGGGGGTGCCCTTCAGAGAGAAAGTCTACCCTGGTTCGATTCTACCCTGAGCTGAAAATAAAGGATGGTAATATCGAGCAAAAATTATATTACACATGTGTCAACATGAGTGCCTGGAAGCTTTCTTGCTTTTCTCTTTTGATATACGTGTGGCACTATCAATAAAATGTCCATTCGGAATGTAAGATACGCAGAATTCCTATAAACTCTATTTTACCCTTCAATTTTTATTTATTTATTTATTTTTTGCAATGTCAAACTTTTAGGAATATTTCCTTACTTAGCGTTGCAAGGGCTGAGTTAATGATATATTGTATAGTGGAGCTACCATAGATACGCCATTGCTGCTCAAAAGTGGATGAAGCTTCGTAGTTTAGGAAAAGGAACAAAGAAGAAGACTCCCAGACTTGATTTTCCACCCTTAGAGGTATCATTTCACTTGGAAGACATCGCGGCATCAACGTAGTTTATGTACTTCAACCACGATAATGTATAATAATGAATGATAATGTGAACAGCGCCTTTTCTATTTCAATTTGGCTTGTGTAGCATAATAATGAAAATAAGGATGACAAATAATAATAAAGGTTGTTCTTTTCAAGCAGATGCAATTTTTGTAGATTATATGTACTCATCATTTAAAGCGAACAAATTCAAAGATGGGAATATACATTGAAAATTTATGTCAAATTCTAACATTTTGATAAAAGTTATATTTAGACCAGCATAAATCTCTTTTTAGCTCATGTAATCAGTGGTTATTCTCTGCCTTTCTCATCGATCATGCTCAAAGCATTTCACAATCGATTCCACTAACCTTTACGCTGCCCGACGAGATATTTTTAACTCCAGATGTCCCGAAAGTCAGTTGAAATATAAAAGAAAACTAAATGAAAAACCCTTTCAACATAGGAAGGCCCGATGCTATTTTAGATCACACGTTACGGAAACTTGTCCCTATTTTTTTTATTCTTTTTTTTGTGCAGTCTGCGTAATGATCTTGGATCAATGTCCATCCATCGATTGATTCCGGCGTTTGTTTCTCATCACCATGGGGAAAAACGTTCCCCGTTTGTCGGGAAAAGATCTTACAGGTACTTAACTCAAGAAATATAGGGATTTTCTGTCACTTTTTCCCCCGCTGCCTTACACCAAGAGTCTTATTCATCGGAGTGTGGCATTTTAATAAGATGTACTGGATTGCTCCAATGGAAGCGATGTGTGTTTTAAGTTAAAGTAGCGTATCGTTTCATAAATTATTTATCTTACAGAGTGAAAATATTTATTTATTTAGTGATACTGAGTAAATTGGATTTATTTACTTAAGTCATGCTATTTATAAAGAAAATGAGGTAAACTCCTCAAAATCATTTACACCACCATTATTCAACGAATCATCCTTTATGCAGCCTCATTCTGGGCATTCCCTCTAACAACACGAAAGATAAAATTACTCTCCAGTCTGCAACGCCTCTTCACCCTCCGAATCACAAGGACATACCGAACCACGCCATCAATCAGCCTCACTATCCTCTCTGGCACTCCTCCACTACACCTCCAACTTAAATACGAAGCTTTGAAGACAGCAATCCTCCAACTTAACGAACCAGTGAACATTGATGGAGAAATTCTTCATCCAGACCAAATAGAGGGCAAGGCTCATAAAGATCTGATTCACCCAGGTAAACGCCATAGAGGAATCAAAGTGATAATCACCAAACATTCAACCTTACAGCCTACTCCCAACCACCCCAACTACTACACAGACGGGTCCAAAATAGATGAATCAACTGGAGCAGCTTTTGTTTTACTAATCAATGACAGCATCATCACGACAAGTAAATTCTTACTAAATCCAAGGAATACAGTATTCCAGGCTGAGGCTCTTGCCATCCTTGAAGCCATAAAGCACGCCTTAAACTCTAAATACCCAAAATCAACAATCTGGTCTGACAGCCAATCTACCCTTCTAGCCATCAACAACCCCTTACATCGCTCCCCCCTTATTCAACAAATTCAATCACTGATAACCGATGCAACAAATTCATGTAAATTCACCCTCATCTGGACCAGAGCTCACATAGGCATCCAAGGTAATGAGCTCGCTGACGCAGCTGCGAAAGAATCAACCAAACTTCCAAAAGATGAACAATATCACCTCGCATGGTCCCAAGCATCCATAAAACACAGCCTCAACTCTCAAAAGTTAGCCTCATGGCAAACCGCATGGACAATAGCACACCAGGGAAGAACAACCAACAAAATAATTCCAAAAGTCTCCGAGCCAAATCTACTGGATAATCCGTATGTAAATTACTTCTTAACAGAACATGGTCCATTCCCAACTTACTTTAAAAAAATAAACAAAACATCTTCATCTCTCTGTCTCTGTGGCAAAGAAGGCAATCCTTTCCACTACATTAAAGAATGCAGCTACACCGCACATCATCATCTCAAATGCCCTCAAAACCTGAACTACACCGACTTTCTTCGATTCTGTCTACGTTCAGCTCCACACAAGAAAAAACTAACATTAATCGCCAAGTTCCTCACAGAAAAAGGTCTAGATTTATGCAAGGACAGGAATCCTCCTCCTATCAGCTTGCCAGATGATTCGTCAGATTCAGACTTTTAACCCCTTATGTTTAAACAAACTTAATAGTTTCATTCTCTACTTGTATATAACTTTTCATTACTTCATTTACCTTTTCTTTTAAAAAATTTCTTATCTTTAAAATTTTTTTAATTTCAATTATCCATCCTTATGTTGTTATCCCTGCCTGATACAGAACTGTAATGTATTGGACACTGCGGTATCCAATACAAGGCTTTAAGGCCTCACCATTGTAAATTCTTCCATCTACAACAGCATGCTGGGTGACGGCACAGTTTGGGGACTTTTTAACCCTCAGAAGGTGCTGCTTACTCTCGATGGTGATGAGTGGACTATACCCGATAACCGATTGGTACAGAACGGGGTCCACTCTCATCTCTTATGTATGTATTTATAAAGAATGAAGTTCTAAAAAAATATAAAGATTTTATTAAGATATTACATCGCATTTAATTCTGAGCTCTATAAAAGAAAACTAAATGTAAGATTTTGGTTAGGTAAACATAAATAGTTAAGATTTTTTATTTAAAACGAAGAGTTCTTATATAGTTATTTCTTATTACTTCCTAGTAATAGTTTGTATTAAACAAATTTATTAAGGAAATTATTTATAAAGTATCAGATACAATAAATAAAATAAACAGTTTTAGTATGATATCACTTTGTATTTAAAAATATGTTCGATAAAGAAAAATTATTACAGAAATTTTTTAAAGTGCCTAAAATTGTTGATAAAAATGTTATTGTGTAATAACAATATTTTTATCAACAATTTTTGGCACTTTTCTCCCTTCTTTATTTCAGACGTTTTACGTAAGCATATTACTTAAATGTGTTATATCATTTCATTTAGCTAAAGTAGAGCTTTGAATTAAGACGCTAGTGGTCTATAAATTATTTATCATGTTGGGTAAAGACGTCTTTATTAGGTAACAAAAAATGCTTTGAATTTAATTATGCGAAAATTGTTATTTACAAATATTGATATATAAAAAAAACCACATACCTTCTTATTCTATATTACTTTTTGTTTAATAATCTATATAAATAAAATAATCTACATAAATATAAATAATAAAATCCTCATTCACAGTGTGAATAAAATATTTGCCAAGGGTTGAATATAGAAAGACTTAAGCAGAGAGGAAAGCTTTTATCATAATATCGTCCACTCGAGCTAACTTAAAATAAAACATTGTAACAAATTTTAAAATGTAACCTTTATTTGTCTTAAAACATTTGAAACAGATATGAAGTACTAAGATTTTAAGTAAAACTTCTGCAATTTATGCTTATTCTACGTTATAAACGGCATCTCTAGTAGTTTGGCGAGTCGGCAACCTTTTGGTGAGATTCTTCGCAACTAGATGATTACTTGGCGAAAAATAGATGTTTTTGAAAATAGTAATTGCGCCTGCTACAGCTGGAAATTTCTTGTACCTTGTTGAAATTGCTACCAAAATATTGCGATTTTCAAGGGATTGTTTTATTGATTCTCAACCAACAGGGGGGAATCTCGAAAACCGGAACAATATATTTTCTTTCGAAAAATTTTGCTCTCACAATGTTTTTAATTAATTTAAACCATAATGAACGTTCAAGCAACTTTCTTATTAAATTACTAAATTACTAATGTCTTGATGCCATAACTTATCGGAAGTAATATTAACTTCCGGAATCATTTTCGTTTCAAGAAGAAAACAAGAGATTTTTCCTTCTTTAATAATTTTTTATGTAAGCATTGTCAATAGAGAAAAGGTATTTACAGGATAACAATTCTTTTTTTTCTTTTGAAGAAATCTTAGAAAGTAAATAAACAAGTTTATTTATTTATTAATTTACTTATTTATTTATTTTGAAAATTTGTAATTTTCTCCCCAAATTTCACAGCAAAAAGTTTCTATACATGGTATTTTCCATGAAATCTCCCCAGCTTTGTCAGTTAATATGTTCAATAAGAGAAAATTAATAATTCTCAAAATAATATAGAATAAAAAAATTTTAATATTAATAAACAAGAAAGTTTTGCCGTTTTCTTATGTAGTAACATAACATTTTATACAATATTTTTGTCATCTTTCTCCTTGTTTAATCAGTTTTTTTTTTATTATTCCAAATAATTTTGAAAATTATTTTAATTTGCTGAGGAAAAAAAAGTCATTCAGTCTTGCCAAATTTGCAATCATTTAAACTAAGGACTAATCTAATTTTAATAACTAAAACAAAATTATTTTGAAATGTAGTCCAAATGATTTTTTTTCACTTTGCAGAAGTCAATGTGAGGCATTCAAGTTAACTATCTAATTATTTGGTCGTTACCCAGCCAAACGGTCCGACAGCATATAATTATTCTCTCGTTAATATTTAATTTTAACAATTAAATGAAAACTGATTGAAAGAGAAATAAATAGATTGATAAATAGAAATATGCTGAAAAAATGATAAGAAAATACTAAAATTGTTGTCATACCAAATGATAGTAAAATCTATACTATTTTATTGACGTTTTTTTTTATATTACAGTTCATAATCTAATATTAAATATTCATACATTTATTGTTTCCATGGTAACATAAAATATTATGTGAGCATATGATATTTATTTTATTATTGAATAAAAATTCTTGAAAACCATGATATTTATTTGATATTACGATTTTGAAGGATTTTTTTTTTCAAGATTAATTTTTTAACTGAACCCTAATGTGGGCGTGGAGTCCGACTTCCACAGTACACACATGCCATAAATTCCCATTTATGGGGTAGGCAACTATTCACAACCTATTAACTCGAGGAAAATACAGGAGATAGAGAGAATGTTTACCCAAATCCAAACCGGGGTTTGAACCCAGGATTCCCCTATCCGCAGTCAAGCACACTGACAACTAGACAGGGTAGGTGGCACATGCACATACATACATAAACACAACACACACATATATGTAATGGAAAAAACCACTTAATAGCCAACGTTACTATCTGAAGAGCCCAATCAGGAAGGGGCTCGAGAAGCACAACAACTTCTACAATGAGCGGCAGGAAACCGAAAGACGAAGACGTTGTGTTTGATAGCAGCAAGACGACTGCTCCTTTCACTCATAACTTTAAACTTTATGCTATTATTATAAAGATGATTAATTGTAAATATTCCAAAATTGTATATATTTGTATTTTTAAATAGATGTTAATTAAATATGTTAGGCTATAAAAGAATTATTAATTAATTAAAGTACGCTTTGGCCACTCCCCGTTCTATATATATGTGTGTGTGTGTTTGTACGCATGTATGTATATACGCACGTATGCACATATTTTTAGTTTTGTTAAGAAATAAATTTTCGCGCCTGATTTTAAATACATCAAAAAATAGTATACCTAAATCAAATACACTAGAACCATTAAAAATTCTGCATATTACTTAAACTACACCTTGGGTTCACAATAATCTGAAAATGCTGGTTGGATAGAAGTCATTAAATTTACTTCACTCTAAGAAGGCTTTTTTACAAATTAGATATTCATAACTGTACTTCCGAACTGAAATAAATATTTGCTCGTAAAACAGGGAAGTGATCGGAAGACTGCAGTCACCGGTGGCTGTTATTCGGTAAATGAAGTTAATTCCGACGTGACAAAAGGCGTTGGGCCAGATAAGAAGATGAGAACGACAGAAAAATCCGCTAATGACCCCCCCAAAAAGAAGTTTCCATTCCGATTCCGATTAATTTGACAGTGACCGGAGTAGGGAAATGGAGAGTTCTTAAATAAGCAGATTTGATCCGGAAACGAGGAAACCTGTTCCTTGATTCGTTGTTGGAAATCATTAAAAATTAAAGTATTTTCCCTCTGGCGTAATTTGGAATTTCGATAACAAATTCCCTTGTTATTTGAAAGAGCATCAGTTGAACAGTTAAGAAATATGTTTTCTTTGATGATGAGATCATTTCCATAAATACTTTCTTATAACATGTAATGAAATGAATTAGTTAAAAACCATTGAAAGTATTTAAACTTATTTTAATTAGAATGATTCTTGCATTTTTTATGCAAAGAATTATAAATCGCATATCCATTTTTAGTTAAAAACTAATCGATAATAATGATTGTAAATTAATAAAATAATGAGTAAAATGTCATTATAATCAATAATAAATTGTTGAATAATTTTATTAATCATAAAGTGGTTGTTTCTTTCGTTCTAGTTGAGATCTTAACTACACCATTTTATTACAATTCTCCTTGGTTTAAAATATCCATGACGTCAGATAACGTTTCAGTTACGTCACACATCGTATTTAGATGGCGTCGTAAATCTGCGTGTCGACCAATTTGCTGTTTGGCTTCAAATCGCATTCTTCGAACGGCAGCAAACTAAGCGAAGTTCACCATTAAATGTTGGTCATCGGTGACGAGAAAAATAATCCATTCATGATTTTTACCAGTAATAAAGAAGTACTTTTTATATTCATAATATAATATATTAGAATAGTATTTATATTTATAATTTTTTCCATTTCTATAAGTTTTCAAAATCATGCCAAAATTGCCGGTTTTTCTCAATAATTAGTTTTCCAATTTTCAAATCTTAAACGATATTGCTTCCAAAATTAAACAAGTTGACAGTAGAACAGTAAAAAATACAAAATGAAAACGACAAAACAAAACATCCAATTTATCATTAGTTTAAATCAGCATGGGTGAATGTAAATTTTAATTTTTTTCATTATTTTCACTTAATTTGTACTTTGATTAACTTTTTTATAAAGTTTTTTCAAGATCTATCTCTCTGCTAGAAATACACACACATAAGTATATTTAACATTTTATTCCACGGCAATTCATAAAAAAATTGCTTCTTATTTATAAATAACTTCATACTTTTATAATCGCTTATTAGTTTCACTTCAACAGAAATTTGCCACTCTCTACTCTTTGGAAAAAATATTTTTAATCAACAAAAATATTAATAATAAAATTTTTCAATCTAAATTGCTATAAATAATTAAATTGATTGTATGTGTTTACTAAGGCAATAAACATTTTTAAATCTATAAATTTATGAGAAAAAGTATTTTAATTATAAATGAAATATCCTAATTTTTCTTTGAATTGTCGCGAAGCGTATTAATATCTCTATAAAATACTGATTGACAGACAACGTTAGCAAATTATTTAAGTATTTTTATTCGACGACCTCAGATGGTGAATTATAAACATCGTCAAATATTGGAATACAATTACTTGAAAAATAATGAATTTGGAATCTTGAAACTCATTTTGTTATAATAAAAGAAAAGAAAAATTAGTGAAAAAATTCCTTATTGATAAAGTAAGAAATTTTTTTTATGGATTTACATCTATTTTTTTACATCCAACTACCGTGCAAAAAAATTGAAATGAATAAAAAATAGCCAATTTTAGCTGTGAATTTTTTAATCACGTTCCTTAAAATTGCGATAGATGTAAAACATTTCTAAATAACTTTTAAACATTACAAATTACCTTTTAAGAAAAACATTACTTTTCTAAACGGAAGTGAAAGTAAAAGATAGTGAATGATTTGGTAATTTGTTCAAGACAGGAACTGAATGCTTGATATTAGAATTCCCCTTCAAATCTTATCATTAATAACAACTTTCATTTTATATTTCGATACCTCCAAAAGAATATCAACTCACAAAATTCAATAATGGGGAATCCCAGTCGAAGAATATTTAAGATAGAAATTTGAAATATATATGTGTTTTTTACAGGAAATGAAGCAGGGGAAAATATTCATAAGAAAATATTTTTACCACTTAAAGATAAATTAACTTTCTTGAATATTAACAAGTTCATTTCTGATGTTAATGTTGAATCTATGGTCATCTTGATTGCTGATGAGAAAGGAAATTTTTATGAAACTATATGTGTGTGTCATTTTAGATTATATCATTTAGCTTTTGTTTGTTCATCTTTGTCAAATGGAACAGAAGATTTTTACCGTGAGATGTACATAATTGTTGGATTTATAATACTTATTATCAAGAACATTACATCCCAAGTTTTGTTATAAAAATATTTATTAGCTGTCAAATGTGGTGGGGACGTGTATGAGGATTAATCAAGTGTTCTTGCTAGTATGATATCCAAAGTTTTTAAAAAAATTTGATATTTTTATAACAAAAGTATATATAGTTACATAACTTCTTAGTTCAAAATTAATTTTGGGTATTTAAAATTTTTCATTAAATTAATTTGGTATTTTAAGATAAATTAGAGCATATATAGTGTTTGAAATAAAAAGAAATTCATGAATATTAAATAAAATGCTTTATGTAGTACTTCAATTAATATATTAGGCATATTTTTTTTAGAAAATATTGAAATAAAGTGTGTCATTTATGTATTTTCCTTATTTAAATGATTTCCTATTTTTTAATTTTTGGAAATGAAATAAATTGTTATTTACATTAACTGTCATTTTTAAATTTTTTTTTTAATTCTAATAAATTGTTACCAAAATTCAGTCTCATTTTACTTAAGTTAGGCAGTTCAGTTTGCAAATAAACTAGCAACGGTTTAGCTCATTAATCAGCTTTTTTTTAAAAAAAAAAAAAAAAAAAAAAAAAAACTAGAAACAAGAGTTTCTGACCAAAAACTGCTCAATTAATTTTTTGCTACTTAACCGCCGGTAATTTTTGTTGATGAGAAAGTATTGGACAAGGGAATACGTTTCAAAAAATTTCCGAACAGTTGGAATCATCAATACAGAAGTGGGATTAGAAACAACAGGTTATTAAACTGGATAACAGAATGAGTTAACTATTCAGCAGCCAGTTTGGAAACATGTAACCAAAATAAGAGAGTCAGTTTTTGTAGAATTCAAAATGTTAAAATTTCAATCGCACTTAGTCATTATCATCATCAAAATTGGCTGGACAGCTCGTTCTGGACCTTGCGCTTCTTTAAAAAATTCAAGCAGAGTTTTCTCTTCTTGGTCACGGACATCCAGATTTGTATTTTAGTAACACTAAAATCGGAGTCCAAACAGTCTACTAATTTTTGGTGTACCCTTTGGTCTTTGCCCAAAAGGGACTGCACTGAAATCTTCCACAGCAACTCTACTTTCTAACAACTCTACTTGCCAAAACAATTCTACTTTCTAACAACTCTACCTTCCCTTTTCATGAGATGATTGGCCCATCACATTCTGTTTAGTTTAATAAATTTTAAAATACCATCATAGATAATATTTCACCAAAAATAATTTATTTTCAAAGATCACCAACTTTTCCTCTTATTTTGCTGTTAGTTACCCCATTTCAGATGCATACATTAATATTGGTTATATGAGAGTTTTGTATGGTAAAATTTTATCTTTTTATCAGGTAGGTTTTTAATTCGTTTCTAGATCCAAATATTCTGCAGTTGGTGGCAACAATTCTCTTTCGGATCTCAAGACTCATTTCATTTTGGAATTCCACCTGAGATCCCAGAGAAATAAACTTTTTAACACTTTCAAATTTATGTTGCTTAATTTCAAAGGTATCAGCAGGGTTGTCTGTCTTTCCATAAAACATATATTTGGTTTTTCTTTCATTTATTATTAACCCTGAATTTCTAGCAGTCTTCTAGAGAAATAAAACATATATTTCAATTCCTCACTCATTTGCAATAGCAACTTTCTCTTATGGTTATGGTTATACAAGAACACCGACAGTTATGGTTACACAAGAAATCACATATTATTTTAAATCAAGGAGAACTTTAATAGTGGGATCAATGAATATTCAATTAGCCTCTAGTTTAATAAACATTCCAAATAAAAATTATATATAAACATTTAAATAAAATTTAAATTTTCATTCATTTTTTAATAAATAACTATATTTTGTATGAAAAATTGTTAAAAAAAATTGATTAACTTTTTTATATAAATGATATAAAATTAAAATAAAAAATATTTAAACTTTCTTCACGATGTTTTTTTTTATTTTTGCATATTTTTTAAAAATTGCTCCTGAGCCATTAAATTAAAATTTCCTTAAAGTATTTCTTTAAATACGAAACATTTTTAGAGATTTGGAAATATATTAAATTTTTTATAAATATAATTCGAAATATCTTCTTATATCCCACCCTGATTAAGGAGAATGAATTAATTAAAGTATTTAAATAAATACTTTAATTAATTCATTCTCCTTAATCAGGGGGGGGGGATATAATTAAAAAATTTTAAAATTTTATAAGGTTCTTATATTTCTAAAAAGTACTAATTTGTTTATTAACATGAAATGTGAACCTGAATATTTTTAAAAAATACTGTCGAATAAAATAAAAAAATAATGTTTTTTAAGGAAAAGTATTAAATCTTTATTTAATGATGATTACTAATAAAGTAACTTTATTTAAATAGGCCAGTTACACTAATCATTAAAAATGTAGAATTTAAAATAAATGTCTGTGACAGTCAAAGGAATTTTAAGCGTTTATTATGATTATAAGCATTTATATTAGATTGTTGATTTATTAATGCATTTTGTAATTTATTAAAATAATAAAACTATTTATCACTTTCATTAAATTTTAAATTAAATTTTAAAATAATTTAAATTGTATGAAACAATTGTCCGAATGAAAAAATATAATTACAAATAAACAAGTAACTTTTGTAAAAGACATTCATTTACTCATAAAATATTAATTTAACGTAATATTCGAAAAATATAACGAAAAATTATATAGAAAGAGACCACATTGGACAAATGGAAAAACTCAATTTATTACATCACTTAATAACTATGAAAATCAAACACATTACAAAATTTGAAACATAATAAATTTTGAAATTTATGAATTCTGAATATGATTGTGCAAGTAATTAATTTTTTTATTAACATATGTTGTTAAAATATTTTTAAGAAATAATGCAGTTAATTTACAGAAGAAGATTAATTTCTATTAATATAAATAAATGCTAAGAAAAAAAGAGAAGAGAAGAAAAAAATCATCAGAAACTAATAATATATCGCATTATTACATCACTTGCATATAAATTATTTTAAGAATAAAAATAAAATCTAAAATTTTTACTTTTAGAGGAATTCATTAACTATGTTTTCAGCAAGTTTCCTTAATTAAATTGCCTCATAAGTTTATGACACATTGCAGTTCATTTCTTTCAATTTTTCGTATTTTACTGTAAATAAAATCAAGTCAGATCTTTAAGGAAAATCAATATAAATGTGGAGGATTTTATGGGGTGCCATTTACTCGCATAAAAACTTCTCCAGAAAATTTAATATAATCTAAAGTGAGGGGGAATAAGACGAACTTCTTCTTTTGGCCGCGTTCATTTTTTTTTTTTTTTTTTTTTTTTTTTTTCCATCTAAACTTGCGCATAGTTTCGAATAAATTACTCCAAGTTGTCAGCGCTCAGTTATTTATCGATGAATATTATTCTCTCAGTCTTTTAATCGTCATCGAGTGAAATTTATACCCCATTCAGCAGCTCAGAGCTTCGAATTGTGCTGGATCTTCATAAAAACTCGTGTATCATATCGGTGCATATATTTAGGCACAAAAGTAGAGGAGATTATTTTATTTTAGTTTTTCAATACATATTTTAATATTCCTTTTATATGATAGAGTGTTTGATAATGGTGAAAAAAGAGCGTTGGAAGAAAAATCTTCATGCTTTATTTGCTAAAATTGATACATTCTAACTTTTATAAATAGGAGTTTAAAAATATTTTTTAATATGTATTTATAAAATGGTTTCTTTAAACTTATGCTATGGTAAACTACTTTAATCTTGTTTGCATATTATGTATTGTAACTAAGATTTTTAGAGTAGTTTTACAAATCAAATCAATTTTTAATTGATTATATAATTCGGGACATTATAATTCTTTACGCATCAGATTACCATATATATATATATATATATATTGTACAAACCTTTAAAAATTGAATTAGGAAAAATGAAGGTTAAAAAATTTATTAACAATTAATTAATTTTTATTTAATAGTTTATAAAACATATAAAATTCGGAATAAGCTAAGTAATATGAAAAAGACAATTAAATATATATAGCTATATATTGCACTCCTAAATAATAATATCCCAATAAATTTCATGAAACCCTAAACAAGTAGACTCTGTACTTGCTAATAAATGCAATGTTAGGTGTAGTTACTAAACTAAGTAATATGAAGCTAAGTAATATGAAAAAGCTATATATTGCACTCCTAAATAATAATATCCCAATAAATTTCATGAAACCCTAAACAAGTAGACTCTGTACTTGCTAATAAATGCAATGTTAGGTGTAGTTACTAAACTAAGTAATATGAAGCTAAGTAATATGAAAAAGCTATATATTGCACTCCTAAATAATAATATCCCAATAAATTTCATGAAACCCTAAACAAGTAGACTCTGTACTTGCTAATAAATGCAATGTTAGGTGTAGTTACTAAACTAAGTAATATGAAGCTAAGTAATATGAAAAAGCTATATATTGCACTCCTAAATAATAATATCCCAATAAATTTCATGAAACCCTAAACAAGTAGACTCTGTACTTGCTAATAAATGCAATGTTAGGTGTAGTTACTAAACTAAAGAAGGGCCAGCCACGATTTTGTGATTTATATCAGGCGCTTGATAAAATATTTATAATGAGAATATAGTTCTCAGGAATTCTATTTATCAATTCTTTTCTTTAGATAATGAATATATAGATAATGAATTTTTTAGATAACAATATTAATTCCTTTACACTTCACTCATTTAATACAATTTTCACACACATTGATTTCAAATTCAACTACTAAATTATTTAAAATATTATTCAAATTTTAGATTTTAAAATTACATTTTATTCTTTATTTGTATAGAAATACCCATTTATTTTCATGATTGGTGTTTTTGTGTCATGAATTTATCTGCTTATTTATTCTACTCTTTTATGCATCTCATTTATCTTGATTTTTTTAAAATTTGGATTGTTTTGTAATGTTATAAGTCTGTGGTACTTTTATGGCAGAAAAACTAGGCATTTGTGATACCATAGGTTATATAAACAACATAAATATTATTTAAAATACAAACATATCAAAATAAAATTTATGAACATGTAATTTTTATAAACTTTATTTTGTTTAAAATAACAGTATACCAAAAATCTGTTCAATGCTATGAAGAAACTGAATATGAAGCTATGAAGTAAAACAGTACTTTTAAAAGTGCAGCAAAGCATAGATTTATAGATCTATAAAAACAGTTTTACAAGAATCTTGAAAAATGCTAAATATAATAATATATAATAATGTAAATTTAGTATTAATTTAGTTTACCTCATTATGTAACTTTGCATGTAATATAATCCATTATATTCAACTTCAATTAATATTTTTTTAATTATTTTAATATTTATAATTTTAATTTCTTAATTTAGCCCAATTGTTAATAAAAAATAATTTAATTTTCTTTTCACTTAGACTCAATATTGCTATTATTGATCTAATTTTTATCTTATGATAATAGTATTTATTACCATTTCTAATTTATTATTGTATAATAAATTTTTATGTATATACTTACTTTATTTTTTATTTTTTGACTTTATGTATCTAGAGTATAATAAAATCTTTCTTAACTGATTGACACATATATAGTATATAAAATGCCTTAATTAAAATTCTTATGATGAGTTATATTTAATTTATTATTTAAAGCTCTATAAATGAAGTAATTTTTCATTTAACTTAAATTTAATTTTTAAATTTTAGATTTTAAAATAAGTTAATAATGTATTTAAATTATTCATCAGATAATAAGGTAATTTTATATTTTTAGATAAGAATTTACATTTAAACCATTTAAAAGACAAACATAACAATTTTTTAGCATCAAATCTACGCGACAATTTTTTAACATCAAATAATTTAAATTAATTTATGAAAATGTAATGTAATTAATTACTTTTTAAAACTCTTGAGAATAACCTAAGGAATAAAAGTTAAACTATCCATTTTTTTTAATTTTGAGAGAGAAAAAATTAACTTGCAAGTGTTTTACGAGCAAATGTACATGCATAATTTCTTCAGTAAAAAGTTTTATTCTTATTGAGCCAGATAATAGTTTCAATTTAAATTATAAATTTAAATGTCTATGAATTAAGTTGTTTTGTCACAGTATGAGTCATACTCCCTAGTTATAAATATTTCTAAAAGATTTTTAAAATAAAAAGCATCTATTTTTAAAGTGACGATGAACATAAAATTTCTGACGTTAACAAATAATTTATTAGAATTATTGAAATAAATATATTATTATTACATAAATTTTTAATCATTATTATTAATCTGTATATTTATAAATATTGTAAAAATAATTCACTGTTTTAATTACTTATTAAACATTTTAGATATAATTGTTATTTTGTTTGTACATTGAATTAGTATTTATTTAAAATTTATAAAGTGTGCTATATAAATTAACTACAAAAAATTCTATTATACCTTTATTTTTACACGATTCAAAATGTTCACTATCATTATGTTATATTCTGTACTTGATTTAATGACTTTGAAATTTTTATTTAACATTCAAATTTATTACTCAGTATTTTTAAATTTTTAACCTAAGATTTTGGAACGTTGATGTCTGATTGGATTCCAAGAAATTCATCGTAAGTTTAACAGTAAAAATTTCGATGTAATGAAATATTTACTAAATGCATATTTTTTTTTAATTTTTAACTTTTTATAAATATAAAAATTCCTTATAAATTTACTGAAGTTCCTTTGATTATATGATAGACATGATTAATTAGTATCTTTATAATTAATAATTTTATTAATTAAATAAGTATGATTAACATAATAAAAAATCTATATAATTTTAAGTGTATTTCATTCTAATATTTAATGATGCATTTAAAATTAATCAAACATACATGAAAACAGATTACTTTTATTTTAACATCGTATTCTCAAA
Organism: Latrodectus elegans; assembly: GCA_030067965.1. Lineage (NCBI taxonomy): Eukaryota > Metazoa > Arthropoda > Arachnida > Araneae > Theridiidae > Latrodectus > Latrodectus elegans. Next base: position 21,635,571 of record CM057820.1, on the reverse strand, counting down.
AGATTGATAATTATGAGGAATCGTTAATTATAATAATGTAATAAATACTTATTTTAAAGTTTTACAATGAAGATGTGTTTATAAATAAAAAATATTTCCTGCAATTACTTTTATAGTAGTCTCTAAAATTTTATCCGAAATAATAGTTATAATTCAAGAATAAAATACTAAATTTACACATTATTTATATAATCCCTAAGTAAAATTATTACTTATTTAAATTTAATTTCTATTTCTAAGAATAGCATTGTTTTTAAGATTTCTTCAGGCAGAATCTTTGTGAAACTTTAAAATAAACTCATGCGATTAACGGGAACTAAGACAAATGATAAATAATTTTTAACATTTGTATTATAAAATTATTGAATATTAGAAATATACCAGAGTTTTCACAAAATATTGATGATATTACGTGGTAATGTGTGAAATATAATTTTAAAAAAGCAAGATATTTTAAATACTTAGATTTTTGCCTCAGTGCAAATATTTTAATTAAATTAAATTGTTATTAAAAGATTATAAATTTATCAGGATTAAAGTGCACACTGTATTAAATTAATTTATCGTAATGAATTTCGGATTGAAATTGAATTCGATTCACAAATCATTACTTTTTTGAAATTCATATTCTAAGACGAAATTCTTAGTAACTTAGGAATAATTTTTTATTTTTTTTATTTCTGTTAAGTAAATTATTCTAATCATGCAGTATGATGTCCTAAATTATCTTCGAAATTCATTTGTGTAAGCAAGTAATTTTTATTTTTCACATATTGATAATATTAAATAATTTATTGTTCAAAAATACTATCATTAACAATAGAAAATATTTTTTAGTGACACGAAATATGACTGCCATTGATCATTTTAAGTTCGCTTAAAAATACTTTACGATTATTTATTTTACGAAAAAATTATTAAATTAAAAATTTTATTAAAAAATTAATTTTACGATTTTAAAGCTCATGTCTATTACAGGGAAATAATTTTAATTTTAATGATTTGTGTCTTTTTATACATGTTTTAAGCAAGTTCAATCAAAATTATTCTTTGATTCTAATTACTAAATCCACTTTGTTTCATTAAAAATTAAAAATACATTCTACTACAGTTTTTTTTTCTTTAAAAAATCTTTCATGAATAAATTTTCAAATATGTAAATTACTTAATTGCTAAATAATAAAATTATTTAATTACTAACAATTTAATTTAAGGAAAAATTTTAAAAAAATATTTAACTCTTTCAATGCATTCAAAAACTGAAAAATCTTAAAAATTGTATAAAAATATACTTATTTAAAGTGATTTTTAAAAGATAAAGAAATTAAATCATTCAAAATAAATCTCACTAGACCTAGAATTTTTTCTGAAAATGAACCTTATTAAATTAAAATGACAGAAAATTAAAAACTACTTTTTCTAAAATTATTTTCAGGAAATAATGATTTTTTAAAAATTGTTTTTGAATAAGAAAATTTTTTTACAAAATTATTTTATTGAAGTCAACTTAAAAAAAATTACAAACGTATTTCAAAATAATTTTTTAGATACATTTATCTCGTCCTTAAAATAACAATTCTCTATGAAATGTTCCATCAATTTTCCTTTAAAATAATTTATGAAAAGTTCCATCAATTTTCCTTTAAAATAATTTAATTTATCTACAAAAGACAAAATATAACGACCAAAATGGACAGAGTCATTTAAATTGATTAAAAACTCTTAAAACAATAATTATTCTTTAAAACAATTTTTAGAAAAATTTTAAAACTATTTTAATAAAGACTAATTAAAAAAACTTAAATGTATTCAAAATAATATTTCAATTACAGTTATTTACTCTTAACTAAGTTTTACTGTAAAATATTTCATCTCTTTCTTTTAAAGAGTTTTATGCTTTCATAAAGAAAAGTCATCATGAACAGTCACACACTTTACAAATGAATAAAGCCGTATCATCTGTGGAAGAGGCACGATGAGCAAACAGACTTAAAAACGAAGAAACAGTCACAAGTCTTTGATGATCCACTTCGTTGTATTAATACTTTAGTGATACGTAATTACATTGCACTCCTAATTCTGATAAATACGCTCAGAGGGAGGACAATAGAAAGCGACCCCTTTCAAAATGCATTGGATTGTTCGATAATGAACTGGTGCGTAATTTCAGAGTAGAGATTACTTCTGTTGTTCGCCGGAGCATTGATTTTTCTTTGGAGGAGAAAAGTTTCCAGGGAAAGTCTTTCCCTAATTGTCAGAATATTACATGAGTTATCTTTGCGAACGACATCCTGCTTGTAATTAGACGAGCTACTTTGTTCGCCGAAATATGCAGGCAGGCTTCGCATTATGTCGCCACGGCAGTTTTCTTTAAGCGGAAACATGTAAAGGAAGCTGATACCACCTGTTTAATGGGGCAAAATTTGTTCGATCTTTATTAAAAAGGATGATAAAATTTTATGTTGTAAATATAAAATATTGAGGAGAAATCTTATAAAATTAGAATGGCTGCCGAATTCTGCATTTGTCACGAAATATATCGCTATTAAGAAGGTAGTGTTACTCACGTCAATAATATCCTTAATTCACACTTGCCTCTTGGGTGGTGCTAAATGAGTAACAACTATAGGTACGCCAGCAAAGAGGCTGTGGCAAACTTCTGATTGCGTGGCCACATTATTGCTTTTTACAACATCGAAATAAAATAGGCATCCATTTATATAGTTTATGCTAACTTTGCAATTCGGTCACTATGAACTCAAAACATCCTCCTGCAGATAGTCAAAATTGATGGAGTGGATTCTCTGGTGGTGCCATCTGTCGGAGGAGCCTTAGAGCAAAAACGAACTTTCACCTTCGTGGTGCTCTGATTAAACCAAATATGCCCCCTTCTGACTTAATTTTGCTTAGCTGTAGGCTAGTGAGCTTGGCTCGTCCAAGTGTGTCATAAGTAACAACATCTTCTAGAATAACTAAAATTAGATAAAGATTCGCAAAAACGGAAAGAGATAAGCAAATTTTACTGGAATGCCAAAATTTTCATATGCTTCTTTTGAAAACTGCACTTATTGTATTCTTTTCATGTTCTTTTTTTTTTTTTAAATAATCTGTTTCTCTGTTATTTTGTTCTGGTTATTACATTAAAATTTTTTTTTGTTTTTTTGCTTTATTGTATATTGCAATTAATCATTTATAGCTGAGCAGTTGTTGTTCATTTATGCAGTGTAAATTGCTTTCAAGTAAACTTTTTACAGATATTTATAACGAAAAAGTGACGAATCACAAAGGAGAAAACCAGGAAAACTCAAACATTCCCCTCAGCAGACTCACAGAAACACAAAATCCATTATCATAGGTTAATAGTGATTTGGATCGAACCGAGAACATTTGCTCTGGAGAAACGCCATCAAGGAGAGTCCAAAGATAATTCAAAGTCTTTCTTTGAAGACTTTCACATTATGATATCTGGTTTATAACTTTTTTTTTTACTTTATACGGCACTTTTATAACAATGTTTTCATCAAGAATTTGTATTAAATGTATTATCTAATTCATCTTATTCATTTTAATTTAGCTTATAAGGCCAAGTTTTGCATCATTAACATTGTACAATTTAAAATTATAGCTCTAGCAACAATTATTTTAGTTTATGGCAAAGGTGTTATAAAGTATCCGACAAGAGCAAAACTCTAAAATATTGGTAAAACAAATTTGGAATGTTAACTCAAGAATAGGCAAATCTACGCTGCAAAACATGTATACAAACTCAAATATATTGTTAAAAAAAAGAGCATTTGGTTTTATTTTAAGTAAAAATATGTGATATTAAGTATAATATATGTACATAACAAATTAAGCATACAAAATTAAAAATATGCTTAACCAGTGACCTCGTTGAAATATGCTTTTAAAATAGTCGTGCACAACAGCAAGTTATTTTTTTCTCATTTGAAATTTAAAATATAATATAAACTAATAAAATTTAAAAAACAAAATGTCATTAGAGTCTCTATATTCAATATTTTAGGTGAGAAATTCAGCTAATTAAAATGTCAATGTAATGTAGTTTCAAAGAGAACTTAAGACACTAATTAATTTAAATTTTACTAAATAAAAATAGTGAATAAAAATATGACAGAATGACAACGTTTGGCATTTTCAAGAAACCAATATATAATCCTATAACATTAAAATAAATGCAAAGAAAGTTTCAATTGTTTATCAAGTTTTAACTTAATAAACAATTATCAAAATATTCATTAAATAAAATTTCCATAAATAATTTAAAAATACCATTTCTTGAAAAATATCATTTTTTATTAAAAAAATTCAATTCTGAGACCTTAGACTTGTTTAAAAGAATTCACTGGCAAAATTTATTTTTATATTCTCATTTACTGATAGATATAAAATCATCAAATGTGTGTTCAATAAAATGAGTTATAATCCAAATAGCCGTGGTGAAATTACGCAAAAGAAAAGTGATTCAAAAGATAAGACAAAAATTAATTTTATAAGAGAGATCTAGATATAATATATACACACACACACACACACACACACACACACATATATATATATATATATATATATATATATATATATATATATATATATATATATATATATATATATATATATATATATATATATATATATATATATATATTTCTTAAACTAAACTTATAATTGCGTAGCTTTTCATAGTTATTAGTACAATAACATAGTTTCTTAACATTGTTATTTAAGATATGTATGAAAACGATAAGTATTAAAAATTAGGAAAGTAGCAATAAACCTTTAATTGCAAATATTTCTTACCAAAGCTGAAAACAGAAACGATCAATTTCTCTAAATACATTGTTATTATATACAATTTTTTCATAATTACTAAATCATACTAATTTTTTTAACCGTAAAAGTACTCAAAATTTTTTCAATATATGTTGGAATAAAAGATTGTGCAAAAAAATATTAATGTACGAAACTGTGTTCAACGAATACACTTAAAATATTTAGATTGTCATTAATTACTTTGATGTGACACAATACTGTTTCTCCTAAGAAGCATAAAATTGTAATGGAGTCAGTTGCATTGAGACCAAGAATCTTTATTTAACTTTGCAAAAACTAACTATAGCGAACTTTTTTGATATCACCAGCTTTGACTTTTTTGTCCAAATATGGTTCATAAAATTTTCCTCTCCTTAGCTTTGTTTAAAAAAAAAAGTTAATCATAAATTAGACATTGTTTTTAAAAAAGGGAAAAATATTAATTGTTGTAAAGTAAGAGTTTATTTCACAATAAAATTGAAGATAAAAAGAATATATTCAATACATTCAACGATTAAAGAGATTGGTCATAGCACATGAATTCTGCTCAAAATGCAAACAGCTAAATTGCTTGAAAGGAATTTTTCCTTGATTGGAGTTTAAATAAAATTCGATTCAAAATGAGCATATAAATGTCAAAGTAAGTTGAGAAATATTTTCATTATCATCCAAGATAAGAATATTTATTATATAGCTGTGTGAAATCTCAACTTTATAGCGAATTTAAACAAGCTAAAAAAATTTCACATGTATAATTTGCATAACGATTTTAAGATTTCAAATTGAATGTTTCAACTGCTGAAACTGAACTCAATAAAAACTTGAATGGCTATAACCATGAAGTGAACGAATAGGCTAGAATTGTTTGGGAAAAATGTATATACCTTAATTTAAATTAATTTCTGACGAATAATTGAATGGTTTGATTTGTGTAAAGCCATTTTATTATAAATGTAGATATGTTTAAAATAATATTTCCCAGCATTTAAACCAAATATTAAAAATAAATTTAAAAAGTTTTACATGTGTAATTTGCATAAAAAAATTATAATTTTGAATGGAACGTTTCAATTACTAGAATATAATTCAATTGAGCTCGTTAATGTCTATAGTTAGGTTTCATTGATTGAAACAGTATCATTCATGCAAACTAGATTCCTGCTTGATTTAAACTAAAATATCTTCTTCATAAAATAGTAGAACATAGACTGATTCAATATTTTAAAAAAAATATTGGTGATTTTAAAGATAGCATAAATTTATATTTACCATTACAAAATAAATTTATTTGATATATTAGTTTGCCTTTAACTTATTTTTCTAAATACTATTTGCTATGTAAAAAATAATTTTTAATAAAGGAATCATATTAAACTTCGTTGAAAGTTCACAAGCTTTAACATATAAACTGATTTTTATTATCATTAAAGTTTGAATCTGTTTAACTGACAGATATTAAGATTTAAAAAAAATAAAAATAATTCTTCCAAAATCACACACACATATATATATATATAAATTTAATTGCATGTACCTAATAAATCTAATATATTGCTCATATTTTATGGAGAAATAGTTTCTTTAATCTTAATAAAAAAGTTAGTTGTTTATTACTAATTTAGCTATTACTGTAAGTAAATTCTTGTTTGATGTAAATTATAATTCAATTAGTTTAATTTAAAGGTACTATAACAGCATTTGGAGAAATACAGAAAACTAACACTTTAAAACATTAATAAAAAGTTTAAGATTACAATTTATATCAAATAAAATCCCTTTATTGGGAATACTTTTCAATTCTGAGGTTAAAGCATTATCCCTCAACGTTCTCTAATATACTATTAAATTATGAACAGGAACAGATTAATAAAGTTAAGTGTAGTTGTGAATTGTTAATGGTGGGTGGCAATAATCTAATGACTCACAAGCACTTTAATCGTCAACATCTTGTTCTTTTTTTTTTCCCGTCACTGTCCACAAAACTACTTTACCTATTCTCGGAGAACCAGAATCGATTCTTTTAAAGACAGCATTTAGTGTCGGCGAGAACACACAATTGGCAAGACTAGAATGATAAGCACAGAGTATTTTATTTAACTTTCATCTCCTATATTGAAATATGTGTACATGCTAGAAACCGTATTCATTTAAAGGGAATCAGCTTCACAAGTTATATTTCAACTTGATGTGTTTTAAAATCATGTCAACTGATTATTGAGCAATTGCTACTTTCCTCGATTCACATGTCACCACATTTGAGAAACAATATTTCATTTCTCAATATATCAATACACTTGGAAAACTATTACAACAACGGTGAGCAAATTATGAAGAAAAAGGAGAAAAATAATTCTGCTTTGTTCGACACATGTCTTTTCAAATATATTGACAAAATAATATAAAGATACTCGAAGACTCGAAAACACACACATATACATGTGTGTGTGCGTGTAATTAATAAATTGTTAATCGTACTATTTTAATTGGAAAAGTTTATTTAGCTTTTGAATGCTACTATATGACAAAGTATTTTTGAGAATGAAAAATACTATAAGGTTTGATTGCTTTTGTGCCTTTTTATCATGCAGGCGGCCAAAAATTTATAATAGCAATTACTTGTTGATCTTAAAAATGTAATTAATATCTTGATTTGCAAGTAATAACTTGCATTTTTAATTAACACTTTAAATTTTGAGCGTTTAATGTTATTGTGAATTCATCAGCACTTTAAGAATTACGGATGCCCTAATTTGAACTATTGAATAGTGTGCTTTGAGATGAAAACTAAATTTAATAACATATTTAAAAACTGATTTTTTTTTTAACAGATACGATTTTCGATTGTTTGGTGATTTCATTTGCATAATGGTATGAATTCAGTTACAGTTGTGATTCTAAGTGGATTGAATGGACTCACCTAAATTTGCTGCAAGGATGTATAATCCAGTGCCCTGCAGCTTTCTGTCTGATTCTCTCTTTCATCAGAGCCTTCTTGCTTCCGAAAAGTTTCATCGCAAGTTTATTGTCCGAAGGTTGGAACAGGGCTTCGAGTTGATTGCGCATAAAACCCGCTTTTGCTTCTGAGATTCCGGGTCCTATTTCTTCCTTCGGAGTACCATAGAGGCTGACATCGTCCTTCTCGCCTTGATTGTTCTCGCCCCCCTTGGAGTTGGGGGCACCCCCGGCGGTGGCCTTGCCGTCCTTGAAGTTCATTTCCGGAGAAATGTAATCGCTGACCAGGTCCTCGTCAGTGGCCGTCACCAGTGAATCGGTGCCGGTGTGGGTGTTGTCCACTGAGATCTTGATGGAATCCTGGCGGTGGATGGGGCCCCCTTGTTGCCCAGGGGACCCCGAAGCGTTGTTGCTGTTGGGGCCCCCTCTGATGGGGTTGTCCGTGAGATTGTCTTCGTCCGGTGGGGTCCCGTAGCGGATGCGGCCGTTGGCCAGGCGAAGGCTGGGCAGGCGTTGGGAACGCGGGTGGCTCTTGGCCGAGTCCCCGTCTGCGTTCTCAGAATTCCTGAAATACAGAAAACGAACAAAATTTTAGTTATATTTTAGTTTGAATCATTTTATAATTTCACTGTAATTCATAACCAATAGATAAGTCTTGCAACTTTTGTCATATTAAAAGAAAATTTCATTTTGCAACATTTGCCATATTAAAGAAAAAAATCTTCTTTAAATTAAAAGAAATCATCTTATTTCCACCAGTTAAATTGTTAAAACCAACAATTACAAGACAACATTAAAAAACTAGAACACAAAAAATTATAAATTACCTTTAATAAAAACTAAAGGAAAATAATGAAAAGGAATTTCAGAATCCATATAACAATTTAATAGATGTTAAATAATAGGTATAGATATAGATAGTTATGATAAATTATGTGCTTTACTATTATGGATAGTAATACTTCTCATTTTAAAGAAAAATATTTCAGTTTATTTACAGACGATTATAAACTAAAAACTATTCAAATCTTCTTGGCAAGAAGGTGATAGGTATGTAATATTAAATACAGTCATTATGCTTGGACAGAAGTTCCTAGTGCCATTATTATAGATTGTAATGAGCTGAATTTCGAAATACAATATTGAATGGCAATTCTAACAATAATAAAACAAAAATTAACAATGACAAGAACTATGAGGAGGAATATTGTGAAACAGATATAGTAATTACATTGGTAAATACTATATTCTATAGTATGATATGTTCTGATTTTGATGAGGAAGAGAAATATTGAGCCGTATTCGCAAAACATTATTAATTAAAATTTATTAAAATTTTTGACGAGAAAAGATTTATCAAAAATAAAGATGAGAAAACAAAAACCTGACTTAAAATGTCATATTTTCCTTGTGAGTAGTAATATCTTTAAATAAGAAAAAAGTTATATTTATAAAATTTCTTAAAATTTTTCATAGTTCAAAGATATGTTACAGTGAGTATATTAAACCAACAATATATAAAGTAAAGTGAGTCAAAAATTTGTTTCAATGCATTCTCACAGAAACAATTCATGGATTTGCGTGGGTGAAAAACGTGGGCGTCATGTAAAAGAGACGAAATACATTTATTTCTTTAAATATATCAAATTTTGCCGTGTTTTTCCACTGAAAAATACTAAATGATTATAAAATATTTCTAAGAAGATTTCAAAATAAACATTTTAGAATTCTTAACATTTCTTTAATACTATTTGAACAAATGCTGATATTTTTAAGAAAATTTACACCTTACTAAATTAATATAAGAAAACATTGAGAAAATATAATTATATAGTTACTTATTCACTAAATGAATATAATTGTAAACAAGCTTATGAAGTATATTAATTTTGTATTTTAAACATAAGGAAACTTATATCTTCTTTAGAAATTTATTTACCTGGAAAACACTCATTTTAAAGGAAACATCTTTACAAATAAAAGTATAAATTTAGAGATAAACTTGTTGGCAAGGTTTACTCCTTTAAAAGATATTGACTATTTGTTTCCTTTTTCCTATCTGGGTTTTTCCAAAGTATAGATATCCTAGAATTATATTTTTAACCAGTCAACCGAAAAATAAAGACAGTTTGGTAGAGATCCAAACTTAGCTTCAATCTCAGCCTGTCGCTGCTTTTATTTTTATTAAGTTGGTTAAGTGATTGAGAAAAATATTTCATACATCAAGAATACTATCATCCTTCAGTATAAACTTGATTCTCTATTATTTTGAAATCAAATAAGTAAAATTTTTTATTTCATATTTTGATGCTTTAATAGTATATGTATAATATTTCTGTTTGTAATGTATGTGTATAATATTTATGTTTATAAATAATTTAATTCATTAATTCTATTTCTAGTAAATTATTCGGAGCTTTCTCATTTGAAATATAAATTTAATACTTATTATACTATCGCTTAAATTCATCTAAATAGAAAAAAAAGTAAATTAAATAAAAAAGATGAAAATGTAGAACTTTATTTTAATTGAAATTGTGTCAAATATTAACATTAAGAAATGTTAATCAGTTTGAGTTTGTATTAGCATAATACATCTACGATAGTTTTAAATAATTAAAAATAAAAAAATCGCACGATTCAATTAATAAAATTATTTAATGCATGACAAAAATTGATAATTAAATCTTTGTAATCATTGCATAAAAAAGAGAAGAAGCATTTTTTTTAAAATTTTTATTATTAAAAAATAAAATCCCTTAAAAATATAGGATATTTTCACATGCATGTAAAAAATGTTATTTATCGTTTTCTCCAATTAAATGTTTCTCTGAGAGAATAGATTTCTATAATTTCATAATTGCGAAGGATACAGAAGTTTATGATTGTGCGTATATCATTTGATAAGAATATTTTGTATAATCAAGATTATACAAAATATTCTTCCATAATACATGTTCGAAATACTCAACAATATGCTTTCTAAATGTTTCTAAGATTAGAAAAATCCTAAAACTCAAAGTAAGAAATATGAAATCATACAAATGAATATAGTTTCAATTATGAGAAACTAATATTTAATTTTACTTGAAACGATGTTGAAAAAATTGAAAAAAAAATTGGTGCCTTCGAAGCCATATTTTATTTTATATTTTAAATACTTTTACAAAAAATATAAGGAGAACATTTTATTTATTAAAGGAAGCAGAAATTTTTTAAAAATAAAATATAAAATACCAAAAATAAGTGAATAAGTGAGAGAAATATTCACTTGTGTATAAAAACGGCCCAATAATATGTTCATTATATCTTTAATCATGTGATTTATGACTAAAGCTGGTTTTTTGCCATTAACTACAAAAAGATATTTGTCATTTCAAAGATATGGAATTTAATTATTAAAGAGTATTGAAAATTCTTTATTGTATTAATTTTTTCATTTGCAAAGAATTTAAATTTATTGAAAAATTAATTCAACTTGAACTTATATTGTAATGCAGTGTAAAAATGCAAAGTTATAAAAAAAGTGAACATAAATTTCATTATTTTGCTAAGTTTTACTCAAATAATAAAATCTTTGTGCTATTTTATATAATTGTGGTAAAAAATATTTATTTTTTTATACTTCAACAAAATTTTAATTTTATTATAAAATTAATTTAGTTTGAAAAGTAAAACTTGAAAGTAGGAAATATTGTTATTAAGTGTTAAAATTTTTCATTTTATTTATTTACGTTAACAATTTGCGTTCATTTTTTATACAAATTTATTATGTAATCTATAGAAAAATATTTATTTTTATTTGTACAATATAATATTTACAAATATAGTGAAAATTTAAGTTTACTGTAAATTTCTTTCAATTTATAGAATATAACTTATAAAAGACTAAAAATATCCTTAGAGGAAAAAGACAAATTTGACAGGTTGTTTAATTTTAAATCAAGATTAGATTTCCTTTTTTATTTTTTAAATTAATTTAATATCAAAAATAAAATTTATTTATTTTTACAGTTTTACTTATCATCCTAAAATCAATTAAAACATTACCAAATTATTTATTATATTAAAACATTTAAAAATTATTTATTAAACATTTCCAATTATTTAAAACATACACAAAAAAAAAACTTACTCCATAACATATTTGCACATAAATAATAATTTAATATTATAATCTTTCACACTACATTTTATTGCTACAAAAATTTATAGAAATTCATCTTGATAAATATATCTATGCTATACAACATTAAAGAATTGAATGAAAAATAAAATTACTTAAATATTAAACTCTTCGATACAAAGTTCGTTTCTCGCCAAAAGTATTGATGAAAACTCTCAATGCGGAATACACAGATGCCAAGGGAATGCATTGATATTTCCCTGGCGATTTTTATAATTCATCAATACAGTAACAGAAAGAGAGACGGCAACAAAACATCGGTTGTAGTTCTCCAACAATAAGAAATCAATACATTTGACATTGTAGAAAATGACATACATCGATCTAGCTTATTTTTGGCGACATATTCTTAAAATCTAAACCTAGACATGTTAAGGTCACAACATTTGCTTGTCAAATGAAGAGTTAACATGATAGCATTTTGATTAATTATTCATAGCTCTAGTACGTATACCGATAGAGAATAAAGCAGTCATTTTGGAGATATTCTTCTTTAAGTGGAGGATTTTTTCATGATCGTGGATTGCATTAAATTATTTTCCCCGTAACTGAGCTAAACTTTATGTAAAATACATTTAAATTTAAACCGTAGTTCTTTTGTATACATGCAATAAAATAATTAAAAAGTTTCATAAAGTTTAAATTGACCAACTTTAATTAATTTAAACATTATAGTGATCACTTTAATGTTAAAGCAAAAATTATTAATGATTTGATAAAAATATTTTAAAGAACATTATTGGATTGAATTTTTATGAAAAATATAATATTATTTAATTTAATAATAATTACATAATAAGACAACAATAGATAACTCAACTTTATGATCATGGTAAAATATTTTAAATGACAATATGCTTTACAAAACACTATTTAATTTTAAAAAATAATTTCATTTAAAAAAATTGAATTTTTTATAAAAAAAGTAATATTATTTAATTTAGTAATAATAATATACTAATTAGTAATATAGTAATAATTATATGCTTTACAAAACTATTGTGTGTGTGTTATATAATTTTTTATATTTAACAAAATATAATCATAATGTTATTTTGGTATTTTTAAAACTTTTGAGAAATCTTTATACAAATCATATTTTAAAATATTGAAGAAGTAAATATATGATAAATAAATAAAATTGTTATTGAAATTAAATTTCATAAAACGATTTCTTCATACGCTGGATTTTATTTATTTTTTCGTGTAAAATACATTTTGACTGTAACTGTGACCCGATTTTGTTCACAAAATATGAACATATTTATAAAAAGGAAGATAAACTGAATTCATAAAAGTGATTTACTGTCTAAAATTATCTAAAAGAAAGTAAACCATATAAGCAAATAAAAACATTTCTTAAAATAAAATAATGCTAAAATAGAAAAGAAAATTATTTATATGTTAAATAAAATAAAGCTATAGAACTAATAAATACTATAGTATCAATAAAATGCAGTTGAAAACAGATAAATTATAAAAAGAAATAATTTGTATAAGTTAAATCACACAAAAAGTAAAAAATGAAAAAAAATGACTCTACTATTGTTAAAAGAATATTAAAAATAGATATGTGAATACTAATAACACGCAATCTTTATTTGTTAAATTAAAGAAATAATAAATAAAGAAATATTAAAAAATATTTAAAAATAACACAAATTATAATATGAAATCGATAAAGATGTCAGTATTTTATTTACAATGTAAATTTTTACTGCATATAAAAAAAACCCATTGATTATATTTTATTAGTTACATCTCGCTAAAGAATTTTATGTTAGCATCTGTAACTAATTTCTTTTAAAAAATATAATTAAAAATATGTATGTTAATATAATGTATAATAAATTTTATGGAATTTTTATCACAACAAAGTTAGTAAGATAATTTTAATTTTTCAGGCACAAATATCATTAAAAATCAAAAATTAATTCAATTTTTTATTTTTTATAGAGTTTTCTTTATTTATAATAATTAATTGTGTTTCATTGACAATGAGAAGAAGTGGAATTATTGTTGCGTATTAAATGAATATACATAATGATTAATTTTATACCCTAATAAAATTTTAGTGAAATTGTATGAAAATATTTATAGTAAATGCAATGTATACCATATATAACATCAATTAGAAACCTAAAACCTTGCATTTCATATTAAAATTTCCGATTTTAATGTAGAAGGTAAAATTTTTATAAGCACTGTTTTGAATGAATTTGGAGCAAAATTATCAAGTTTGTTTCACTTTAAAAACCAAAAAGTTTAAAGCATTTAAATTGTCATTAAATGATGTTTTTAAATGCACTTTAAATATATTTTCTTTTTAGTTTTTATTATTGCATTTAATTACATTAACTAAAAATTATAAATTTTATTTTTTTCAATATATATTTCAATGATGCCATTTTTCAAAATTCTGCTTTCTAAAATTGTTTGTCTTGAAAATAATTAATAATTTCCATGTAAAATGCATCTTAATCTAAAAAAAATTACCCAAACTTTTAAATTTTTTTTTAAGGAGTATAAATTTTAAAGCTTTCGTGTGCTAAAAATTTTACGGATAATTTCATCAATTAATGGTAAAGATGATTGTTTTACTTTTAGGAAATTCGAAATTTTATAGTTATAATGAGATTTTATAGGTATAAAGAATTTACACTTTAAGTTTCGAATTACTTAAAATGTAAATTCTGTATCTAAAAGATATAATTTAGTGTAATTCTATGGAATATATATATATATATTATGTTTACAGATGTTAACATATGTTATTAGTGCTTTAAAGTGTTTTGACAATTTTTTTTCACGTTAAATAAAGCATTTAAAGCATTATGTAATTTGTTTCTCAGAAATAAAGCTCATTTAAAAACACAAAAACAAACACATATGCTTGCGTTAACATAATAAAACAATATTTTTTCATATTTTTGAATGCATCTAAAACAATTGAAATTTATGTGCATTATTTTCTAAATGTAAGTGTATGAAAGCATCTGCAATGCTATTTTAATTAATTCAGTGACATACACACTTACAATTTTGGAGAATTCGCTTTTTACGTTTGTAAAACGTTACATTAACAACAAAGAAATCATCATAATTAAAACACGCGAGATTTGTTGCAAGAGTTTTATAACACGCATATTCATTTACGATTGAAAGCGTTTAATTTCTTTTAATGAAAATTAATACAAATTCCGAACAATAAATAACTTTTTTTTTTACCTCAGTGGGGATTGGATTACTTCAGGTAGTTAGAAAGCCTACATTTGTCAGTGACTAGTTTTAATTTATTACAAAAATATTTCTGTTTAGATAAATTATAATTGTAAATTAATTTTATCAGATAATGGTGTATTAAAAATAAAGTTCAAATAACAGTTTCAATATATTCGATTACTTACAAAACCTTATTTGTTATTATTTTTAAGACAAAGTGGGTTTCTCCTTGAAAAAAATTATTAATGCGCTAAATATTTTTAATTAATCGGTATAAATTAAAGTAATTGGTAAATATACGAAATTTAGATATTTGTCGATGACCGATTATTTTTAATTTATATATATATATATATTTATATATATATATTCCGTAAGCATTAAATAAATTTTCAATTTTATTTTATTTCTTAAACTTAGATAAAAAAAATTAACATTCACCAATAATGTCTTTCTCAAATTAAGAACATTTTATAAAATCATTAAAAATAAAATAAATTTTAAATATTGTTACAGACATATTTTTAAAAAAATTCTTAATTTTTACATAAATAATTCATTTTTTCCTCGAAATACCGATAAGTGAATATGATTGCTCGAACATAAAATAAAACACAAAGCAAATTTGCGGGAAGGGTGAGGGGGAGTAGATATAAAGCAGTGCTAACATCAATAGCCGGTGCAGGTAACACACACACATATATAAATAAACGTAAAATACCGGTAAAGAATGGGGTAGTAACTTCCTTTTTTCCCTTAAAGCATATCCTGTTATAGGAAAATCGGGGAAATGGAGTTCTGAGTTAGAGCTGCTATAGTCTTATTGGGATGGAGTTGATCCGCTATAGGTAATATAGTCCGTAGGGGCGCTGCGGACCGTCTTTCGATCGACGAATTGGATGTCTTACAGACATAGGCGCTGGAAGTGTGAAAGGGGGCGGAGCTTGTGGTAGTGGTTAAACAGAACCACGTGACTTACAGAGTACTTGAATGGGCATCTTTGGCTTCCTTAACCTGTTAGCTAAGATGTTCTTTTTTCAGTTTCAGGTGTCGCAAATTTAAGGAGATTGTAATATCATCATTTATCTGCTGATGATTTCTCCCAAATTTTATTAATTAAAACTTTACTTAAATTCACATATAATGCAAAGTCTTAGGTGATTTTTATATAAAAAAGGTATTCACAAATGAATATTTAATTTCTATAAAGTTACGCAATTAAATTTTTTCACAAAGCATCAAAGTGATTTCAGTAATGCGTAGAAAGTATAGAATTGTGAATAGTATTTATGGCAACAGTATTTACAGTTTCCATCAATAGGCTATAGGAAACATCTTTTCGCCAATAACTGCTTTAAATTTAACACTTTGAAAACAAGAAAATTGCTTCTATAGAATATTCATGATAATGTGTGGAAATTTTGTGATAGGTTTTCGGAATTTTGGAGCAATTTTATTGTAATGAAATACAATCAAAAATTTTCAAAAGTTTTAGAACTTTTGTCGTTTGGAAGGTTTTTTGAGAAATATATGTAGAGTTTAAAGTTTCGGATAGCATAAAATGCAATAGTTCTTAAATAATATTTAATAAAATATAAGAAATGCTATTTCGTCTCTAGCTATTATGCTTTATATATCATATGAGCTTCGGTAGAAAAAATGCATAATTTCAAATTTTCCTCTCAATTCATAATATATTCTAAAAATGAATTTAATATAGCATACTACAAACTTTTCTGTAGAACTTAACTTTCAGAAAAAGCCGTCGTCAGATCTTAAATATAAAGAGTTTGGTACCAACTTAATCGAGAGTCCGTCATATTTGCTAATTTTGGATCACGCACTTAAAATAACTCTTTCAAGTAAACGACAACTCTCGTTATCTCTGGCCAAATTAGAGTTTCTTCTGTTTGATCGATGTTTCTTTATTACGGAGAACCATTCAGTCTCACTGTGGGCTAGTGGTGGAAACACGATCTTCTGATTATAAGGTCTCAGGTTCAATCCCAGTCACTGTTTAACAGAGGGAGATGGATATTATTCTTCTGCTGTAAGTATGCGCATCAGTCGGGATGGGTGCCTGGGAGTTTTCCAGTTTTCTCCCCTTGTGATAAGGGTATAGGATCTACTATTTATGAAAAATATTTCAGAAGTCAATACGTAGAGGATATTCAAATATCTTATAAAGGCCTTCAGATGCTAGTCTATACATTACGCGGTGTCCAAACTATGGTATCCACCCACTTTCGATGTGAATCTATACTGGATATCCAACTATAAAATATGACATCAATTCCACCCCTTCTCTGGAAAGACTGCCATGAATGGTCTCGTATGCAACTGTCCGTGGGCGCAACTGTTAAAAATGAATAAATTAAAAAAGTAAGCGAAGCGTTAAGATATATACTTAATAATATATGAAATCAGGTATTATTGAAATGAAAATTTATTTTAACTTCGAATATTACATTTTTAAGATTATTTTTATTTCTATTTTTTATTTATTTATTTATTTATTTATTTTTTTGTATTTGTGTTGCTTATATGAAATGTTTTATTTTTTTTTTAGATTATTCAACAATTAATCCAATTTCACACCATAATGGATTATCTTAATTTCTAAAATGTTTCTTTTCAAAGAAACTTTTAAGAAATAATAAAAATTATTTCTGTTTTCCACCTAATTGAGGAAGATCCCTTATTACAGCCAATATTTTTTCGTTAAAATAGCTGACATAAACTTCTCAGTCGTTTTTAGCCAAGAAAGACAGTAAATTTTATCGATACGACTTCGTTTTGAGTATGTAGTCGTACTCATTTCACGGTAAACAGCAAGATAAAAGAGTATTTTTTTGATATTTATGGACAACATAACCACGAGATTTCTCGATTCTATTTTTGTTTTTCCACAAATACTCTCAGTTTGCTCTGCTGTTCCGAGGGGGGGGGGAAACGAAAGGGGAACGGCAAAATAAAATAAAAAAAACAGCAATCTTGTAGGTCTCCTAAAAATTTACGGACAAACACCGGAAAAAATGACACTTTTATGTGATCACTTTACTAGGAGGCGTACGCCGAAGCAAACTCCCTTCAGAGATAAAGTCGAGTGTAGCGTGACACTAAGCAAAGTCCAAATACACATAAAGGATGGTTGCAGGGAAAAAAACATACGCCTGGCACTTTTCCAGCTTGCTGAAGAATAATGTAGCGGAAACTGATAATGCATTGAGATACTTGAAAAAAGGATTTTTTTTGGACGGAAAAAGATGCATCCTACAATTTACTTTTTTTTTTTTATCCAATAGGTGTCTCTTCCATCACCTAGGGGTGAAGGAATTCTCCTTTTCGCAGAAATTGTTTTCGTTTGAGAGCAATAAGTGTCGCTTTTTTTGTCGCACCAATATTTGATATCTTAAATCCTTCTTAGAAAAAGATGAATATCTCTTTCTCTGATTATGGTAACAATAAATGTTGTAAAAAAATTTTTATGATCTTAGTAGAATTTTCGATCATAATCTAAAAAGTAAAACATCCTATATATATTAACACTTGCATTTATATTTATCTTCAATATATTACTTAAATTAATTATTTTTTAAAACTAGCGACAATTGCTTTTGGATATAACTCTTTAATTCATTTCCAAAGTTAGGGACTGTATAACTAATTTTAATGCCGAACATGAAAAAAATTAATTCAAATAAAATATTAACTTTCCTATGACAAATTGCTTTCATTAATAAGTATATCGTACTCATGTTATTATTCCATAGATCACTTTCTCCAAATATCATTTGAACCAATAACAGCATATCTCCAAATGAAAGTTTTTATAAATTTTAACTAAGAAGAAAAATCAAAATTGTTAACTAATATCTCTCTCTCTTTAATGAATGAATAAAACATTTTAATTAAATGAATAAAACATTTTAATTGATATTCCAAATTTTCATCCTAAATTTAAAAGCTGCATGTACTTAAACTAATTAATATTAAACATAAATTTAAATAAATAAAAATAATAAGAGAGATAACTAAACTGCCACATTTGGCACTAAAATGCATTATATGGAAAGATATGTTTTGACAAAAATAATTGATAAGATAATATGCATGTACCAAATACATCATTTATCATAAAATTTCATTTATATATATGAAATTTAAGCAAGAAAATTTTATTTAAATATTTTTTAAAATTAAATGTATTATCAATCAATAATAAGTTTACTTTTTGTCCCAAAATTTCTTTCCCTTCAATGGTTTCCTTTCAATGGAAATTTTGAAATATGAAAAAGTAACAAAAAAGTTTTATTTAAAATGTAATATTTATATTATTTAGTAAAAATTAATATTTACATTATTTAGTGAAAACAAAGTGCACAAATTCAAAAAACGAAATTTTATTGAACGATATTTAAACTTAGATACGTTTTCATTCTTGCTGATTCAAATATCTTTTTTACTCACAAAATTTTACCCTATTTAATTCTTATTTATTGAAATATTTGAAAATAGGATGATATCATAACATCTAAAATCTAATATTTGTGGTTTGGTAAACTCTACAAATATGAATCAAATATGAATCAAAACTCTACAAATATGAATTAATTTAGTAATTAATTTTCAACATTGCATTTAGTGTTAAAGGATTGAAAAAATTAGATGATAAATTAAATATAATATAAAAATATTAAAACTAATGAAAAAAATATTAGGTGTTATATCAATGATATACATGAATATAGATTTATTTATGTCTAAAACTTATGATGTAGAAATAGTAAATAGAAAAGTGTTTTTTTTTTTTTTTTTTTTTTTTTTTTTTTAAATAATGGAAACAATCATACAAGTCGGTAAATACGCATCTTCATCAAAGTAAAATTAACTTTACGGCACAACAGGTGTTATATTGCAATTAGATTATTTTTTAGTCGTATGCAATTAATAAATAAATTTAAAGTTTCACTTTTGACAGTTATATTTATTAGTTATGAGATTCCTTAATTTCAAATAAATTTATATTATCTTCTATACAAGTCAAACAAAAATAATAATAAACAGGTCAAAGAATTTTGAAAAAAATAAATATTACCAATAAGAACAGGGTAATTATATAACAAAAAAAAAATTCACCATTTGTGCAACTAGTTCATAAAATTCAAAAGAGTAAGGATCTCAGAAATAGTATAACTTTTATTGCCACTTTGGGAGAATTTAAGATGCTGTTGAGATAAGAAATGAGCGATTAAAATTATACATATCTGTACTTATTCCCATAGATTGCTCTAACTTTAATCTTTTGTAAGGAAGATTCTACTTGTAAAGGAAATAAATTCGATGCAGAAATTTATCATTGTTGTGACTGTGAACAATGTACTAAACATAGAAATCGAATAGAATCCAAAACTTTATAGCCGTTGCAATAAATTCAATCAAAGTAAAAGCAATTTAAATTATAGATAACGCTGTTTCCATAGTATCAAGGGGGGGGGGAATATCTCAGTAGTTAAAACTGACTAAAGTTTCATTAGCAAAAATTTACATTTTTTCTGAATAAAGATATGTAGCAGTCAAAATACAGAAAATGTTTACAATATTTGATACTTTTCGAAAACCAATGGCTATATCTATCGTTCTAATGACATAGTTTACTTATTGCTAAAGCAGCTGTTCTGGTTACTGAAAGGTAGCAAACTCTATAAGCAGATTACAAAGAATCACTGTCTTCATAACATGTGGTAGGACGTTGTTCGATAGATAGTGCATCGGGAGTTAGTGTGCTTGAATCCCGGTTTAACCGAAAATAAACCACGTTCACTAAAGGTGACTGAAGCACGCTCAATAGGTTGTGGTCTCAATGTCCTCCAAGTAAAATGATATCTCTGGGAAAGGCAGGTCTTGTATTGGGGATCTTCTGTTTAGTCATTACTGGTAAATGACCAAGACTTCAAATTTTCTGTTTATAGTTATCTGGTATTCAGGACTGGTACGGGGACGCATGCTGTTGCAACAACAATAACTAGTGGGTACTACAGGTAAAATGGATCGGAATAACATTATCCTCCAAGTGAAGATACACCTTTGGAAGTGGTTGGCCAGTCTTTTGCTTGGTAATTTCTTCTAAATTATGTAAGACCGAATTCCAAAGGGAAAATTCTCTTTTACTGCTTACAAATGATGAACTAAGTTGAATGATAGTAGAGTCACTTCAGTTTAGTAGGCTAAAAGTTAACTAAAATGACTCTCTTTAGGCCATGAAGTATTATCTACCTG
Source organism: Latrodectus elegans (assembly GCA_030067965.1). NCBI lineage: Eukaryota > Metazoa > Arthropoda > Arachnida > Araneae > Theridiidae > Latrodectus > Latrodectus elegans. The sequence continues at coordinate 21,614,099 of CM057820.1, read as the reverse complement.
GTCTATATTCCTCAACAAAAATCTGGATTACTAACAACGGTTTATTAATATGGATCGTTTAATTTGAAAGTAGTACAAGTGGTACCACTTTAAAATTTGAAGAGAAGCAAGTTTGAAGCAATTCTCTTTAATTTTGAACTGAAAGAAACGTTGGCGTTTTTTTTTTTTTTTTTTTAAATATTAATCATAAATAAAAATTTGCACTATATTTAACATTAACTACCTGATACTTAATTCTTTTTAAAATATAATCATAAATTAGAAATATTAATAACAGTTCTGTATGTAACATAGTTTGTTTTTATTTTATTTTGATATTTAATATTTTAATGGGATAAATCCTTGACGAAAAAGAAATATTTATCTTTAAAAAAAAAATTATGATCAGACAACAACATTCACTTTTATACCACCCAGTTGCTGCCAAAGATAGCATGAATGATTCTTTCATAATGAAATCGCATTCCATTTTTAAGATGTCTAGAATAAGTCCGTTCATATGTAAATTACCTAGGTGTGGGCGGTTTTTTAGTCATCTCTGGTTCACTTTTAGTTCGTAAGCATATAATTTTAAAGTCAACACAAAAAAATACATTTTAAAATTATTTCCGGTTAATAAATATGAATTATTTGCAGTCAAGGTAAAGTATAATTTTCTGAAGCGTGGTCGTAATTTTTTTAAGAAGGAAAATTAATAATGGGAATTTACATTTTAGAAATTAGTGCTGTAAATTTTAAATGTATTTTAAGTTTTAAAATGCTGACAGGTATTCCTAAAAATATTTCTAACATATAAATTCCACACAATAATATACCAATACCCTCCATACACTCATACAGACACACACACACATGATTGTGTGTCTCTTTCTGTGTAATTGTTAACGTTCAGTGAACACTCTTCACATACTATAATAAATTAACATAAGATATATTTCTAAAGAATTTCATTTTACACTTATTTGAAATAATAAATTAATTATAATCAGAGTATGAGTTAAATTTTAATATATGCTTCGCACTTCTTGTATTACTTTTGAAATATATTTCACTGCTATATTTTGTTCTGAATTATTTAAAAATATAATATAAAACATTTTTTAGTGAATAGTATATTTTTCGCGTCTCTTTTACTTTAATTTACATTATTAAACACAGATATATTTCAACTTGAAGCTTAAATGACATGAAGTTATTATATCATTATTTATAGCAACGCTTAATAAATTAGGATACAGTATTCATTCAGATATAGATACTAATTTTTCTTAAATGCATGTTTCATTTAAATAAGAATTGCAATTTGTTACACAATTTGTGGTCATTAATTATGAGAACAAAAGGATATCTTTATATTTTTATAGTAATAAAAAATGTAAGTGTTATATTATTTATTTTCTATTATCCTATATTTAAAGATATAAAAAAGTGCAATCATAAACGAAAACCTTCATATAAAATATAATTTCTTAAAGAATTTCTCTCTCTCTCTCTCCTTCTAACTGAAATACTATTCTTCTATATGCAAAATTTCTCAAAAGAAGTTGTAAAGATTTAAAGCAAATATTATTCTTAAAATTAGTTTCTTACAAAATCATTAATTTAAAATAAACTTAGAAGTTATTTCTCAACATGAATATTAATAACAAATTGTTATAACTTGACTTTTAGACAATCCTAGTAGCTGCTTTAAGAATCCTATTTATTATACCGTAGTATTATTTCCCACTTCTATAGTTATCCGAATTTTTCATTTTACACCGCTGAATCCTGTCATAAAGATAACAAACTAGTCTAGACGGAATTCGCATTATAAAAGAGATTTCAAAAGTGTATGTAAAGTTACATTCGTAAGTAATTCATGAAATGGTGTGTTTCACAGTTTTATAAACAAATAAAACTTTTATTAAGTGAGGTCTTAACTCAACAAATTCATTAAGGTTAAAACTCATATTATGAATCTGTGTAAGCAAATAATAAATGTACTTTCAAATATATTTCAAATTATTATCGTTAAAATGGGAAAACTAACGTGTGAATTTTTTCTTGTAAATAAAACAGTATTTCACAAATTTCTAAGTAAATAAAACTGGTATCACTTGAAGTTTTGTTTTAATGATGTTTAAAGACAAAAAGCAAATTATAAGTATTTATGGAAAAACAGAACAAAGTGTAATAATTTGTTATATTACAGAATACTTACAGAAACACAATTGTTGAAGAGAAATGCATTCCTAAACACATTTATCTCGGGATTTTTAATGTTAGTTGAAGTCAAATTTACATCTATTCATTGCCTATCATGAAGTTGGTTTTCTTATTGATAATAATACACATTAAGTGAAATATGTAATAGAATCTCTTCCTTTCGAAAAATTTTTGGAGCATTAAATTTTGCTAATCAAACTGCTGTATTTAAATTTATTTTTTAAAGCCACAAAACTTGCTTTTTGTTAATTCGAAATAATAAATTTCTTGTATATTTATAAAAGCACATCTACTAAAACAATGCGACTGGATTAAATTCATGAAAGATTATTTATTTTGATTGTTTATATTATTCTTTGTAAATCACTTTATTTCTAAGATCAGGTTTTAATATTTCAAGACAATTCAGAGCTGGTTCAAATTAGGATAGGAAAATTTATAGGAAAACAAATTTCTAAAGCAACCCATTAGAGTTTCTAAAGCAACCCATTACGAACATATTGTTACAAATTTATAAAATATTGTATATGTAATAATTGTATATGTCTTAAAATATCTCAGACAGATAGGAAATACTCACATTTTGGGCAAAAATTGCGGTATTTGGAAGTGTTATACGTTAAAAGCGGGTTTTCTATTAATTTCGTGACTTGGCGATGTTTTGGCGAGAAAACTTGGCGACTTGGCGACAGTTTGCGAAAATTTTGGCGACTTCGCGAGAAATAGATACTTTTGGAAACATCCATTACATAAGCTCTAGAACCAATATTTAGCGAGATAGCCTAGAAACTTTTAGAACCTTGGCGAAGCTGGTAGATTTCTCCGCCAAGTCAGGTGTAAATACCGCAGCCCGACATAGAAGGCAGGCAATTTTGTAAAGACAGTGAGTGAAGACGATTAGTTGTGACTGCTAGTTTAGAGAAGTTGTTCTCTGCCTGAGGTATTTGAGACCTGTGATTGGAAGCTGTTACTTATTGTATCCGACGAATTGTAGCTGTATAATTGTGATTGTTACACCTGGTATATCCAGTGGAATTTTTACGAATAAAAGTCTTGTGTTCATTGAGTGGTTGCTTTATTCAATCCACACGAACCCCGAAGCTCCGTACAATATTTAGGATAAGTAAATTTTGTAAATTGTTATGGTGAAACTTACATTTAAATTTTATTTTTACAATTGATAAAAAAGACAAGAAGAATTGATTTAGCTTGTTATTCATAGTGAAATTTGGAATAAAGACTGAAGAGTTCCATGATTTGTTTACTTAAGACGATTGTTTTCAGACACTTTTTTGTCCATAGAATTATAAGTGTTTTGAAAGTTCATGATGCATTATTTTTATTAACACTATACCATTTGCATGAACATTAGAAATGTTTAAATGTATCCGATTTATAATCTATATAATATATCTTCAGCTTAAGTTATTATTATTTTTTTACTTGTAGTTGGAGCCCTCTTTTATAAAAAATCACAATATCCAATGAATTAACATTCAAAGACACAGTGACCACTAAGTTTTTGATTGTTAAAATACAGAAACTTTGTAGCATAAATTCAAAATTTTAGCAAAATATTGTGGCAAAATGTTACCCACTGTATTTAAATGTTGTTGCAGCGCAGACGGTCTTGAGTTGTACTAATTGTTGTTGTATCTCACACTGTCATATGCATCCCATTTAATTCATTTATAAGCACCCTGCCAAGTGTTTTACTTAAATTTTTTAATCTCATTAATTTTTTTTTATATTAAGAAAGATATTTTCATATACCTATTAAAAAAGTATAAAATATGACATAATATTAGGTATTAAATTTAACGCTGTTTTAGACACTATTATATATATCAATCTTAAATATTATAGGGTATTTTATCTTATCTCAGAGTTTAATTTTCATTATAAAAACTACTGAAGTAAGGACCCATTCATTTCTTTTTAATCACGTTTATTAAAATAAGTATTAGGATGTGCTTGAAACAAAATTAAAAATTTCAATAGAGAAATCACTTTACGCACTCTAATGAAAAGTATTTTTTGTTACGATAAAAATGCTTAATACTGAATCCCGACTAAGCGAGAAGCGGATGTGAGGGGAAAAAAATAGTATAGCAAAAACTAATTTAAATGAATAGAAACCATTATATTGGGAAAAAATTTACTTTTATTTTTTAATTAATTTAGGCATCGTCTTTTGTTTTCCATTCTACTCTTAAGAGCTGATTAGTTGTTAAAAGTATTTTTTATTAACATAATGTTAAATGATATACAGGATATTTATAAAATAGTTAACACATTTTAATGTTTAGTAGTTTATAACGTATTAAACAAGATATTAATTAATAACATTAATGACTCAGAAGATTCAAAAAATTTTTATGGCTCTAGCCAATGGAGTTCTTCGTGTTCATCTTAAAAAAATAATGGTGGTAGTCGATTTCATAAGTGATAAATATGTCGGTTATTGTATTTGTTGAGTTCAATGTAAATACGGGTATCCCTAAGTTTGACTAAAGGTTTAGAGATAAATATTGGTGATAAACTTTACAATTTGGTAAACATTATTTTTAATGCTTTAACTAATGTAGTTTTAGGGTTGCCATTTTGGTATTCATATTTTGGCGTTTACCTTGGCGTCAAATAGTTGCCAAAAAAATCAAGAAGACTAATTAGATATTTGTTATCAAGATCTGTATGTCACCAATGATAGACACTTTCTTTTTGAAAGATATGTCCTTTGCAAATCTCCAGAGGGAAAAGACTGGTGATATTACACACATTTTACCAATGATTCAGAAACTTTTGAGGTTTTTATTTAAATGCTTGATCGATATGAATTTTCCAATTTTTATTATGACGTGGGTTGCATACCTTTAGATTGTTAACATTCATACGATGTAAGAGCGCATTCCACGATTAAGACGACAAATCTTGCACCATTCAAAAAATATTTTATTGTGTGTGCCGGTTTAATAGGGGCCTTGGTTTCAATGACAACAATGGGATATCAAGAGCAGATTCATCAAAGGTTTTTACAGGTTTACACCAGAACCCACAATCTTTGTCTTAGTAACTGCTAAACAGAAATGTAGTTCCAGTTTCTAAAACCATGATGAGTGGAGTCAACAATGAATAGACTGTAGTGTGCATCAGATGACAAAAAGTATCATCAAGGCACTTCCCACCAGATATCAGCTCGAGCTATGCTCGGAGAACTCCAGAGGAAAGGGGAAAATAGTTGAGTGCAAAGGAAAAACGACACATTCGTGAACAAAATACAAAAATTCATTTTCAGCAGCTTCGAGAAAAAGAAATGGGTCATTTGACGATTGGAAACGGTTAATATGGTCTGTTGAATGCATTGAATTTGGAGAGAATCCTACAAGCCATGAAATTTATCTCCCCTTACTCGCACTGTGTGATCAAGATTCTGAAATCTAATAATAATTATTAAGTTATTCTTTAGCTGTTTTTGATGTAGTTCAAAGCTAACATATGACATTTCAGAAGCAAATAATTTTCATTTGGGGAAGGTAAGGAGAAAATAGCTGAATTATTCTTATTTAATTTTTCCAACACACTCTATTTTCTCCAAAGTCATAAAATTGGTGTAATAAGATCATTTAAAATTTCTATACTGTAAATTGCTACGAAATTTAAAGGATGTACCTGGTATATTTTATAAATTTAAATTACTGTCCTAATTTAGAAATCAAGATTGTCATCATTGGTTTCCAAAAACAATTATTCTTACTTCCTTGGCTCAAGAGTGTTACAATCTTCATATCTTAACAAGTTATAAAATGTTTTTAATACTTTAAATAGAATAAATTAAAGTAAAATATGATATTATTGAGTATATAAATGATAGATGATTTAAGAAATGCGAATGTTTCATTTTATAATATTTTATTTTTTCATTTGCATGTAAATTATTCCTTAATTTAAATTTTTTAATATTTAAATCACGGTTTTTATACTTAATATCACAAAAGTAGCTGGCAGAAATAGAAACTAATCTCATTATAAATTAGAAAAGGAAATTAAATTATAAAGATAATCTCTTAGATGATTTGGTTTGTTTATCATTAAATGATGATCTTTTGCACTAAAGAAATTTAATCTGTAGCACGACAGCCCAATATGATCCATGGCCTATTGTGTCATATCTGTTTTCCTGATCGATGGCCTTGGTCCGAGCTAGGTGTCTTGCTTAAATGGTCAGTCTACAATAAATTAAATTAATTGCATTGCCATTACACTCCCGGGTGAGCTCAAATCACTAACTTTTTGGTTAGCAGCTAAGCGTACTATCCGATTGGACCATGGAGGCAATTTCTGCACACAAAGGCTGCAAAGAGCTACCTACGATTTAACCTGGACCTGTGAATTAAAGTGGATTCCAAACCACTACAAACATACAATCCAAAGAGGCGAGAAATGTCTAAGGGAGATATATCATACTCAAAGCATATATATATATATATATATATATATATATATATATATATATATATATATATATATATATATATATTGAGACAAATATTTCTCTGTTTATTGAAGCAGAATGGTTTAATTTAAATTAAACTAATGAATAAAAATAGTATAGATTATTTTTCTTAATTACAGTGGCTGAAATTATTAACAAGCTATTTTTAATCAGATGAAAAAGGAAATTTGTCAACAAAATGCTTCCCATTAATAAAGACATTAGTCAAACTTATTTTCTAAGGAACAGGTTTTACGCTTAAAGAATCACTGTCAGCTTTTAATATTTATAAGCGGAAAACTAAAAGAATGTTTTAGGAGACAAAACTTTTTAACTTTTAAAAGCAGCGTATTTTTAACATTTACCAAAAAGAAAAAAAAACTTCTTTTATGTCGGGCAAAATCCTGAACTGGAGCGTTAGGGCTGTCATGCTTCGTTGGGCACTTAATTATTAAGAATTTCCTGTTTTTTGAAACACCATTCACACAGCCCTTAATTATTTCCTGGGGAGACTCCTGAGAACTCAGCAAGTTGCTCGAATATGTACTTTACTTCATTATTTATAGACTAATTAACGTAATTCTAAATATTGTTAATCATTTTTTCCAACCGTATGTAAGAGCGTACAATTATCAGAAAAGTTTTCCACTTAAATACATTGTTTCAAGACATCAACCAGATGAACGAAAATAAAATCTAACCTAAAGGTTTGAAATTTAACTTCATATTATTCGATAATATTCTTCAGAATTATAGGTATCTAAATACATTGTGATTAGATAATGATGTTTCTGTAATAGTATTATTCAGAGTCATAGAAGATAAAAGTTGGTCGTTAATATGATGTCATCTACCATAGCAGTTATTTTAAGCAAGCCAAATACCAACTTCTTTGATCAAGGGAACTCTAAGGGAATTTTGAGGTAAGACATTTTCACTAAAAAATACTTTTTTTTAGTTAACAAAACTAAAAAAAACAAATAATATTTTATTTAATAGTTTTAGTGATTTATTTCGTAGCTAAGTATATCTTATCATTTTAATGCCCATAAAATTAGTTGTAAGACCACAAGACAATGAGAAATAAAGGCTATCATTTTTTAAAAAGAAAAAAAAATCACTGCTTCGATGGGAGATAATTAGTTTCAGTATAAATTCAATATAAAATATCTACAGTTTTGGCATGAAATATCCAATTATCTTCAGTAAATTCCTACCAGAAACGGAGAAAAAACTATTGTTTTGTTATGAGATATACAATTAAAAAATCGAAGTAAATGACTCTCTCTAAGTATTACACAAAATTACTCAAGATAATAATTATATGTAATAAATATAAAGTGTAAAAATGATTCTTAGAGAACTTATAGTGCTTTAATAAAGTAACATTTAAAATATGTTCGAATCTGACTGCATTTCATTTCGATATTTCTCTAGGTACTCAAAGTAAAATCCCAAAGGAAAATCTTTCTTCCAACTTTAAAAATGTATCTTTTCCTTTGTGTCGAACTGAATTCTTTCCATATATATATTTCAAGAAGAAAGCACTATAACTCAGACATGTTTCTTTGCTTTATTCACAAATGATATCTTTTTATTTAGTACATCGTTAAGGAAATGTTGATTTTTATTTAACTTAAAACAATTAAACTTTATTTTAGAGTATTTTGATTATTTTATTTCACTCAATTTCTTATTATACCAAATAAAAAATACATGAAGTCTTCGTATTTAAGGCAAAGAATAATAGGATCTTCAGCAACTGTATTGTTAAAAACATTCTATGGAATGGTTATACATAAAAAGACAATTTCCCCAAAGAGCACCAAATTTATTCAAATAATAATCCTTTAAAATAATTTAAAAAAATATTTATATTCATCTGAGTTTTTTTGATGCAACGTAACAACAGAACAAAGAAATAACATAGATAAAAATTAATTTATTTTACTTTAGTAAAACACCAAAATTTAATTCTGACATGATTCCGTTTGGCAAAACCCCAATCCATCTAATCATAGAAGTTAATGGAAAATATCACCATAAAACAAATAATAAACGTTTTCTAACTGTGGTTGTTTTGTTACACACACACACAGAAATATAAAAATACTTTAATAATTTTTTATTTTATTTTAGATTAGAATTGAACATTTCATTGTAAGAATGTAAGAAAAGAAAGAGAAAACTTCAAATTTTACTACAATAAAAACAAAGAGTTAATTGCGCGGTTTTAATGATTTAAAGAAATAATTTTTAAATATTATTCGTCAGGGTGAATTTATAATCAAAACTTGGCATGCTTTTATATGAAGTTTCATAAAAAAAACTAGGATTTGGTTACTTTTAAAACAAGAAAATTAATTTTCTATTAATCACGAAACCATTACTCCTTTCTTAAGGTGGCCCTAGATATCCAAATTATTATGCAAGTGACAATTTTTTAACAAAAGCATTTTACGTTTATATCGTTCAAAATATTCAGCATTTCTCTTTCCTTTGCAACCAATATGTATTTTTTATTAAATTATTCATCATTTGCTTGAAAACTCTGCAATAAGCAGCCTTTCTCTAGCTAATCCTGCGTCAGTTCATTATTTAATTATGCAATTTTTTTACTTCTCACATAGACACGGAGAAAAAAAATATATACAAGCTCTTGTGGGTGATAATTTGAAAAATAAATTATATTTCTGATTTGATTTTTTAAACCAAGTAAAAAAAATGCATAAATGTTTCCGTACATTGCCTAAACTTATATCTATACCTACCTATCTATGTGTATATATATATATAAATACATATATTTATATATATCAATATATACATATATATACTGGTGTGCAAAAATTAAGGACGAAATAGGAAATTTAGCAAAATAGCGGAACAAACAGGTAGATCGGACCGAAAGATCAATCAGAAGACCGACTGCGGTCAGGTACGCAAGGGCATACTCAAATTACGCAACATGACGTAAAGGGGGAATGAAACTGATATACTCCGTAAACTCGTATACGTAAACTGATATACCCGTGTAATAATAACACACACCGTGTAATAATAACTTTCACAGAAACGCTGAGCGTATACCGCCAGCTTGCTTTATACCCCTCGGACATTCCCCCTTTCCCCTTTACATCATGTTGCGTAATTTGAGTATGCCCTTGCGTACCTGACAGCAGTCGGTCTTCTGATTGGTCTTTCGGTGCGATCTACCTGTTTGTTCCGCTGTTATGCTAATTTTCCCATTTCGTCCTTAGTTTTTGCACACCAGTGTGTATATATATATATCTATATCTATATCTATCTATCTATCTATATATATATATATGATGTGATATATATAAATATATGTATTTATATATATATACATAGATATATAGGTATAGATATAAGTTTTGGCAGTGTACAGAAATACTTAAGAATTTTTATACTTGTTTTAAAAAATCAAATCAGAAATATAATTCATTATTCAAATTATCACCCACAAGAGCTTGTATATTTTTTCTCCGTGTTTATGTGAGAAATAAAAAAAATGGCCTTTATAACTAAATAATGCACTGACTCAGGATTAGACAGAGAAAGGCTTATTGCAGAGAGTTTTCAAGCAGATGATGAATAATTTAATAAAAAATAGTTTTCTGGAAAACAATTAGAAAACTTTTTATACAATAAAGAAAATAAAAAATGTTACATCAATATATCTCCGTATATCCGGATGTAGCATAACATAAATATATAATTTTAATAATTAGTAATAAATATTTATGAAAGTATATTGAATAAAAGACTGTTTACTAAATAGATAGTTTGTTAGAAACAGTTCGACGAAGTAATATGTTTTCGAGATATATAATAATGTCTTCATCTTAAAAAGAAAGAGTATATATGTGTGATCATTGCTTATATTTTTATTTATTTTTAATCCTTTTATAAATTTACCTAGTATACAAAATATTAAATAATTAGAAAGTAAATATAACTCAAACCCAATATATGATTTTTAGTAACATTATGATAATATAATTCATATTGTGCTTTTTTATATATAAAGGATTACAATAAAACACAATATAGACCCTATTCTTTATGCATGAAATGAGTGCTTTAAAAATGCATGGTGGTAAACATCATGAAAGCAAATTTATGATAAAAATGTCGTCAATGCATCGTCAGCTGAATTGTAGAGCTTTGAGCTTTCATTCATTAAATAATGTTATTTATTGATCGATGAAATTTCATCAAAGAAAAAATAATTAAATTTAAATACACATAGATTTCCGAGTTGTGCATTAAATTTTCCTACTTTTGACAGAAACACTACACGCTAACGCTTCTGCAACTAGCTTAGCTCCATTTGGAATCTAAGCGGTCAGGTCTGAGAGGAACATGTGATTTTAGTTAGGCTTATTAAAATAACAAAATTTCTGGATTAAATAATTTGAATATTAGTCTTATTATTTCGAATTACATATGCCAGAAATAATTCGAAACATTACAATAGTCTAAATAATTTAGTATTGTATTGTTATGTGAAATCCAGCACTGTGTGTGAAATGTGATTGTCTTCATGGAGGTCTTTTCATAGACTCTATTGCCCGTCTGTCCAGATGAAAAGCCAGCATCCTTCCCGAAAGATGCTCTTAAGAAACAGAGAATGCAAAACCCATTTCTCATTCCTTAGGTGTGGTAAGGATCCAATCCAGAATACTTAATCCGAAGAAAGACTCAAGGTCACGATGAAGTTGCACACTTACAGGATGTCTGTTAATATTAGGGTGGTGGTTGTTGCGCCAGCACGCTTTCTTGTATCTATCCCTGAATTGAACTCTACCAGTTAGATAGAAGCAGCCGATTGAAGTCTTCGTGATTTTTAAGCAAACAGAAGACTCTCAATACTTGGCCTGCCACCCTCAGAGGTATTATCTCATTTGAAATACCACACCCAATTTTAATGTGCCAGTATCAAGGCGATAATTACAACAGCATGCTTCCCCGTACCTAGCCCTGAGTTGGATCCTACCAGTTAGATAAAACCAGCCGGGTGGAGTCTTCATGATTTTGAAGCAGGGACCAAGCAGTAGACTCCCAATACTTGGTCTGAAATTGCCCCTACAGGTATCATTTCATTTGAAGGATATTGCGACCAAGCCCGGAGTTTTAACGTGCAACAGCCGCCTTTAGCAACCACGACGGATCTCCGGTCGGCTGAGATTCGAACTGAATGCATTCTGTTAATGAGAACGATGCCTTAACCAACCTGGCCACAGCGACCCAGTATCAGGGTGGTGGTAACCTAGTAGTTAAGGCATTGGTTTCCCGTCCAGAAGAGATGGGTTCAATTAATGCCGTCAAAGACCACCCATGCGGTATACGTGCTCGTTAAGAGTACATGCGGTATACGTGCTCGTTAAATCTGTGGAATAAAAAATCCTATAATCGGTCTTTGAGCAATTATTATAGGTATAACGGTCTGAAGAAAATTTTCTCCATCTCCAGATCAAAGTCAAAATTGAAGAGTGAATACTATGGTGGTGCCATCTATCGGAGGAGTCTTAGAATAAAGATGTACTTTCACCTTCGTGGGGCTCTGGTGAAATAAAAGACACACCCTTCTGACTTAATTTCGCATAGCCGTTGTCTAGTAAGCTTAAAATGCCCAAGGATCATAAACAGCAGGGACAACAACTGTGAGTATCATCTGTAGCATAAACACATAAAAACTATGATGGATTGGGGATTTTTCTTGTGAATTTACAGTAAAAGTTGACTGTGCTCAATTGTCGCTAGCAGCATCTATTTCTTCGTGACGTAGACTGTTTGAATGCAACATCACAACTAAAGTTAGGGAGGGGTACTGTAATGTCTTGTAAAAAAATACTTGACCACAAGATGCGAAGAGTGATAGGTGATAGAAACTTTGAACATTTAAAAGTAAGTCTATTTTTTCATTGTCTTTCCGTAGATAGAGCGCGTAGAAAGAACGCTAAGCTGTGGGGTCGACCTCGCCACGAAACTTTCATTTAAAGCTATGACGTTATTGGCGGTACTTAATAGCCTAATGACTTCGGTCAGTGTAGATATAGGATGGATGTGTGAGATCATCTCCAGAAATATATCAAACGACAGAATTAATCTGATTAAATTTTAGGTTTAACTCTAGTAAGATAATCTAACATCTTCCGAGTTCTAATCTATTGTAGGTTTTTATTTATTGATTGATCAACAACTGTTATCAAGCAATTTAGAACAATTTTTATTGAAAATTGCAGTATTATATTTGAGCAATGAAGAAGAGATAAAATTTTAATCTAATCAATGTTGAATATCAAGAAAATGTAATTAAAATTATTTTTTAGTTATATACTGACACATTTTGATTTTATATAAAAGTATGAAGTCTTATTTCCTACTTTTATATAAAATTAAAATGTGTCTGATTTAGAAAGTTCCTTATGGAAAATATGTTCTGTGTGTGTGTCTTATACTTAAAACATATTTTTCATAATGAACTTTCTAAATTTAAAGTTTTTTTTTATCTATTATTGGAATCAAATTTATTAAATGTTAAGATTTCTAAATTTCATAGGTTTGTTTTTGAATTTACTATGATAGAAGTATTTAGTATATTACATAATAAGCAAAATAGATAGCCTAAGGTTTTGGTGCAACACATTAATATCCACCATGTAAATTGCCTTTCGGAAAAGTTTTTCATAGATAATAGGCCATATACAAAGATTAGCAGGCAAGCCCCGGACAGTAAGTAACTTTACGTTAACGGGTTTGGAATACATCCATCACATAATTTTGAACCACTTTCAGTTGACAACGAGGCCACACCTGAGTTAACACCTTCCTCTCTTCATCCACATTCCACCAGCAGAAGGACTTTGGAAGTCACATATTAACGTGAACATGCTCCCATCCCTCGTAGCTCCTCCACCAGAGTGAGGGAGGATGTATGGTCACCCTTCCAATCACTGCCCGCAGCAAATGATGCTTCATTTTCATGATCTTAAAGGGGAGCTGGGTTAGAGCTTAAAGGTAAGATGATCTTAAGGAAGCTACTAGAGCTGATGCACCATATACAAGAGTCGTCAGGACGGAAACCCGGAAAACTCCCAAGCATCGGCCTTGACAATTGTTCATACAGAAGGCAGTCTGAAGAACAGTGTCCTTCCGGAACCTGGAAGGACGAAAACCCGAGAAACTCCCAAGCATCAGCCTTGACAGCTTTTTATGCAAAAGGTAATCTGAAGAACACTGTCCTTCCGGAACATGGAAGGACGGAAACCCGAAAAACTCCCAACCACCGGCTCTGACAGTTTTTCATGCAGAAGGTAGTCAGAAAAGCATTGTCCTTTCACTACATTATGCTATATTATCATAAATTTATTTGGATCTTTTTAGTTCTACAAAAATGTGTAACCGAATGTTGTAGACATCTAGAGCATCATTTGATATGTAATCAAAAGCTCAGTTGACTGTGAATTCCGAGCCACACCCTCTGGGTAAGAATTGAACTCAAAAACTGTTGAAGTAAAGGCTGATGATTCAGGTTTCAAATCAGCAGCAGCTAACAGAAGATTCGAGATAAAAAATATAACAACAATAATGTAATTTGATGTCAAATTCAGTCATTATTATAAATGGAGAAAATTTACGTTGTACATTTAATTCAAACTACAGGCTAATAATGTACTACGTCGCATAATGTTTTGAAATTACAAGCGGAATAATGAATCATTAAAAAAAATTAAATTTCTTGATTTCAATGGAGCAAGAAATGTCATTTTTCTGGGTGAACGAGCCGTTATGCAAATGACCCACATGTCGACGTTGCACATCCCTCGAATTGCTCCTACTAAAAATAATCATGACAAAAAGGCATAATTCACTTTTCTTTTTTGCAGCTCAGTTTTTTTTTATTTTTATACCCTCCTTCCTCCACCCACGCATCTCGTAGAGGTGAACTGTCATCTGTTCTATAGCCAGTGGCATTGAAACAGACGTAAAGAGCATTCCGCCAGAAACTCATAAAACTTTTCAGGGAAAACGAGGGAAGTCCATTTACGTAGATTAGGCGAACACGTGACCAAACGTTGCATTGATCAAGATGCGTTGTATTTCCCGCTAACGTCGCAACGTGCTTCATTTTATTCGGAGTTTTCTTTTTAAAAAAAATATGAAAGGAAGAGAAGAAAGAAATCTAGGCTATATCATTCAAATCACCCCCTCGAATATTTTCTTCTCTCGCACGATGCACCTTCGTTCCATCTCGCTTAGATTTTGAGGGATTGAATTTTTTCGATGACTTGAGTACTCATTTGATGAAGTACTCTAGATTCATTTATGTGCGTGTTATCATTTTAATTTTTATCTGCGCTGGATTTATGTGGTTTATATCTCCTGATTTTGTTTAACAAACTTTGAACATATTTTTAAATACATGTGTAGATATCTAGATGAATAGCATAAACGCATTGGAACCGAGTGATAGAATTATGCTCACTAAAGTGGGAGGCTTTGGGTTCAATCATAGCCACTTTTGAGCAAAGATAGATAGGTGTTTCGCTTTAACATATAAAAGTTGTTTGATTAATTTGTTTGCTGCTCTTCAGTCGTTTTTTTATCCGAGGTAGCATTCGAAGTGTTAGCACTTTTGCCTTCGGTTCATCAGTTTGTGGGTTCAAATCTTATCTCCGGCGTGGATATTTATGTTTGTGGTAGTTCGGAATTCACTTTAGATCATAGGTTCTAGTCTATTTAGCCCTCGTGTGTAAAAGATGAATCTTTAGCTACAAACAGAGAAACTGTGTCCTTTTTTCAATACGAGGACTAAGTCAACCGTAACTACAGATTAAAGTGGATTACAAGCCACTGCAACCATTCACAGTTTAGGAGGGAATCGAACTCACAAATGCGGATCATACATCAAAGAACTCATCAGTTTGGCCATATCAGAGTAAGTGCTTGTCGCTTTTCCCGTGCATCTCCCTTGAGACCAATAAACACAATCTATCCAAAAGATCGGTTGATACTTAAAACATTATAAGGTCCGTTTGGTACCATTAGAGTAACAGCAGACATCAACATTACTATAAAACAGTAATCAGATTGATTATTATGAAGTACTTCATCCATTAAAACACGAATGATTGTTAAAATTCAGTTCAAAAACTAAGTTTGTGATACAATAGAAGATTTTATTCCTATCAGGCAGTTGTTTGATTGCTTTCCGGTATTTCTCTATAGCTATACATAAATTCGGCTTGCTATATTTTCCTCCTCTCTCCCTTGAGACAGAGAGACTAATACGTGTCTGTCACGACTTGCCAGTGGGCACTTGAAAAGTCTCCCATATTATGAGATAGCAAAAAGTTTCCTTTTTGCTCTAAATGCCACCAAAAATCACCTCAGCACATTTTGGAATCCCTCGGACTGGACTGGAATAACATCTATAACTGTCAACTTCCTGTATTGGATTTCATTAATGTCAACAGTTTCATTGACTTGATGTGATGGTCACAACAACAAATGCTAAAATACAAAGCCCTAAGATACCAAGTTAGTTGTTCAAATATCTTAAAAATGCTTTCGGGTGGGGGGAGGGGAGGACTGCTTTATTTTCTATTGCTAAAAAATGTTCTACAAACAAATTATTGTAATGGAGTTCATCAAAATACTTCAGTACTTTTAAGCAACACATTTTAATTCAACAAACGGAATTAAAAAAGTGGGTAAGTATTTTTATATAGACTAATTGATTTAATTTCATTAATTGAAAATAGAACTGCATAATATTTTATTACCAACAGCTAAAATGCTTTCAAAACAATTTATTTTAATGATATTGTGGAGAATCATTCACTAGTTTTAATTTAATACTCTTTTAATTAAAAAACATTAACTAAAAATATTAATGCATTTTTATTTAATTTCATTAGTTCCTCATAAAACTGTCTTTTAGTAACCAAATAAAAAACATTCAAAGCAAATTACATTAACATTCCTACGAGTTATTGAATCTTCTTAATACATTTTAATTCAATAAAATTGAATTAAAAATTAACCTTACATTTCTGTATATTTTTTTATTTAACTTCACTAATTCATCACAAAACTGCCTAATTTTCTATTATTGAGAAAGGGAAATAACAGCAAATTTTTCGATTGGTATTTTTTAGAAACTTCTTCATTAGTTAATTTAATACATTTTAATAAAGAAAACTGTTTTTAAAATAGCAATACATTTTTATTATTAACTCACCATTGAATTCTTAATTTTTTTTATTTCCAAGCGAAGAATATTATCAAGGCAATTTTTTATAGTAATATTTATGAGATATTTGATTATATGTCCTCAAAAAAAATTCTTCTTAGTCAAGAAGCAAATTTATATCTTACTAAATAATTTCTCCCATTCATCTAAATATATTTGAAAGCCAAAAAACATGTTTCAATAACAGGAAAACCAAACGTTGTCATCGCCGATTACGTAATGACGAGAAATCTATTTTTCTTTCTCAGTATTTCTTATGCTCTGAACTTTCAATTCTTTGTCGTTGCCATGACAACCTCAGGAAATCAAGGTCAAAAGCAGCAAAACTTTTAGTTTCGGATTAGAAGTATCAGAGTCACGTAATGCAGTGATGTCTGCTTTTCGCTTCCTGATCTCTTAGTCGGATTCAAAACATCCCTCATATTCTAATATTACGGTCCCTCTTTATTTGTTCAGGAACAATTGAAGTGCTTTATTTCTTCCACAGCGAAGTAGGAGCTTTATGGTAACTTCGCATTTTTGCTTCCTGTCCTTCGCTGTAACCGTTAATGCTGGTCAGGATGAATTTATGGATACAAAGCGAGTGATTTTACGAGGATACATTTTCTATTATCGCAGCAATAAATAAGAAACGTGCATTTACTTTCATTATTTCAATGATATTACATTCCCTTATATTATGTCTGTAAAAATATATATAAAAAAAACCCAAAAATATTATATTTTTATCACATCTCCTGCATTAAAACTTATTTCTAGGAAAAGGTATCAGAAAATTAATTTGTTTTGCGTGTTAATATTTTATTTATTAGACTGGTACATCCACTGCTTTGGAAAATTTGATACATAAAATCCTTAATTGTTTTCTTAATACTTTTCATATTTCAAATATTATTCGAACATTAGTTAATTACACATCAGCAAACCAAGTAATCAAAATGTTAACTGTTTATGACGAATTACAATACTGTTTTCCTACATTTTGTTGTTGTTGTTCTCGTGTGCCAGCTAGGCTGGCAAATTGGGGTGCAAATTGGGCTGCTCCACTTTTCCAGCTGAATCTTATTTGGTGTGGAGTCCAACTTCTTCAATACACACACATGCCATAGGCACCCGTTTTTAGGGTAGGCAACCAATCACACCTCATTCACACACGAGGAAAGGACAAACACAAAATAGAGGGAGAGAAAGTACATCCATGCTTGAACCGGGATTCGAACCCAGGACCTCCTTATCCGTAGTCAGACACGCTGATCACCACATAAGTTGGCCGGCTACATTTTATTCTGAAAAAATGATATGCTTTCGTTCAAACAAATTAGAAAGGCTAGTGTGTCAAGAGATGTTATTGATAATGTTCATTATTCTTACACAGCATGGATTATCATTATTGTAATGACACTATTAACTACGGCATTTATTATAAATTGCTTTGAAAAACAACGTCCACTATTTCAGATAAATATGAATTTCAATTATGACAAATAATATCACATACTATTAATTTTTCTAATAATAATAATTATCATTACTAACCCATTTTTATAACATTGTTATTGCTGCTAATTCTACTGGTTATTCAAAGTCAATTCAATCAGAACCAAATCTTCATGGTCAAAATGTGATTCTATAAAGCTTATGACGGGAAATACCCTTATGATGCTATCTGATCTTTCTCTTATAAATAGGATTTCATTATTTGGTTTCAGGAGCCGAACAAAAAATCCACAGACAGCCCACTAGCCTAGGCGTTATCAGTGAATGGAACGAACCTCGGGCTGAATCAGGTATTGTACTCATTACTTCCAATAATGAAAACGGTGCTTTTGCCACCACGACCTCCAAATGTACCATCTAATTAGTTGTGTAAATCTTAGTTGTACTGTCGTATTAGTTGTAAATCTTAGTTGTGCTATCTAATTAGTGTTAAATCTTAGTTGTACTATCTAATTAGTTGCAAATCTTAGTTGTACCATATAATAAACAGTGCACATTACATTAAGTAAGTTTAAAATACATGATAATGGATAGAACCATTGATGATGGCTTTTAGTTGCCAGCCTATAATTCATACACTAATAGCTCAAAATCATTTCTACAACAGAAATTATCACAAGTTAGTATAACATGCACATGATCATTCCATTTTTCGATAAACTGCTTTTGAAAACAACCTGCATTGGGTCAAATAATTATAAAATGCAAGAATTGTCTTGGTTTGCTCTTCACACAACGGTCTTTTTTTTTTGCACACGAGGACTTGTTAAATCTGGACTTACAGTTTAAAGTGGTTTTAAATCATTACAAGCATTGTAACCCAAGGTGGGATTCGAACTTATGAACCAAAAATCTGAGCGCTAATCATTTAGTGCTTCAAAATAAAATTCTGTTTTAAGTCAAAATAAAGTTAGAGTTATTGGTTTAAGAGGAGACAAATATAATAGCGAGTTTCAAAAATGAAATGACCGATAATATTCTGTATGTTTAAACAAAAAATTAGGAATATTTAAAGATTATAAATCTATGTACCATTTATGTTATCTAAGTTACTATTTCAAAACATTCATACAAAACAGACAAATCTATGTAATATATTACTTCGGGTCTCAATGTATACTTTTTTATTGTTATCTAGTGATGAGAGAGCGTTTTCAGAACGAAAGACACTGGATTCAATCCCAGCCACTATTGAACAAAGGAAGATGGATGTTGCAGTCTGTCGGAGTGTGTGCTTGGGAATTTACCATGTTTCATTCCATGTGACAAATAATGCGGAGCCCTATCGATGGACAGTCTTCTCAGATGGCAAATTATGGGTAGGACATTAAAATACCTTACGACAGTCTTAAGCCGTTATAGAGACCATTACGTGATGGGAAAAGATTTTTCAAGATCTCAAAGGGCTCTAATGGTAAAACGATGCACTTCAGAGTAGAAGACGCAGTGTTCGATTCTGGTCATTGTTTAATGATGGAAATCGGGTATCACTCAGCATGTACATCCGTTGAAGTGGATATTCGGGAGTTTAACAATCTTTCTTTCACATTTTACATAGATAAAAATTGTATAAAGACATTCCTGGAATGTAATGGATGAACAAATGTTTTAATACATAATCTCACACTTTCCTTTAACTCTTCAGATACTAAACATCTAAATATAAACCGTTAAAAATACAAACTTTCAACACCTAAAGGGTTAAATATTTCTTCATATTTTCTCAGCTGAAACCATGAATTTATTTAACACGAAATATTATCACAAATTATGGAATTAGGCAAATATTTAAACTTCATATAAAAATAAAATTAATTGACATTTAATTAGAAATCCAATAAACGAAATAATGAAGTTTTTAAAAAATCATACGGCCTGATAACATCTGCTACCCCCGCAAATTAAATCCTGAAAAGAGAAGAGACGACGAGGCTGTTTGCAGAGTATTAAATGTCTTTCCCAAAACTTTCTTGATAAAAAAAAAGACTCATAACCAAAAATCCATTCTCCCAAACAGAGAAGAGAATCAATCTTAAAAGCAAAAGAGTAAACAAATCATTTTTCCAATAAAAGAATAATTGCTCGACTGTGGGTATTCCAATATTCTAGCGTGTCGAGCTATCTTTCGAGGGAAATTAATCCTGGAAGGTATTTCTGTGGAAAAATTCAACCCCCAATCCAAAATGGCTGAAAGATTTTTAGCATTAATTAGCAATAAGTTGTTTAATCTTGAGAAGGGACATGTTTTTGTTGTACGAAGAGATTTTATGCATTGGATTGAATTCGGAAGCAAGGAACAAAATTGTTCGATTAATTTATTAACTAATTAAGAGCTAAGAAAATAAATTATACTTAACTATAAGCATAATTTTCTTCCTTTTCTAGCAGGTGTTTCAAATGTGTGTGAATGAATGGAAACTAATCAAACGCAGATTACATTTTTTTTTTTGCATGAATATTTCATTCAAACCAATATTGATAAATAATTAAGATATACTTATAAATTGAATATATATAAATGGTTACCACTAACTTTAAATTATAAATCGGTATTGAGATAAATAAAGTTATTCACTACATATACTTCATAAATAAACATTAAATAATCATTCCCATTTTCAATATCTTTTTTGCTTTATAGTAAATAGTTTTAATTCGTGTAAAAAAATTAAAACACAATGTTTTCTTTCCGTTTTTTTTTTCAATGAAAGATATTAATAACTATTAAATATTTCTATATATATATATATAAAATTCTTTTTGAATATGGTTAAGTATTTAATATTTTTGTTTAATATATATATATATATATATATTAATATGATTAAATTATAAATTAAATATTTATATATAGCAGTACAATTTTTTTTCGAAATTTTTTAACAAGAGAAATAAAAAAGCAAATATTAATAGTGTAATTACTCTATAACATTATTAATATTTGTTTTTTCAATTATTAATAATGTTATGTTAATATGTAATTAATAAACAAATATATATACATATATATGAGTTTTTCAGAATTCCCAATAATTGACGAGATTCAAATGAGTTACTTAATGGTTTAATTAAATCAGTCTAATGATATAATTAGTTCATGTGTGTATATATCTAAATTAAAGTGCCATATAAAAATGGTTGGACTTAACACCTTCCTTCTCATGAAATCAATTTCAGTTGAAGACAAAAGTCTCAAAAGTCCACTAGGCTTTAAGCATGACGTCACGGTATGACGTCATCGATCGCGGGGGGTCACTGGGCAATGTCACGGGACGGTAAGGCGCCAGATACAGTTCGCGACATGAACTTAGAGTAAGGCGAATTTTCCTGTGTCAGCCTCATCGATCTGCCCAGACCACGATAGATTTGTTCTCTCTTACCTCTTTTTTTCACTTTTTTTTTTATTCATGGAAGTCACCCTCAAATCGCGCTTCATCATTTTTTTGACACATTTTGCCTCAACTCCACCCCCGCCACACCTGTATGGTTTTCCTTTGGGTCACAGTTTTGAACCAACCCCTCCCCCCGCACACAAACCAGCGAAGTTTTCCTGATATATCGAAGCTTTGTTTTGTACTTCTCCTTGAGAAAAAAATCAGCCCGTTCGATCATCTTTAAGCTTTATCGGAACTAATCAAACAAAAGTGCATGTATCGAACGTAAAATTGTATTTTAATATCGATGATGATTGAAGTAATGGAAGATATATATCATGCATGACACACATATATTTTAAAGCAGATTATTTCATTCTAATTATTTCACCTGTTTCAGTTTATAAATACTTTTTACAAAAAAAAAAAAAAAAAAAAAAAAAAGTTTCTTTCAAATATGATCCGGGATCGAACTACAAGAAGGAAAGTTTTGATTAGACTTAGGATAATAATAGGTTAAATAATTGAGATAGGTTTTCATATTAATCTTTCCAAAGTCAACCGGAAACGAAATTCTCGAAACTGCGATTCATTACCGAAAAACTTGTTCACATGAATTATATTATTTGATCCAAATCTACTTAAAGTAATGATAACCTGAAAAATGCTAGAACAGCCAATTGAAAAGATATAAAGATATATTTGTTAAAAAAAAAGGCATTTTTTTTGCTTGTATATAAAAGAGTTGCCAAGAAAGATAAGAAAATTACCAATGGTTTACAGAAATTTTCAGCATGCCAATTTGATAATTTCCAACGGTGTGCAGGAAACAAATGAGTCTTTGACATCTTAAAATGGAAAACTAGTATTGAGGGATTTTATTTTGCACACGAGGGTTATACAGACAGGAATCACAATTGCTCAAAAGTGGATTTCGAACCACAACAAACATCAAAGTTAGAAAGCCCGAACTAGGAATCAAATTGATGAGATATTGAATCGAAGACCAGAGCATTTACTACACATAGCAATTTAAATTAAATTAAATCATTAATTATAGTTTTATTTAAAATTTGAAATATATGCACCAGAAAAACCAGAGTTTAATGTCTTGAGGTACTTAAGGCATCTAAAGAAATATAGTAAGACACGAACTATTCTGAAATGAAATTAAGAATAAAAGTATTTCTCGTCTACTTGACATTATGACAAAAATTTAAGAAATATTATAATATCATAAGTAAATAACTTTCAAAATATTTTATATATACTTTGCATAAAAATATTTAACGTAAAGGTAAGGAAGCAATGTATTTTGAGTTATATTCAACGTTAATAGTGTAATGTAATTCAGCTACCTAATTAACATTTTAAAAAATATTCTTATAATGCCCGACAATTAGGAGTTTTCACTTTTAACAGCATTTCAATAAGTGTAAGTGAGGGCACTTTATATAGTATGGTTTTCTGTGGGTGTGCCATTACTGCCTTAAAGGTGGATCTTCATAATTTAGAAGAGGAAACAAGCAGAAGACCCTCAGACGAGGCTAGCTACCCCAAAGGTATCATTTCATACGGAGTACAATGCGACTATCACAAATTTAACGTGCCACTATTATCGAACACGACGGATCTTCGGTTGGTTCGGGATTCAAACTCACTACCTTCCGATGACAAGAACTTACCTAACCAACTAGACTACCAAGGCCACTTTTTAAAAAAATATCTGTTTCCAAAATATTTTTCCCTCTCAACAATTCAGAGGACAATTTATTTTCAATAACAATTTATCATACTAAGAAGAATTTTTAAAACAAATTTCATATTTATTTGCAGGATAAAGAAAGAGATTAATAGAAATTGCTTATTTGGAAGAGACATTTAATACCTTTCGTAAGGAAAAGAAAACAAGATAACATATTACTTTTCAATTAAAATTACCCATACAATTCACCGAGGATCAAAAACAAATACAAATGATTAGTAAAATCTAAAGTGAAAATAAAGTATTATTCACAGATACTGAAATTAACTTTTCTTTTGAAATAAATCACTTTGCCAAAGTACATTTTTCGATGAAAAAAAGTCAGAATTAAGTGAGAAAAAATTTCTTAAATAAAATTAATTTATTTTTGATTGTAATATGAATCGCATAATATACAATGGAAATAGAGAGAAATATAACACAATTACAGAAATAGGATTTATTTTTAAAAATAAAATCTCATTTCCCCAAAACACTTTTTCCTCTATAAGATTGTTGGAATTTTGTTCGAAAGAATTCTTTTTAGGTGAAATTAATTCCCAGAAGCTTTTCCCATCTTCACTTACTCAGCTTCCGCAAATATTTATCCTAAAAACCTATTCTTAGGTGAGGAGTACTCGAACTCATTCCACAGTGAGGAAACAATTTCTTTACGGCTGCTTCCTGGGCTATAAAGTCTTCGTCTGAGATTAGACTCTTTCTTAAAGATTTCCTGTCTTTTTCAAAGAAGACACTCAAAGCGGAGAGCTCTTCCCTTGATTTTCATCTATGCTTAAGATGCACTTAAGAGGCAGAAAATGAGTTCGTTAAGCAAAGTTATGACACATAAATCTTCTCAGAGAAACACAAAATACGCAAATCACATTTCACGAATTATTTTTTTCATTGAATGAATAATAATCCCACACACAATACAATAATAACCAATAAAAATAAATGTATTGGGGGAAAGAAAAATATGGATATAATCGTAAATTTAGATTTATTTTTAAATTAATCAAATGAAGAACAATAAAGTGAGAAGATAAAAAATATAGTAAATAAATGGAAGATGTATTCAATAGATAGTTCAAAATTTAAAAGACACACAGAACAAATGGAAAATGAAACGAAGTTCTAACGTGGCCAGTTTCTTCAGGGGGTGTTGACCACATTGGCACAAAGTGTCCATTTTCTGCACTGGCTCCAGACTGAAGTCCACCCCAAAACTACACTAAAATTGATTTACAAATTGACAATTTTGTTAAGTCTATTTAAGTTGCTTTTGTGCTGACTATATTGCTAAGAGTATCGTTTATCCTTGTACTCATTTTAATTTATACTTATAATATATCTAATATTGCTTTATATATATATATGACAGAGAGAGAGCTATGAGACTAAGTGTATGAATTGGAATTTTTATTCACAAAGCGTTTCCTTTTGCAGCAAATTAGATTTTTTCGCCAGCCAGTATTTTATGTTTTTACATAGTATTTGAGTTTAAAAAATGATGACTTTTTGCATGATTCAAAAATATACTTGAGATCCATTTCGTACGCAAAGAGGAGAAGTAAGAAACTCTGGATATATTTATGTATTTTAGTGGTTCTTGTACTTAAAATGACCAAAATATTTTAATTGAACTGGAAGCATTCATTTATTCAAAATTGGTATTGATAATACTATTCAAAATTGCTTATTAGTAACGTAGTGTAATAGGAGATGCAAACTGAGCGATCGAATGATTATCTAAACAAAACCATGTTTATGATAATATTGTTTCATAATTAAAGGCAAAGAGGTCAGCGTTTCTATAATTCTTAATTTCCTTTGTTGATAAGAGCTATAAAATATTCACGTTAATTAGTAGAATGTGAAATTATCACTAGATTTTAAGATTTTATAACCATCATCCCTTTATTGACTCCGGGCAGTGGACAAGCAGACAGTCCATATTTAATGCTAAGGAATTTTAATGTATAGCCATAATATTGTTTTCTGAAAAGACTTTTCTGAGACAGTGGGTCAAGTTCAAATGTGCCAAAGGAGGAAACCTGGAAACGCCCCAACACCCATCTCTCGCTGCTCATTAGTGGCTGCAAGTGAATATGAAAGCCACTCCGAAGACCAGACTCCTACTTATAGTCAATAATAAACCCGACAAAAACCGATTGACATATCGTTGAGGAGAACCTATATGCTGGAAACTGTTAGAAAACATATGACGTATAACACGCATTTATCTACTCTATTTGAAAGAACATTTTTATATATAGCGAACAATATCAACTCGCAGAATTCTTATTTACAAACTCCTGTGATTTATTTTGGTCTACGAGTGGGACTAGCTACAAACTGTCGCCTTCGATCCGAGTCATTTGCTGTTGCAATTGCATGCTTCCCTGTATCTAACCCTGAATTGGGCTCAACCAGTTAGGCGGAAACAGCCAAGAGGGAGACTTCGTCATTTAGAAGCAGAAGACTCCTTAATACATGACTTGATAACCCCAGGCGTATCATTTACCTTAGACAACATTGAGACCACGATCTATTTAACGTACCATAACCGTCTTTAGGAAATACCTTGGATTTTTGGTCAGCTGGGATTCGAACTCACTATTTTCAGACAATGAGAACGACGTCCTAACGAACTAGGATACCATGGCTAGCCACAATTGAAATATAGATACATAGATGATGGAACATAGATACGGAAATTTTACCCTCTATCTGCAGGTGTGTATGGCTTTTTCTTTTTAACAATGCGTAGTGGACAGCCTGGTAACTAAAAGCCATTTCAAAGCATTTTAGCATGAACAACATACATTTCTTTCCGTGAGTACCTGAAGACAGAAACGAACATCTATCTCCCATTGTTCAACATTGACTGGAATCAAAGCCGTGACCTTACGCTCTGAAGAATATCGTCATACTCCTAGATCACGATGTATACCGAAGTTTGTGCTTAGGATGCTTTCAGTGCAACTTTCTCGTGTAACGCGTGAATCAATGAAAATTTCTTTGATAGCAAGCATGAAATGGACATTCAGAACGGTCTCACAACAGCTTTTAATTTGTATGTACGCTATTTGGTGTCACATAGCCACAGATGTGTCCGTATAAAATGAAAACTTCGTACCTAACTCCTGTTGTACAACGGTGGCTGATATCAAACTTGAGACACTGAACTGCGAAGAGCGTAGTTCATTCATTAGGCCAGCCTGGGTCTTTTACGCTTCTTTAAAGAAAGTGCTAATCAAACAATGGTTAATGTAACCAGTGCTAAAAAGCAATACATTTTTTTTTCAATGATGCATATTTTTGAAATGTTCCAATTTTTTACTTTACAGTTTCGATACACTTTGATTTTGTTTTTACAAAGATGCATGATCAGATCTTTTCTTATATGCACCATATGGTATCAGCTTTGTATCCATTGTTAGTGTCGACGATTATGAAAGAGAAGATGGAGCTAGATAATGAATTTGGAGGCAAAAAAATGCTTGAAAATTACAGATAATTACCTATTAATAGCAAAATGACTTATTAACGTGCTAATACAGGTAATATACATTGTTTTTTCCAATGGTGGGCACTTGGTTGACGAACCCTATGCCACAATAAGGCAGAAACTGCTACTCATTTGTCGTTACCCGGCGGGGACCTGAGAATCAAGTCACGGAAGCGAATAGCGTTGCCCGCGCCATACGACCGCAAACCGTTTATAGGATGGGTCACATTCAGACATCATCCTAGAAGAAAGGACAGAGAAACACAGAGAGAACAGAGAAAGAAAGTAAACATCCATGCTCGAGCCGGGATTCGAATCCAGGACCCTAAGCTCAGGAGTCAGGAGCGCTAACCATTTAGCCATCGGTGGGCGTGAAGATACATACTAGAAATTATGATTCTATTAAGATGAAAATCAATTGGATTAATCATTTATATTAATCATTTGAAGTGGAATATAAGTAAATATTTCATATAGAGGCGATAATTCCCTACATTATTTTATTTTTACTTTTTGATAATTCATTGACGTGCACAAATCTGGTCGTTCTCTTCTTCTCATTCCTTCGATCTTTGAGAATGTCCCCTATTTGGTAGGTTCAGCATCAGGGTTTTCGTAGATATAGCCCCTTGTCCACGTTAACATGTCATGTCCAAAGTCCAAAGTCATTCCAAAGTCCTTTTATGGGTGGATGTGAAGAGGATGATGCGAGCTCAGGTGTGACCTCGTCACCTGATCGTGGTTCAAAATTATGAGGCACTTGTTGATGGGTGAGTATTACAAACCCGTTATCCTAATGGTACAGTCTGGGGCTCGCCTGCACCGCTATATATGTACGTAGAGATAGCCCAGTGATCTGATGTCCAACGCTTTGACAGTTCTTATAATGACAGTCCAGCCAAATTTATCATATGTTTTCTAAAAAAGGGCTCTAAGTTCGGTTCAGCATGTAAACAAGGATATAGAAAACATTTTAAGTTCTTAATTGGAAAGCAATAAACTCCTAAATGGTCAGGAGGAATACGTTTTGTTCCATTTACGAAGAGCAAGGCATTTAAAAAATGTATTATAAGTGTACTTCTTATGAAGTCATGTTTTTGATTCTTTAAAATTAGGTTTGAAAACATCTTTCTTCCAGCTTCGATTCTAAGATGCTTGATCTCTGTCAAGTGTCTTAGAACTTAAGAAAATTCCAGCTTTAACAGAAATAGTTAGCACACAACGTTTCTGATAAAGTCAAAAGAGAAATAAAAGATCATTCTAATGTAAAAATTAATAATCCATGGCTAAATGTCAGTTTACTTTGCAGTGAAGTTTGTGATTTAGAATGAGAATGATGATGCTATCCATTTTAATCAGACAGATATTTTAACTAGGCAAGAATAAGTAGGAAAATATAGAATAAATGCTAAAGAAAATTGAAGGTTAACAATGTATTTGCAAGGGAGAGAATAAATCTGATATAAGCAAATATGAAAAATCTGGAAAATTGAAAAGTCTTAATAGTATCTAAATATAAGTAAATTTACAATTAAACATAAATATCTTTTTTCTTTAAAAAAAGATAGTTATATTTAATTGTAGATTAAACATAAATATCTTTTTTTCAGATATTTATAATTAAATATCTTAAAAAGTTTATATTTAGATATCTTTGTTTCTTAAGTTATTTTAATTTAAATATTTTCAAAATCGTTTTTATAAGTTCTAATAATCTGAATTGTTTTTTTTTATTTGAGTCTTTTTTAGTAAACAAAATATAAAAATACTTAATATCATTTAGTCTCTCTCTAGTAGTTTTATTCACTTCTTTTAACTAACACGCAATATTAATTATTTAGAAATATTAGTTATCATTTAATTTATCATCCTGTATTGTTTAGATAAAAATAAATTATCTACTGAAACATAACAAGCTATGATTTATTTTACTTTTAGTAATTTTAACACACACACACATATATATATATAAAGAAATCAGATAATTAACCCTTTTTAACTGACTATCTGGAATTTTTATTTATTAGCCGCTTAACTATTAAATAAAATACCTATACCACCGAATACCGAATTATGTAGTTAAACTTCATTTAAACTGGAAGTTAAGTTAATGTTAAAATGCATAATTGTCGGGACATAACTCATTTACAAGATTATGATTGCCGGCCAACTTGTCTAGTGGTCAGCGTGCCTGACTACGGATAGCGAAGTCCTGGGTTCGAATCTCGGTTCAGGCATGGATGTACTTTCTCTCTATATATCCAGTCTTTGTCCTTTCCTTGTGTGTGAATGAGGTGTGAATGATTGCCTACCCTATAAACGGGTCCCTATGGCATAGGTGTGTACTGAAGAAGTCGGACTCCACACCAAATATGTATCAGTTGGAAAAGTAGAGCAGTGCACCCCAATTTGCCAGCCTAGCTGGTACACGAGAACAACAACAACATAATTATGATTCAAAATCACTTCATGAGACGTCTTCATGATTGTTCAAAATAAATTATTTAGAATAGCGTTCGCAAGAAATCTTCACCAAAGTTTAATTTAAAATATATTCAAAGTAATATCCCCCCCCCCGAAAATATTCATTGATACACCTTTTGAATACTTCAGATTCTATCGATTAAAATGGCCATTTTTTTTAAATTAATGTACAACAACACTTGCCATTCCATTCTATATTTAGCTATTATTGGCTACTCAAAAATGTGTCCTATTCATTAGGTGAGTTATTATAAAGATACTTATCTCTTTAATGAAATTAGACTAATTGAGTTCTTTTGTTTGCTTTTTTTTGAACAAAGGGAAGGAAGAATAATGATTTGAAGCATCGTTTTTTTTTATGATTACATCTCTGCTGTTATAAATCATTCCAATGCTTTCAATTTCGCTGATGAATTTGATTCAGGGTTAAATTTTAGGTAGGAATGCACTTCTGGATAATTGCCAAGATGGAGATGACATTTAAGATAGGAAGGGCATTTAAAAAATAAATGAACTCATTTGTGTAAGTAGAACTATCAAACAGATGGATCACTCTAAATTCGTCACAAGTTAATAGGGAGACCCAAGATGATGAGTAAAGACTTTTTTTTAAAAAAAAAAATCATTGGTGACAATATTTAATGAGTTGTAAGTAAATTTAGAAACTTGAGTTAAAAGTAGTTTTCGTTTAAAAAGATTCTGATATTTATGAGAACAACTTTATAACATTACATATTTTCCTTTTTAAATTCAAGAAATACATGGAATAGATTAACATGATAGAAATAAAGAAATGCATTTTAAATCGACAAATTGTTAGAGAACTGATTTAGAAAGTTATAAAGCACTCGTTGTAGTTTTGAAATCACAAGATATGAAATTGAGTTGAAAACAAGATATCGCATAGAAGACATTTTATAAAACTCACTCCACCACGACTCATGTTAACATCCACTACGCCATAAAACACATTCCACCACGATTCATTTTAACATCCACCACGTTAAAAGACTCATTCTACTAAGACTCTTTTTAACATTATCATGTTAACATTCACTACATTCACTCATGTTAACATCCACTACGTCATAAATCCACTCATGTTAACATCCACTACGTCATGAATCCACTCATGTTAACATCCACTACGTCATGAATCCACTCATGTTAACATCCACTACATCATAAATCCCTTCATGTTAACATAACCCATTCATGTTAACATCCACTACGTCATAAAACACATTCCACCACGATTCATTTTAACATCCATCACGTTATAAGACTCATTCTACCAAGACTCTTTTTAACATTATGGCATAAAATGATTGGAATGGCTCTTCATAAATAGTGGGCCGTATTCATGGGCCAACAAGCACTCACGACGATAGGCATGCATTCAGAAGCACACCTACTTCCTGTTGCTTGCTGGTATCGAACTCGAAAACCTCCTAAAAGTAATGACCTACTACTAAACTAAAGTGGACCCTCAATGGATTGTTTGTCACTTACTAGTCAATTTTTGTAGAAGAAATCTCTCATTAGATTATAGATTGGAATCAGTAGTTTTGACATTGTACAGACCAGCAATTTAAGTCTACTATAAGCAACTATAATGCCTTCCACGTAAATTACCATGCGAAAGGGCTTAACTCATATTCACGAGTAGCAAAGGAAGAAAAGGGAAAACTCTTGGGCACCCATTCGAAGAGATATCGATGTTGACGCCAGAAGTGCAACACCTATTCTCCTATTCTTCAACAGTTGCTGAAATTGAACTAAGAACATTTCGATTAGAAAAACTCTATCCTGTTATTAAAGTCATGGTGACTCCAGGAGTCTAGTTTTTACATGGATTCCAATACACTGCCCAAAGTGGGAATCGAAGTCATGAATTGTTGAACCAAATATGAGACTGTTAATCATTCGGGTAATAGTTTAGCAAACACGATTATGTTGTGTATTAGTTGATGTTGAATGTCATGATAATTATCGTTAATTTCATTATCGTATTCGCATATACATTTATCATTTAATTTAAAAAAATAATTTATGCTTGATTTCCAAACATAACTGATTTTTTGAACTAATTCTATATGAATTTGATGTATTGAATTTTAAATATAACTTACAAATTCAAGGTATAATAAAAGCGTATTAGTTCATTCCTGTACAATAAAGTTAATTGAATTTAAAAAAATCTAATCGAAATGAAACAATTTATCAATTTAAACATTTAATATTTGGTTTGTTAATCCCTCTACTGTTTCTTTTCGTACTGAGTTTTTTCCTCTGTCAAGGCCAACAGATTAAATAGAACTTCTAACTTTTCAAATATCCAAGATGAAAGTGGGAATCGAACTAACTTATTCAATGTGAAAAGAGCCGTATGAATTGTGGAGTCTTAACTACAAAATGGAAAAATATGCGTAGCTTATAAACTCCCAATTACTTAATCTGAAAAAGATGATCGATATTGAACTTTTTGATAATTATTTTCTGTAAGCATTGAGGATGACTTTATGCCTAGAATATAAGTGAAGAATATTTATTTTATATAAATGTGAGTATAGGAACACTTAATTATAAATTTATGAAAAGAGGTGTAATCAATAAAATAATGTAAAAAAATACTGGCAGCTTTAAAGATTAAAGCCGTAAAATACTGGAAAAGACAACGAATATCCTCAAAGAAGTTCTTTTTGCAAAAGCATTAAGGATTCCAAGTTATCAGAGTAATCATTAATCGTTAGTTATAATAAATCTAAGATATTTCATATTTAGGGGAATCATTCATAAAAATGCATTAAGTAATATGCGTGAAATAAATTGCAATAGAGATAAACCGCATATATAACACATACCTTTTAATAAGTGTGATTTCTTGGCAAAGAATAAGTGTTATAAAATATTTTTCTTTTGTTTATAGATACATACATTCGCTTTAGACACAAATAATACGTGATAAATTAAAACCAAAAATTCCATAAGGTTTCAAGTAAAATTTCAAATTTATAAGAAACAGCATTCTGAAATTCTTTTTATTGCTTAGGAATTTATTACAGTTATTTTGTATCTGTAGAATAAACAAAAAAACTAAAAGTCCAGTCCTGTGATATTCATGCCATATCACGTTATATAACCAAATAGCTCAAAATTCTGCGCTAAAAAGTTATATTATCTATCAATTTTCCTTTAGAGAAATTCCCTGAACGTATTTGTACCTGAGGAATGAACGATCTAACGCTGCGTTTAACAGAGGCAGGATTCTATTACCACTTTCAACGTGACTGTATATAAAGGTAAATAACATATTTTAAACACTTAAATTATATTGTGAGTAACAGGAAAAACACTTAATGTGGCTATCGTTTTAAAAAATAACTTCATATGCTTCGATAAATGTTTTCGTAAAAGTGAAATATAAAATCTACTATTTCATGTAAATAAATATTCTTATGTGTACAGTTAACCACGACAAATAATAATAATTTGTATTATGTGTACTTCGAGTATTCATTTCAAGATTACTCTTTGATATAGTTAAAATATGCTAATGAATCTATGCAAAATATATTGGGGAATACGTGTTCATCGGGTGAGATATTTTTATTGAAATTAATATCAGTTTAAAACTGCTCTATGGAATATGTCAGAATAAAAAATGCTTGCATAAGTTTGCATTTTCCTAATACAACTTTTCAAAACTTGCATTATAAAAACTGTATAATATGTAAAACAGATCATGCAAGAAATATTAAAAAAAATTGTTTTTAATATATTTTAAAAGAAAAAAAAAATAGACTACATTACTCAAATACATTTTTCAAAAGTAAAAAATAACTCGTCGGGATTATAACTGATTTATTTATATTTTAAGAAGAAAAAAAATTATTCTTCCCCACTTCCCTTTATTAGCATGAAACATGCACTGGATTCCCCTAGGAGCGCGTAGGTTTCAGAAAAGGCAAAAACATTAAAGGCAATTTAAAAGCATTAAGTCTGTGAAAACGCTTTTAGATTCTCGTTCACAAGTAAATATCTAAAAGTAAACCAAAGTGCTTAAGCAACGAAAATTAAATTACACAGGAGTTGTTACTTAAAATACATACATGGAGATTGAATTACTTTTGGGCTGCAACTATAGAGTTATCGATTACGTCGTATAAGTCTAGCGCGCGCCTATTTCGAGAAGAAAGTTTCAGATGTTAACTCAGTTCAATTTCTTATTAAATAAGATAGATGCACACTATTTTTAGACAACGATCTCGTGGTATTAGGAAAGGTTACTTCTATGAAAAGACAAAAAACACATATAATTGTAAAGTGTTATCATTGCTACACTACTCTTCGTATATTATCATTGTTACATTATTGTTTGTAAAGTGCTATCATTGTCACATTACTCTTTGTAAAGTATTGTTATTGTTACATTACTCTTCGTAAAGTGTTTTCAACGTTGCATTATTTGTACAGTTTTATCATTGTTACATTCCTTTTTGTAAGTGTTATCAGCGATACATTGCTATCTGTAAGGTGTTATCGTTACATTCCTATTTGTATGGCGTTATCATCGTTACATTCCAGTTTGTAAGGTATTATCACCTTTACATTACTATTTGTAAAATGTTATCATTGCTATATTTAATGTTAGACAAGACAGCTTGTGGATTAGAAAATAATGAGCATTGTGAGTCACTTGATTTTTTTGTGAGTGGATTTATAGGTTAGAGATGCGTCCACGTTAATCTGTGATACCCAAAGTCCTTTCGCTGGTGTGGCGTGGATATGGAGAGGAGGATGTCACCTCAGGCGTGATTTCGTCACCTGACCATGATTCAAAATGAAAAGGTAATGGGCGAGTATATCTCAAACCCATTAGCTATAAGGTACATCCCGGGCTCATCTGCATCGCTATATATATATATATATATATATATATATATATATATATATATATATATATATATATATATATATATATATATATATATATATATATATGTTTAGCGCGGTGAAGCCCTATTATTTGATTTATTATAGGTTATGTCTATTCTTTCAACTGCCAGCTCAGAAATATGCTAATGAGAATAATTAATAGTTTATTTTTAACTGAATAAGAAAGCTCAAACACATCTTTTTTTATCAGGAAATGTATACTTTATTCATTAAATGTAATAGAAAAAGTTTAAATTCGAAAATAAATTGAAGGATAGTAAAATTTCTTGTTTAGATTTTAATCATCAATCACATTTATTGCACCCGAGGGCTAATTGAACCAGAACTTAGTGCTTAACATGGATTCAGAACCACTCAAATCCGAGATGTGGGAGTCGAATTGTCATACTATTGAACTGAAGATTAGAGTGCTAACCCTACAATTGTTAGTTTGGCATGGGTATTGCATGATTATATTCCAAAAGCGTATTTTATTTGCGGTGATAGTATGAGTTTTAAAGAAGATAATGCGGTAAATGCAAAAATATTGAGAAAACAATATTTTTTAATTAGTACTTGAAATATTTGATGCATTCATTTGCTCTCTAAAGAACATATGTTTTTTCAGAAGAGAGAGATAGGCTCTAAAGCAATGCAATCCTTGAATAATATTATTTATTTTATTCACAACTTTACAAAAATTGAAAAATATGAAAAAGTTGACTAGACAGCTGAGTGATTTATTTATGACGCAAAGACAAACACAAATAATCATCCTCAAATGAATAAAGCTTTGATTTCATAGTTCATAACGAAAATATGATTTCTAAATAGCAAACTGTTGTATTTAGTGAGTTTAGTTGATTTATTTGTAGAGTATAAACTCCTCAAAATCTCTTAAGAATAAGCGGAATGTATTAGATTCATTCCACAATGCTGGTATAAATATTTATTTATAAGACGAAACAGAATTTTCCCCTGTGTCTTTTCAAAGAAATCAAAGCACGCATCCAGGGAAAAAATGCCGAATCGCACGAAATTTCAATTTTTATTCATCTTTCTGCTAAAACTGGGATTTCGCTTTCATAACAACAGCAGCAGCAACCAAGAAAAGTTGCAAAAGTTTCTGTTGCACCAAGAGGCGTCACGTAAGCACTTTTCTTGGAGAGAGAGAGATAGAGAGAGAGAGAGAGACCGGCAGCTAAAAATAGAATCCATCAATAAATATTTACTCGTAGAGAAGTCCATCGGTGTACACAGATAATACGATGCTTATTTCGGTTGTGAAATCAACTTTGTTTAGCGGATGAAAAAAAAGAAGAGAAATTGAAAGAATAAAACCACATGTTGTTTTAAGAATTTTTAGAAAGTTTTCCTTCAGGGGGTATTCAGTATTACTTTAAAAAAAAGAAAAAAAGCTAGATTCTTATACCGAAAATAAAACTGCATATTAGAAAGTAATATATTTAAAAGATATTTTTTGTGTTTTTCGTTACGGCAATGCTTTTTTGATAACAATTGTTAAAATCACTAATTGATATTCTTTCTCTTTAAAGTGGGAAAAGAAGCACTGACAATTGTACTGTTAAAGATACCTTTTTGATAACGCATTTTCCGAAGTCAACAAGAGTTGCATTATATAAGATAATATGATCTCAATATAATTCTACAAGCATAAAATAAACTTGCTTTACTTTAAGCTTTACTTTTGTACAAAGCCTAATGACCTATTTTATAATGTACACCTCCTTATTGGCTTTCAGGAAAACTGTAATTCATAGTGAGCCAAATGTTGTTGCATGCCGCCTAAGTCAGCAGCGCTAGACCAGGTCCATGAGCGCGTATACCTTCTAAGAGTACAGCACCATAAGTGGATTCTCCATCAGATCTCTCCCGGATAGACCAAGGCATTGAAGAATATGCTCAGGAGAGGTTTGTTCATTTAAGCACTTGGAGCAAATTAGTTAGCCATACTCATGTGTCATAAGAGTGAGAAACACTGGAAAACTCTGATGCCCCAACCAAAAGAGTGGTACATGAATACATAGCTGTGTATGAGTACGGATTGTACCTAAATTTAACGGGTTTGGAATACTCTCACACCACGAATCATCTCATCATTTTGAGCCACGATTAGATGAAGCGGACGCATCCACGCTACTTCATCTGAAGGACACTGGTCATCACAATTGAACGTGGCATGTCCTTAACCCACGGAGCTCCAGCAACCCAGATACGGAGAATATGGTCACCCTCCCAATCACTGCCTTCAACAAATGATGCTTCTCTTTTCTTATCTTTCGAAAGCGGCGTGAAGTCTCTAGAAAACAAATGGGTAACATCCATCTTTCATTCAACAATGGTAATGATTTTCCTCGGAATGTTTAGCTCTAGAAAGCATTCTATCATAAAATCATCCGTTTATTCACGGTCTTTTATATAAAAGGGATTCCTTGATCTAAACACGCTATTTAAAATGAATTAATGGAACATCAGTGCCTGCTGATTTGGCAATTCTAGATCTAGTCCCAATTCAAAATTTCATGACTTTGACTTTCACTTCGATGGATTGTAATGTCTTCTTGAAAGTGTAAAAAATTAAACACCTTTTCACAAGTAACAACTATTTATCAAAATTTCGAAGTTAAAATTTTCGAAAAGTAGTAGTTACATATGAAGTCTAAATAATTTAGACTTTATGTAATGAGAGAGAAAGTCAAATAATTTTGCAAAGGATATTTAGTTAATTATTTTGAAAACTTAATGTTAAAACCTTAAAATGTAAACGTGTATAACCAAATATAGGTCAATATTTTTCTCCTAATAAAAGGGATTTCTGTGCACACTTACCCAAGTGAAAGCCACATTTTAGTACTCAAGTCTTCGGTTCAACAGTTTGATTCCCACATAGTGCTTGGGTGTTTGAAATGGTCATCCATTTTAAGCTGTGGTTCCTTGTATATATATATATATATATATATATATATATATATATATATATATATATATATATATATATATATAGCTTTTATAAATCATTACATTTTCTCTTTATCGATATAAGATGTTTGTTTCTTTACTATCATTTTTTGCATATGATGACTAATTTGATTTGGACTAATGATTCAAAATGATTCTGAAACGCTACACCGGCATCGATGACCGATGGTAGAATTTGAACCCATGACCTTTTAAACAAAGCAACTCTATACTAACATATTATTCATCAGATCAGATCAACATAAAAAAATTTATTTAGCTTTTCATTTTAATAGTAATTCTAAATAACAACATAGAATACAAACTTATAATCACAAATCAGCAAAAAAATTATTCTCAATTAAAAAACATAATACTTTTTTAAGAAATAACAATTGTGTACTAAAAATGTGGGAAAATTGCATATTTTATTCCCGTATTTCTTAACGGAATCTATTGCTAACTTTTAAGAATACGTTTTGGAATGTTTGTTTACTGAAAAGCGATTCAAACAGAAAAAGAACAGATTTATATATATATAAAAGCTTGATATATTAAATTTTAATTAATTCCTCACAATTCTGGAAAAGCAAGATTAAGAATTATTAAATTTTTAGCAATGCTTTTCAACTCTACTAAAGCGCAATCTTTCGTTTCGCTCGTTTTCAGAAGTTTGATCAAAAGCTTTTGCACCACAAAATATAATAACTGAATCATTTTCTCATCGCCAAATATCACCTCAATATGTTGCTTTGAGCTGTTTCTTGAAATCTGCATTTGTGATAAGATTGCAGAAATTTTAATCCTAAAGATTCTGTGGCTTTTAAATTTTGTGTCCATTATTGTATGATGTGTATTTCCCACAATATACATACGCCAAAGACTTAATTCTCTCAAAATTACTTAGAAATCTTGGAAATTCACTAGCATGTAGTTAGTAACAATGAATAGAATATAATAAAAGTAAATATCAGTAAATGTATTTTCAAAACAAAGTGCTTAATTCAGTGAATATATAGTAGCAATTTTTTTTAATTTAGTAGTTCATAGTGATTTCTAAAAAATATCTTATTTGAAAGTCAATATATATATATATATATATATATATATATATATATATATATATATATATATATATATATATATATATATATAGATATATATTTCTGAACTTATAACAAAATCCAAACTTTTGGTGAATTTAAATAATTTATTGAGAATAAATATATATTCTTCATAAATTATATTAATTAAATTCACCAAAAGTTTGGGTTTTGTTATAGGTTCAGAAATATTCTGCACATGATTGAATAGCATATAATTTAAAAATAATTAAATCTAGTAATGAAGGTACCTATCTGTATACAAATATATTAAAAACAAAGAACAGAATTCTGAATAAATAATATTAAATCTTTTTCTTTACATCAGTATTTACTAAAATTTGATAATATTTATTTTTCTCAATTTAAGCGTATCAATTCATAAAACTTTATAATATCTATTGTCAATGTTTAATTAGTAAACGTTTTATATGTTTTATAATTTATAATGATATAACTTACTATATTATTAATTTTTTAAAAAAAACATTGTTTATCTTGAAATTTTAATGTTTTTGATTAATTATTTTACAGTATATCAAAATTTTTTACTATTTATTTGAGCAATAATTTAATTTACTATGAATGTAATAAGGAGTTGCTTTATACAATTTAACGGGATATAGTAATAAAAACTAGAGTTGTGTAAAAGAATATGCTTTTAATAAATTAAACCAATACTTTTTAATTCGTTTTATTTATCACTCTTTTGAGTTTTATATTAAAAGGTTATTATATTTAATATTAGAAAACATTCTTTAAATTTCGAATAAACGAATAATTGTATTTAAAATTTTTATTTTCAATTAAAAATCTTCATTTTTAGCATTGAACCGATCAACTGAATTTCTTATTTTTAGTACCAAGTATACATTTGTTAAAATGTTTTTAAAATCTTTGACCTGTTTGAATCATATTAGCTCTATCTTTCACAAATTAAATCACATTGTGAAAAGTTTTATTAAAAACATTGTTTTATTTCATTTTTCAAAGTTTATTAAATTATAAATTTTATTCGTCTCATAACATCTAAAGCTGAAGATTGTTACACAGCGTTTGAACATCTGTTATTATTAAACATTTAACTAGCATTGTAGCTGATAATCGTAATGGGCTGAAATGATGTTGATAATGGGCTGGATTCATATATTACAATGGAGAAAACCCCAAAAAAATCTCAAAAACACATCTGATAGATAACCAGGTAAGTTGTAGAAATTTAGTTACCCTTCAATTATCAACAGTGGCAGAAATTTAAACAATTATTTACTTAATATTACATATTAAAGAAGGATCTTATCAAAAACAATATTTGCGATACACCAGTTGGAAAATAGAATATTCTGATAATAAAAGGAATTAATAAATTAAGTTTTTAAAAATATATTAAATTTTGAAAATTGTTCTCATTATATATTAAATTTTATTCAGGAAGTGAGATAAATGACTTTAAATAGACATGCACAAAAGTTAAATGTGTATAATTCTCTGATAATCATCCCTATGAAACATCAAAAAACTATTGGATTGTATGGAAAGTATTTTCGTTTTTCCTTTTGCGAAAATAAAAGACAATTTTCGTACAATATTTTATTTAATTATTTATTGGCCATTCTTTTCCAATACTTTTTGCCACTTTTTTCTGATAGATTCCATGCTTATAGAGTTTTTGTTGGCAAAAATAAGCTGACTTAGGTAATTTTTGACTTTCTCATTTGAATTAAATATTCTACCGTCGCTTTCCAGTGACCAGAACAAAATGCTGATTTCCGCTCTTTCCATTTAAAAAGGCATCAATCAACCAAAACTACAGCGTAGAATCAATTGGACTTCTTCACGCACAAACCTTGCTATATGAAAGCATAAAATTTATAAATTGCGCGGCTTAAGTATGAAGTTAACTGTTGGGTGAGAAAAAATATAATTCAATCGTAAAAAACGAAATTTCTTTCCGCATAACCCATGTAATCTGGTAGAAATCGTTTTCTGTATCGGAGAATTAAGGTAGTAACAGTTGCACAGTGGTGTCATTTACCAAGAACGGAAGTACACTTCTTCCCATATATAGTATACCAAGACTGTCATTTGAAAAATGTTTCATTCTGTGAAATTTGAGGTTTGATACTCTTGTCTGTCACAGCAGTCCATGATTTCACTTCTAATGTAGACTCTTAACAGCTCGAAACCTGTATCAAATCTTAAATCCCTCTCTCATTAGCACTCGTCTACAAAAAGTGACCATAGTGTGGCAGATCAACCTAACCAGCGGTCAAAATGGCTTAGTTGATCTTGAAACACATCAATCGTTGTTCAAATTGGCAAAGATCAAATTGAGGAACTTTGGCTTTGAAAAGCGCTGCCCTGATACTAGCCCATGGTGAGTTTCTCACACCAGCAACATACAAGTAAAAGTACACTCAACAACCCTACTTCATATTTTTAGAATTTCTTAGAATATCCCCCTTTTCTGGAAATTTTGTCAGTCTTGTTTAACAGATAAATGTGCGTCTGCACAAAATAACACCGCTCACTGCAGTATTCAAAATATCTTCTTTCTTTATTAAATCACATTGATTCCTTGGCCTGCATGTTCTCCAGACCCACTGCAAGTCGTACACGTATGGTTCATGATAGGAGAAAAAAGCTATTTTTTAACAAAACATTTAATACACTGCATGGCATATTGCAGCGATTATAGTCTAGTGTTCAAATTAACCTCTTCATGTTCATATACAATGTAGTATTTCATTATACACTGACAATATATTTATATGGAAAAGGACAATATATTTAGAAAATCTTGATAAAATTATCAAAGGCGAACTGTTATTGTACTTCGAAGTTTAAAAATTTATAAGTCTTATATTACAATTTGTTATATTATTATATTATTAATTCGCCCGGCTTAAAAAAACGAAGGCAAAATAATACATAATTTTACACTGCGAAAAGCTTTTGATAAATAAGAAAGATATATTCATTTAAATATAAAACATGCCAATATATATATATATATATATATATATATATATATATATATATATATATATATATATATATATATATATATATATATATATATATATATATATACATTCATAGCTTTCAGTGGAAAACCAATATGAACGTTCAGGAAAACTAAGATCTTGACAGATTCTTTTCCGATTAATTAGTTTTTTTTTTTTCCCAAAAGTTTTTTGTTTTACGAAACGAGATTTCATGTACAGGTAATCTGGAAGCAAATAGAATAAGTTTTTAAGCACTTGACAATTTCTTAAGCTACGAAATTGTCAAAAGTTGAAATCAGGATTCATTTTATTCT
This sequence comes from Latrodectus elegans, assembly GCA_030067965.1. Lineage (NCBI taxonomy): Eukaryota > Metazoa > Arthropoda > Arachnida > Araneae > Theridiidae > Latrodectus > Latrodectus elegans. Next base: position 21,572,159 of record CM057820.1, on the reverse strand, counting down.
GTTCATATTCATTTCCAATCGGCTCTGTATTGGAAAAAGCGTAAACAAGGACGCTGCAATGGGAAAAATAAAACTTTTCAAAAAATAGATAATATTATTCTTTAAATACATTAAGCTATAGTAATATTGAAAGAAAGAAGGTTTCTTTCTTAAGTTACAAAGTTATCAAATTTTAAAATTATGGGCCAAAAATATTTTTTATACTCCCAGCATTTGTAAATAGGTGACAATTTTAAGGGAGAAAAGAGATGCACAGATCTTGAAATGGGGAAGAGTTCTTGAACGGAATGTTCCATCACTTAAGTGAATGACATCATAGTACAAACAACTTTATAGGGAATGCAAATCATTGCAATTTTAATCAATTAACAAAAGCTTCATTCCAAAATCGATTTCGAATGGAAACACCATTTTTGTTTTAAATAAACCAAATTCCAATATGCTTAATATGAGATTCATTCCATTCCTTGCAACCATTTTCTCTTCAATTGCGATGAAATACTAAACGCACAGAGAGAATAAAGATTTCATTTAAGCAAATTTATTAGTTTAAAGAATTTGGTATGATATATAATTTTTATTTAATCAGTTTTTGTATAAAATTTCCAGATATATATTTCCAAGAAAAAATATTAATTCCTGAAAATTATTAAGATGGGTAGTTTCAAAGAAATAGATTTATGTTCAGCAGTTTTCTCTTCTCATCTAAGATAACGACCGAGGACATTATTTTGCTTTTCCTCTTCAGATTCCTTTAACGAGCCAAAGGAGTACCAGTGCTTTAAATTTTGGCTCAAGATATCGCGTCATCCACTGGAAATAAAGTTATTTTTCTGGTCTAATGAAACATTCTTTCATGAATGTTATTTTTTTATATACAAATGAATAGATGTTTGTGCTATATTTTAAGCCACTCTATGCAAATTTCATTTTTGCATTGAAAAAATCTAAGTGAATCTCTTAATATGCAATGTTTTGAATAAAAAAATAAATGATAAAAACATTAAATCAACAAAACATATATATTTGGATTAACATAAAGAATGTTTTTTATGACCAACAGTTTTCTTTTAATACCACGCATGTCTTCATTTGAATAGAAACCCCAAAAGAAGTGAAAAATAAATAATATATGTTTTTCTTCGCGTTTTTTTTCCTACTGCAACAAAAACAATTTGTTAGTTTTATTTATGTAGTTTCAATGAGAAATCAAAAATAAATATTGTATTATATCTTTTTTATTGTAAACAAGGTAACTGATATTCGAACTTCAGAAGGTAAATTAATTATATTACTTTTTTAATTGCACTATCATTCTTAAGTTGGAGACGTTAAGAAAGATGATATTGTTACAAATTTATAAATACTTATTGTACATGCCTTAAAATATCTCAGACAGATCGGAAATACTCACATTTTGGGCAAAAATTGCGGTATTTAGACGCGTTATAAGTTAAAAGCGAATTTTCTAATAATTTGGTGACTTTTCGATGTTTTGGCGAGAAAACTTGGCAAGATTTTTGGTGACTTGGCGAGAAATAGATACTTCTGGAAACATTCATCACCTAAGCTCTAGGACCAATGTTTAGCGAGATAGCCAAGAAGCTTCCAGAACCTTGGCGAAATTAGTAGATTTTCCCGCCAAGTCAGGTATAAATACCGCAGCCCGACATAGTTAAGTTTAGTTTTGTGAAGACGATTAGTCGTGACTGCTAGATTAGAGAAGCTGTTCTCTGCGTGAGGTATTTGAGACCTGTGATTAGAAGCTGTTACTTATTGTATCTGACGAATTGGAGCAGTATAATAGTGATTGTTGCAGCTGGTATATCTAGTGGAATTTTTTTTTATGAATTAAAGTCTTTTGTTCATCGAGTAGTTGCTTTCTTCAACTCTCAATCCACACGAAACCCGTAGCTCGGTACAATATTACCTACGATGAGGAGAGCCAATTGAAGATCATATTGAAAGATTTTATTACTATCAAAAATTTACTGAATTACACTAACCGTTAACTGTTATTGAGAAAAGGGTGTCGACTTTATCACGAGATCTTGGCTCAAAAGGACGAGGTGGTTGTTTGTGTGAAGCGAGAAAAACAGACAACCAAAAATATATCACGACAATCAGAAACCAAAAACTCAGAAAAAATTAAATTGCATATTCTTTGGGTTAAAGTAGTATCATGTGGTGGTCGAACCCAGAAACCTCTAAATTGAAAACCAGAAGCTAAATGTTCAGCTGCCCATCGGAAACTTATTTTGGGAGAGAGGTAAGACTAGTCTCTGAACATTTCTTTTTTTAATACTAGGACATGTTCGAGTGGAACATCCATTTTGAAACAGATTCTAAAACGTGATAGACTTCAATGTTCAAGGAGGGATTGGAACCCACAAACTGTTGAAATGAAGGCACTAGACATTCATTTGAAAATTTGGTATCCAGTACCAGAATAATTATATTTGATAACTTTAAACTTCAAAAAGATTTTTCCAATTATTTCTGCTGTATGTATAACGTCGGGAAATACTTACTTTGTCGATGTGGTAAGACATTGTTCTTCTGTGTGAAATATACCAGATTCGATTCTAGCCATTGCTGAGCAACCAAAAATAGAGACATCGTTTCTAATTTCTGCATGCGTACATAGATGATGGAGCTCTGCATTTTTCCAGATTTCATTCTTCACAATATGGGAAAGCAGCTAACTAAGAAAAATTCTCCAAGAAGATTAATCTCAGAGGATATTCAAATGTCTTATAATGACTTTCGGTTTTTTTTGTTATCCTATCTTTTACGTGGTGACTTATAATATTTTATTATTTTCATTAGCTATACTATTTAAATATAATTGAATTTTCTTCAAATGTTAAATTAAATGTTTTATTTGTATCAGACATTTTATGTTATACTTAGTATAATTTAACTGCATTTATTATTTAATGTTGTGCTGCTTCGTTACCTTATTTTTTTTTCTTATTTTCATTTCAGCTATTAAGATTATTATAACGCAATGAAATTTGTCTTAAAATTAAGCATTTTCAAGCACAGTGATTATGTTATCATTAAATAAATTAATTACATTTTTCTTGTTTCTTCTTCTCAATTATGTTCCAAGTGCATGTTTGGATGGTTAATTAGTCTTCAGTCCAACAGCTGGTGAGTTCGATTCCCGCATAATGTACTTGTTTTGAAGTAAAAAAAGTGGGCAACTCAACAGTTAGACTCTATTCTAATGCTTCTCTAGTCACAAAAAACCGAAAATATTACCAAGCACCCTCTTCCATGCATGGGACAGATGCTGAGCACAGACTTATCAGTTATTTATCATTGTTTAAGAGTGGCTGGGATCAAACCCAAAACCTATCGCTCCGAAAAACACAGTCTCCCTTCTAAGGTACCATGAATCCATGCAATAGTGTGAGTTCTTTAATGATTCCACTTAAAATTTTAATTCCTGGTTGAATCCACTCACCTGAACAAAGAAGCTCTCAAAATAAAAAGAAAATCAAACAAAATCCTTCATTGTATATTATATAAAATGTATCTTTTTTCTCAAACCACAGGCGCTGGGTGGGTAACCCTTTGGCAAGTCACGGAGATGAGAAGCATTACCTATGTCACACTACCACAAACCCGTCTATAGGGTAGGCCACATTCATTCATTACCTCAGAAGATTAGACAAAGAAACACACACAGAGAAAGAGACATCCATGCCCGAACGAGATTCGAATACGGGATCAACAGTTTAGGAGTTAGGAACGCTAACCTTTCAGCCATCGGTTAGGTTATAGAAAATATATATTTCGTACAAGAATGAAGCTTAAACTAATGCGAAAAAAAACTGAAAATGAGCTTTACAAAATGATACAAAGAGAGATTTTGAAAAAAAATATAATAAATTTTTTAAAAAATAATATTTTGAAGCCCGGTGGCTTAGTGGTAGTGTTTCATACTCCTAAGGCCCTAAGTTTGATCCTCCGCCGAGTTCGCAACCGAATAGTTAGCGCTCTTGCCTTCGGTTCAACACTTAGCGGGTTTGAATCCCATCTTGGGCATGGATGTTTGTAGTGGTTCGGAATCCACTTTAAACCGTAGGTCCCGGTCTAATTAGACCTTGTGTGTAAAAAAATAACCGTTGAGCGATAAACAAACAAACGAACTAAGTTCGAACCTCCGGCTAGGCAAGATAGATTCAGCCTTTCATCCTCCATTGGGTGGATAAACTGAATACCAAGCATGCTTAGGAATGCACTGTGGATCTCACGCTAGGTTGACCACCTAATTCGAGACATATGCTTCGCACCTCAGGGCCCTCAGAGAGAGATGGGCGATGAGCACTGTAGTTCTAGGCCCATATGGGCTGTCGTACCACACAATTTAGTTTTATTTATAATATACTAATTAGTTAAGAAAATTAACTTTACAGTATATATATATATATATATATAAATTTAAAAAATACATAAATTTAGCTTCTTTAAGACTTCAGTTTGGAGTCAGTGCAGAAAAACCATATTTTGTACCAATGTGGTTAACACCCTTTAAAGAAGGTAGCCATGTTGGTGCTTCTTTCCACTTTAATTTTATTGTATGTTTCTTTGAAAAATTTTTTAACTATCTATTGAACACATTTTCCATTCGTTTATTATTCTCCATTTAGTATTTGATTATTATTTTCCATTTATTTGATTAATTTTATAAAAATTTTACAATTAATTATATTTTAGTAATTCTATTTAAGCTGCTTTTGCGCTGAATGTATAGCTAAGCACATATGATTTTTATATTTATTCTTGTATTTTTCAATTTTTTGCCTATGATATTTATAATTATGTTATATATTTTGTGATACTGAGTTATGTTATTTTTTGTGTGTGTATTTATACATACACACACAGACATATAACATGTATCACACAGTGTTACGCATCATTATAATACATAATCCATATACATATGAATAACATCTTGACTCAGACTTTAAGATTACACATAACAAAAATAATTTTTATTTTAGTAGACAAGCAAAAATTTTCACGTTTGAATTTTTCTCGGTAAAACGGAGGCACCACAAAAAACTGAATTTTGAAACCAGCGTAAAAGGGAAGAGATTTTTTTTTTGTCTCTTGTAATTCAATCTTCATGATGCATGGGACAATTTTATATTCAGTAGAGAAAAGTTTATAAGTTTTTCTCTTGTTAAATCTTGATGGATGCCTGATTTTAGAATTGAATAGATTTTCATGAAATTCCTTTTTAAAGAACTTAATTCTTTTTGCTCGATTTCAAGCAGCTTCTCAAATATTCACAATATTTTTTTGATATTTTAATCTATTATTAAAATAGTATTTTGATATTTATACAGGTATTGAAACAATATTTTACAAGTGAACGTTCAAAAATGTGTTTTGATTTAAAATTTATTAACAAAAGGGATATATTTTAAAATTATAATTGAAAAAAGACGTTTTTTAATATATTTTTATTAGAATGCACTTGATTCATGTTTGTCTAAACTGTGTTCTGTATTCCTTAATTTTTTTATATTTTTTAAATATATATTAGTTTTAAAATATAAAAAATTAAGGAATACAGAACATTATTTATACAATAATTTTAATCATTCCTTAATTTATCTATTTTAGATTTTAAACAAATAAACTATATAAAAATATTTCTAAAAAAAAAAAAAAAGAAAAAATAATGAACATGAGATTTTTAATTCTAAGGAAACTATAAATTTTATGTAGAAATATGTTCATGTGGTTAGGTTTTTTTTATTTGTTATTATACATTTATTTTTTGTTTAACAGAATAAATTTGATCAAGATTGTAATAAAATAAAGATCAATCTGAACCACTGCAAGATTCTGTGGAGGAACTAGTGATACAACCTAATTATTTTTAAAAACCAGTTCACTATTTTGCTTAGCTCCCAACTCACCAAAGACAAAAAATGAGAAGGATGCATTTTCATTGCTAAATTTACATGCACAAACACATTGTGTAAGCTTGCAATCTTTTATAGTAATTTAAAATGTATTTAGACACGTTATGTTGTTGTTACTTATAACACTTGGATGAACCAAGCTCGGTATACCGATGGATATACGAATTCAATTTAATAGGGGAAGCTTTTCGTTTGACCAGAGCATCACGAAAAAAACGGTGAAAGTACGACTTTGTCTAAGCTCCTCCAATAGATGGCTCCGCGAGAGGTTCTCACTCCCTCAATTTAGTTACTTTATAAATTATTTTGAATCACCCAATTTAAACCCTTCTGATGGATTTATGATCCCTTTTTAAGTAAGAAATGTTTAGAAAATACTGATTTAATTATTATTATAAGTGCTTTTTAATAGCTCTTTTATGTTATGATTTTTCGTATATAAATAAAGCACTTTTTTCCTTTTTGTCGCTCAACGGTCATTTTTTGCACACGAGGGCTAATTAGACCGGGACTTACGGCTTAAAGTGGAATCCGAACCACTACAAACATCCTTGCCCATGGTGGGATTCAAACCCACGAACTGTTGAACCGAAGGCAAGAGCGCTAACCATTCGGCTACCAGCTCGGTAAAAGCATTTTTGAAATTATAAAAATAAACACATTATTTTCTAAATACTTAGAATTACTGATAAAGTTGATATCAACATGTTATTTGAACTTAGATTATAGTTGAAATTGGCATGAAACAATTATTATTAAATATTTAATAGATAATACGTGAAGACTGGTGGCGTAGTGGTAGAGCTTCGGTCTTCCGAGGCTCAAACCAGCGATGCGGGTTGTGCGAGATCGGCTCTTTCTTTCATTTTTTTTTTTTTGGGTCGATCATCTAAGTATTAAGAATTCTTGAGAACTAAACACTGGGGATATCGCGTTAAACTAATATAGACACATGCTTCACAAACTACGTCTTTTAGTCAAGAAAACAGACATAGGCACTGTAGGCCTTAGCTATGGGCAACTTATTAAGTTTAGTTTAATTTATTATTTAGGTAAATAGAGAAAATTCAAATAATATGAGAGAGAGAGTGAAATAAAGTCGAATACAAAAGCTATACATTTTTTATTTAGATTTCTTTTTATAGATATCGATATTTTTGTACAGAAAAAAGTTGAAATATATTTTTCTGTTCATCGAATCAAGAATATTATTTTCGTAATAAAATATTTAAAACTGTACTTGCTACACATATAGAAATATATATATATATATATAGAAATATATATATATATATATATATATATATATATATATATATATATATATATATATATATATATATATATATATATTGTTATGTCTTATACTCAGCACTTTCGATTTCAAGAGCCTTTGATGGGGAGGGTGAGTAGGGAGACAGTTGGTACAGGGAGCAGTCTGAAGAAACTGCTTTTTTTTCTTCTTTGTAGTATTGATACAGACTTTTGTGCGCTACGCAGGCCCAAGAGAGTTGTTAGCGACTCCTTTGTAATTTTGTTTCTTTGTTAATTAAATGTGTTTGTTTTCAAAATTTGGAGTCATTACTTCATATAAAGTTTCTGTATTTCTGTTAGTAAAATCAAGAAACTTCTACCTATAACATAAATTTAAAAGTATTTTTTATTGACGAAAGCCAGAAATATTTGATCATCACAATAGTTTAAAAATACATTTTTGTTGAAAAAATTCAGCAATCGAATTTCAAGCTGTTGCATTGGACAGTTTTATTTTCGCAAATGAAACCCACAACAGCCTATTCTTATCGGAATTGAAGCAAAATTTCCGAGAATTTGCGAGGTGAAAATTCATAACTTTAAAGTGCAAGAAAAATGATTACAGATAAAATAAATGTTTCCTTTCTTATAAATTTACATTTAAGTAACCATTTCAGAAAACCTCACTTATATTCTAAATGCATAAATAAATATGAAAAAAAAAATTCTGTTTCGAAATCTTTTTCTGCGGCATTCTATTTCAGTTTCCCATCACAAGAAAATTTGCGGTCTATTGATTTTGCAGTGCAAAAAAGCTTCAAGTTCTTAGCATCTATGGCTTTCATTACGTTGATATTCTGTTTAAATTTTTATTCAAGAGAAAGGTAAGTGAAATGTCTTTCCTGATGGGAAAGATGGTGAATTTCGAAATTTGCAATTGGTCTTCTCCCAGGAAGAGGAAATGAAATGATTCTGATTTGTGCTGAGAATTACCAGGGCCATTCTGTGAACATGAATGAAATTCATCCTCTAGGCGTTTCAATGAAATTTACTTTTCATTATCACCAGATTTCAAATTGAGAATTCGCCTTTTGAATTTTCGAGGTTTGAAAATGAGATTCGAAACGCTAGAATTGAAATACCTTTCGCTCTTGTTGTGAAACAGGAAATGTAAGTATGCACATCGAAATATTTTATTTATTGAAGCGAAAAAGCTTGTAAATTCATTGTTTGATTTTGACGAAAATTTCTTTCACATTGTCATTTTACAAAGAAATTAACTTTATTGTAAAAATTAAACCTTTTGCACATTTTTTGATGGATTACAGTATATTTTTTGATACATTTATTTAAATTGTAGAATACGAAAGAAATATAATTTTTGCACAGTGCACAATGTAGTAAAATTATGTGGAAAAATTAAACATAGGCCTACTTTCGTGCCAAATTTTTCTTAAAAGTTAATTTTAATTTCTCTCTCATTCATCTTTTAAGTTAAATTATACTGTAAAATCCTAAAATTAGTTACAATTTTATTTACATATAGCATATTTTTTCTGAAATCGGTTATTTTTTATGGCAAATTTTTGTGAAAGTTTAAGAAAATGGCTAACAATTTCCAAAAAATGTTAATCCATAAATCTTAATTTCATTTGAGTATAAGGTTTATAGGACAATGATCCTTGAAATTAAATAAAATCCAAGAAAAATAATCTCTGATAAAGAATGTATGGTTAAAAATATACAGAAATATAGATTAATTAGTGAAATTTTACTGAACATTACTTTTAAAAATAGCTCTAAATCAAAAATTTCTTTATGTATATTCAAAATACTGCTTTATGTCACGGATAATAGCACTTACAACATGTAGGCCAAGTTCTTCATTATTGAAGGAGATATCTTTTTAACAGAAAGAAGGAATGTAGATATTGTGTAAAACAAAAGTTTTCACCTTTAAAGAAGTGATAACAACGATTTTTCTATTTCTTTACGAACGTATAAGACAAATAACGGGCTCATACTATTGACTATTAATCAGATCACATCATAGCAAAATACGTAAACAAAAAATTGTAAAAAAATACAACTTTTTTTGTACCATTTTCGATTTAGAAATGCAAGTTCCGTTTTTCAAAAGACTCAAAGTATTTTAAGATTCCTGTTACTTGATTTTTTATTTGACACATCATAAAACAAACAATTATTTGGGAATCTGTAAAGTTCTGAGTGCTAGATTCACAAATTAAAAAAGTGACCCCTGTAGTCGAAAATAAACTTTTTTTAGATACATAGACTATTGTTACAGCTGTTTTATTTTTCATTTTCCTTGTTGTTAGTTGTATTTTTGCTGTAATTGTCTTTTTATCTGTGCCATTAAAAATGAAAAAAAAAAACTTACGTTATATTATTAAATTTACTTTTTAAATACAAATAAGTTATTCATGAGTATACGGTAATGGTTGGGAATTGATTTTCAAAAAGTTCCAATCTCCATATTGTTCAACATCTAGAATATTCTACCGTCTTGCTTAAGAATCAAAAATCATTTGAAATGGACATCACGTACACTTCAATAAAACTCTTTATGACAGATCATTGAAAGATATTATCGCCTAATTATCTAACAAATCATGGATTGTAATGAGTGGTTCTTCATTTGCTGTGCAAATGTATGCATTAATATCTCATTGGCAGGCCTCCTCGTGGTGCACCCCGGGTAACGCTAAATCTGTTACAGCCTTCATCTTTCTCTTGCAGTCTTTGCTCTCCACTCCTGGAGAAACATAATTTTTTTTATTGGACTGCAAGACTTATTATGCTCGAAAGAGCCAACATAAGGACGTAATTAAAAAAAAAATCTCATTGGTGTCCGTGGGTTCCTTCCTGTCCAATTAAGCTTTATTACATCTAATTAGATGATAGCCAATAGGATTGTAGTAGATGACATTAACTAACGTCGCAAAGGTTTGATGCAGTGCTGAATGCAGCTAAATGAAAATCAGATTAAGACAAAAAAGTTTGTTATCATCGTTACATTACATCAAATATGTGTGATTTGTGTTCACTAAGAAGTATAAAATTAGTCATGCTCTTAAATGACCGTCTCTTAGTCATGGTGACTCAACATGCAATTTTTTGGCTTTCTTTCACGTGAAGTGATGACAACTCTATTAATTCCTCAAGTTGTGGAATATACCAATTTATTAGTTAATTAAAATATGCATATATCATTTCCTTATATAAAATGATTATTTTTTTTTATTTAAGTGCTTCAATCTTTTTGCCATTATGCACTATTTGCAGTGCCGACTGCATACTTAATAAAATCATTGATATGAAAAAAATGCGTATTATTTTTTATCAAAGGAATTTTGTACGACGTTGAATAGAAAATGGCTGATTAAAATAAACTTATATCAGGAAGTGTGAATCACTGATTATCTTAAAATAAAATCTGTTTCACTTCATAACAATGATTGTAATTGATTGAAACTATTATTCTGATTTGAACAAATACTCAATAAGTATTTCAAAAGAACTGATCCGAAGCAGTGTTTTTGATCTCTTCAGAAAACTGCAGTTGTTGAACTGGTATAATGCCTAGTGATAAAAGACAGAGAAGGTTATACTACATGTCCTAGTAAAAAGCAAAAAGAGTAAAAGCTGTTTAATAAGAGCAGTGTGACTTCTTACAGGATACTTCTACTTTAAAAGCCATCTCACACCACGGTGGGAGTATTAACTGATCCTACTTGCGTTTCATATATGGAGCAAACTTCATTACATATTCTATGTAAATGTGAAATTTTTTTCCTTCACTTACATTTGAACACATGGGTCAGCATTTAACTGAACCTTAGACGCTGCAGGATATCCATGTTAAATATCTGCAGAATTTTGCTTCATCTACTGATCTCTTCAAATAAGCTTTCTAATGATATTTTTAATACCAAATATTTAGAATTAAATACAAAATTTATTATTAAAAAGAAAAGAATTTCTAATAAAGATATACATCCAATATTCGTTTAAACTTTCAGATCAATTGTAATATTAATACTAAGAAAGCCATTTTACTGAAGTAAAAGAAATCAAAATAAAAAAAATTTAATCAAAACGGTTAAAATCATATTTACGATGTATTCTTTTTGTGATTTCAAGATATTCATAAAAAGTTTGCGTTACATTTCGATATCCCTTGATCCAAAATATTGGAAATTTGTTTTAAATAAAATATTAATTTAGATTGAAATTATCCGAACTTGTTTTAATATTTTATATAATAGATTAAAAGTGTCTTATTATTTATTATTTAAATTGATGAATTTTAATTCACTCCTCAGTTTTAATCAAGACTTAAGAAATAGTTATTTGAGTGTGTATTTTTTCAGATTCGAAAAATATTATAGAAATAGTTTCTGACGTTTCATTGAAAACATGCTTTTCATGTCATTAAAAATTTAAAAAATTGTTTCCAAATGTATTGGGATGATGTTATGAGGTTAATTTTTCCTCTATATATTTATATAATGTGTTCATTTCGTTATGGTACTTTTGTAAATTGTCAAACTTTTTAATGAACTGCTGTGTAAATTTCAACTATTAGAAATTATTAAAAGAAAATTTTATACGAAAAATTACCAATAACCCTTTTTTCTGAATATTTTGATTTGTCAAAAAATAAATTTTGATATATAGTGTAATTTTTTTTATTCAAACTTACCCCATATGCAATCAGTAAGTATGCAAAGGAAATATCTTTTAAAATACTTCGCTACTTCTAAAACATACATCAAAAAATTTTTGTCAAAAATTAAAAAATGTTTTGCACTTTTCTAAATTTCTGCGTTTAATTGAAACAACGTATATACGTTTAATAGAAACAATATATGATTGGACTTTTTTTTCGATAAAAGATTAATTCTTTTGAAAATAAGCTATTGAATAGAAAAATTAATGAAGAATAACATTTTATAATACAGTAGTTGCATTTTATTTTTCGTAATCAAAATAGAGCATTTACTAATATCTTCAAAATTTCTTTTTATATATTCACATTTTTTGTTCTACTGTTATTCTTATACTTATATATTTTTAAATTTATTCTATAGAATGAAAATATTATAACCTTATGTAAACTTAATTTTCAATAGTATGAAAAAATTTATAAATTTCATAGAAATCTCAAAACATTTATGTATATGAACACTTTTTATTCCTAAATGTATTGTTTTAAAATATCTTCATGTTTATTGAATGTTTTCAGATAAGGACATAAAAAACCATTTCGGATAAATTTTGTTCTAAAAATAATTTTTAGATGGAGTTATACAGTATGCAAATGTTAATTATTTGTATATACATCACTATTAAACTAATTGTATACCTTATTAATGAATTATGCGAAATCATTTTGGATAAATTCTTTTTCAATATGTAATTTCTAGGATAAAAATGTTATATACGATACACAAATATTTGTTATTTATAAATATACTGGTTTGTTATATATCATAGTAAGCAAATATTTATGCACTAATATAAGCATATTAATGTGGTTTTAAATGTTAAAACTGTCTTCAGATTATTTTCATACTTTTGCTAAAGAATTTTGAGAAATTATTTTGAATGATTTCCGTTCTAAAAAATGTAATGATATTTATGAATGAAATTATAGTAGGTAAATATTTGTTATATTCGTCAATATATTACTTTAAACTATTTTTAAATTAATTGAATCTTTTGTTATGGATGTGCGAGAAAAAATTTGATATACTTTGTTTTAAATGTGATTATATGTTTGTAATATTAATTCTATGCTAATAAATAGTCACACTTAGAATATTGAAAAAAAATACTCATAAAAATGGAATTGTTTACCGATCTATTTTCATTAAAGAAAAAATTAAAATGGAACATTATTATTATTATTATTATTATTTTTGAAACTGTGATATATGAGATTTTTAGTTTTTATTATCGACTTCGTTGTGTATTTGGTCTTTTGCTATTACTTTTATCAAAATTCTGATAAAAAGTTTAAACAACATTTACTACTTATGAGAATGGTAAAAAATGAAATGATATCGGGTAAAAATGAAATATACAATAATAGCAAAGCTGAAATTTTAATGATACCTCAGACGTCAATGCCTCGGAATTACTGGGGATATTATATTCATAGGTTTAAAAAAAATCAACAATATTCTATTACAATTATACTTATAAATAAACCGCACAAAACTTTGGAATAAGGTCTGAAAATTTCTTGCATAATGGAGCTTTTGCATTTAAAATTACAATAATAAAATAATCAAAATTTTCAGTACATAGTAAATAAAAAGGAAACAAATATGAAATGCAGAAGTATGTTTAATCATTTACTCGTAGCTGAATAATTAGTATGTCTGATATTAATGTTACAATTTCAATAAAAAGCTTCATGTATTCTGTATTAATTACAAATAATAAGCAGTAAAATGATGACACATCTGAAAGAAAAGAGATTTCTTACTATTGATCTCTCTGAATAAATAGTTATTGTAATCAATTTATAAATTTGATAAAAATGTAGCACTATTTAATGGTATACAGTTAAATAACAAGAAATAAAATTCGTTATAAATATGGAGTAAAAGAAGAATTTTATCATGGACATCTAGCTGAACAGTTGTGCTTTTTATCAAAATTTTATAATTTTCTAAAACATTTTACATAATAAAGATCTAGATAAATAATAAGAAATTAAATGTTAACAAATGTATAATAGAGTAGAAAATTTCTAATCTTTCTTTCTAAATAATAGTCGTTTTTTTATTTATTTTAATAAAATATTTAACGTTATGTAAATGTACTGACAATAGTAAGAAATGAAATATTAGCAAATCTCAAGTGAAATTCGGAAATTCTTGTTTTCTTTCTCGCTAAGTGATTGAGACTTCGTTTTTTTATTTTACTACTTTGATAAAGTATTTAACAGTGTTATTCACTAACTACATCAGCAAGAAATGAAAAGGTAGCAAATGGGAAATTCAAGGTACAAACTTCTTTCTATCAATCGCCCTGAATAACTAGGCATTTGTTGTTAGTTTTGGAAATTTATTAAGGCATTTAACACTAAGAAGATGACTACAATAATAAGACATGAAAAGGTAGCAAATTTGAAATGTAAGGAAGAAACTTCTTTCGATCGATCTCACTGAATAATTAGACATTTGTTGTTAATTTTACAAACTTAATAAAACATTTAACACTAAGAAGAACTAATTACAATAATAAGAAATGAAATATTAGCAAATCTGAAACGAAAGCAGTGATTTCTTCCAACCGATCTTATTAAGTAATTTTTCAAATTTAGTAAACATTTTAACATAATACTAGTTACAATAATTAGGAATAGAAGTGAGGGTAAATTTGAGATTGCGGGGGTGTATTTTCTTCTATGTATCTCTTAAACAACTGGGTTATTGTTATTGTAAAATCTTAACAGAATGAAGATCTAATTACAATATTAAAAGATAAAATAGTACAAAATCTGAAATGGATGATGGATTGTAGATCTTCCTGTATAATTTGTTATTAATTTTAAAACTTTATAAAGCAAAAATTGAGCACTACAATGAGCTAACTACAATGATAAGCGAAATGGCAGTAATTGAGGAGGGTGGATCTCATTCTCAACTAGCCTGTCAACAAAGCAAACATGCACTCACCCGGAAGACTTCTTCCTGCCAGACATCTCAACAAAATCTCAAACTGAGTCTGTTTGTATCCACAAAGGCCACGTGCACCTGGAGCGGCACCACAAACAACAACTAACAATCAAACGACTGTGGAAAAAAAAATAAACAAGGAAACACAAAGAAATGTATATCACGTACGGGAGACAAAACGCTCACAAACACACAGGGAAACGAGCAGACTGTTACAAGATAGACAACACATAGTGTCAACAATTAGAAACAGTGTTTATTACGCGTCGTGATTAGTAGGACGGGATGGATTTCTTGTTGTCAGTGTATGAAAATGCTTAGGCACGTGAACGCGATTCGACCCCCCCTTCGCGGGCGGTCTTCATAGTCGTCTGCTAGAAGAAAATCAGGGCTTCCATGTAGTGGCCTGCCGCCACCCCTGGCGCTGCGATCGTGAAGTGTTGGAAAACACCCTCTATTACTTGTGCTACCTCCACATTCAATCGAAGATTTAGAGGAGAGAGAGAAGGAGGATGGAGATGTGGGGAAGAAAAAAATAATACAGCATCCAGGCTGTACATCTTGAGTGTGAAGGGCATTGGTACTTGTTCTCCGATTGTTTCTTTTACGATTGTGAAAGAAACTAGGATTTATGTCTTTAATTTCAGAATTGAGGAAAATAGAGCGTACTTATATTCTACTTTTAGATTTCGATAAATAAGACACACATATTTTTTCTTCCTTGAGAGTTTAATAACTACATGAATTCTAGATTTATTTTAGATTAATAAGGAATTACTTAAAAATATTATGAACTAATTTTAATTGGAAATTCAGTATTAATTATATGCATTGAATTGGAAAAAAATATATCTAAAGCTAAATAATTTAATTAAATTACATCATAAGAGTGTATGGGGATACAAATTTGAAAAATGTAATTATATATATACATACATACATGTATATATATATATATATATATATATATACATACATACATACATATATATATATATATATATATATATATATATATATATATATATATATATATATATATATATATATATATATATATATATATAGAAAGAGAGAGAGAAAATCATTTCAATAAAATGTACAAAATTGATTTACCGCTGATACAAATATACTTTTAATACTTGCATCAAAAATGTATCTGAAATAATTTTATTAAAGTCTATTATCGAGGAAATTTTCTAAATTTATGAGGGAGATGCATTAATACTAAAAATGCATTGTAAAAATAAATTAACTATTTACATAATGCATTTAAAAATAATAATAATTATATTAATAATTTAAATTATAAAACGATTATGTATAAAAATAATTAATTAAAACCCGATATTAATGGTTAAAAATGTCTCGATTAATGTATTGAATTTAAAAGCTAATTTACATCTTTCAAAAACTTATATTTATTTCTAATTAGACTTATTTAGAAATTTCTGTTACATAATACTTTTATTCTTAAATTTTTTATTTGAAATTATTCACATGTGGCTTATAATAATTCGTAAAATAATTTCACAAGAGCAAATTTTTGAGTGACTATTTCGATGCAGTTGCTAAAGATGAATTAACCTTGATAGTCACTTATCGGTAAATTTTTTTGCACACGAGAGATGATTAGATCAAAATCCACAGATCTGAATGGGAATCCATCGGTTCCACGAACAGTGGAACCGATGAACAGAGCACTTACCATTCGACTGCCAGATTAGCTCTGTTGTGGCAGAGTACCTTAACAAATCATTTTTGAAAATGTTTGTTATAGGAACTAGAAAATATTTCCAACACTATAGTTTAAACTAGGTATTTTCTTACCAACACTTATTACCGTCCTGGAAAAACTCAATTCGAATTACGATATTAATAACTATTCAACAATTAACCAAGAATTTTGTTGATGGAGTTTACAATGATAATAAAGTAAAGCATTTGATGATTTAGATTCTATGTAGGATTAACAAATTGACAAAAAATAATTGTAAAGTAATAAATTTAATTTTAATATTCTATTCACAAACAAATAATAGTATTGAATTTGTAATTTTATTTAATATAAAATTTCACTATACTATGTAGAAAATTAATTAAATTTATTACTTAATGATTTTCTATTAATAATTGAATTAGTATTTATTAATCTATTAAAAAATTTCTGTCTGCTCTATATTCAGTTATCGGTGTATATATATATCTATATCTATCTATATATATATATATATATATATACATGCATATATATATATACACATATATATTTTTATATAGACACATATATATATATTTATGTATATATATATACATATAATTTTAAAATTTTATTAATAAATTAATGTGTGTTTAGTTATCTTGTAAGAGAAAGTTTAATGTGTCGCTATATTTGTATTTTATTGGCTAATAATTATGGAATAATATAATTTTTCATTTTTATTCTAAAGAAATCATAAGTTAATTAAATAATTCCACCTAAATGTGAAATGATATATATATATATATGTATATATCGAGAGAGAGAGAGAATACCGATTCCTATAATTAAAAATAAATTACTGAACACATTTTGTAAATTGAATGTTATGTGAGTATATAATTTATAATTAATATATTTTTCAAACAATTATGTATTTATTATATATAATTTAAAAAATTTTATTAATAAATTAATGTGTGTTCACTGATCTTGTAATAGAAATTTAATCTTTCGTAATGCATTCCTCACATGTACTCATATTTTATTGATCGAAAATTATGAAATGATATAGTTTTCCAATGTTGCTCTAAAGAAAATGTAAATTATTAATTTATTGTAAATTACTTAAATTATATTTCTTTGAAAATATGAAGTTTTCAGTCTTATTACACAGTGAAATTCAGTGTGCAAGGAGTTGCTCTTTTTTCTATAAGTACATGTATAGAAAATCTAAAATCGAAACCAACTCCCCTTACAGATGGAGGAGTTCTTCGAATGTATTTTTGGAAATCCCATGAACTCCAAATGATGACTTAAATGCGAAGGAACAAATAATATTTGCTCTTTCCGAGTCCTTGGATGAAGAAGACGGATGCCTGATCGAACTCGCAGGCGGCTCTGCGACTCTGTCATTAAGGTGTCCTGACGCCAGACCACGTGACTGCCCCCAGTACTTCACTCCAGGCTTTTATAGTGGTTCCGTGGAATATTAATGCAAATCATTTATTTTCATGAAGTTTATTTCCAAAGATCCATTCAGGAGAAGACGGAGCTTCTCGGAGATTTCCATAGGAAAATCAGCTAAATTTAAATATATGGAGAGAAAGGGTTTCTTTCTTTGTGGATATTTTTAAGCCCGCAGTTCTCTTCGCTCATAAACCTTTCTGTTTCGGCTTTCCTAAGCAAAGTTTGAAAAATGTTGTTTATAGTATCCGCTTTAGAAGTGCTCGATAAAGGTTGAAGAGTATGCTTTTTTAAGTATAAAACAAAACTTGTTTTAAAATTTTTTTATTATTTATTATTAATTAACATAATTAGGTAGGATAATGATTGGAATAACTATTGTAGAAATAATTTTAAATTATTACTTCATTTTTAAATATATAACCTATAATAAATGTATAAAAGTAATGTAATGAACAGCCCGTCCAAAATTTCTTCCTTTTATTTATTAAGGATGAATGAATCTTGGTTAAGAAATGAGTAGCTCAGCCCGAAAGCAAGTGGATTTAATAATCGGCTTTTTTTTAATGAAGATCATCTATTAAAGTTTATACTCTTAAAAATTTCACTCAGCAAATGTAAATTCTTTATTTCTTAAGAGTAATGTTAAAGAATAGTGATAAAAAAGCACTGATATAGAAAAGTATCACTCTACCAGTAAGGCAGCGGGGTCCACTACTCAAAACATCAATTGAAGACTTTTAGCCCCGTTAAATATTCCCTTAAAAATTCAATGTCTTTATCTATTTAAAAACTATAATAATCTGATAAATGCCGATGTAGCTGTGGCTAGAATGTGGAAGGTTCAAGAACTGACACAGCCAAAGACTATCATCCTGAGAAATGTTGCATTCATTACAAGTATTCTCAAAAAAATTTCTGCCTTCTAGTTACTAAAAAATCTCCGCAACCTGATAAAAAAAGCGTTTCTGTGTGAGGAAAGCAGTGGATTCAATACCCAACTCATTCTGCAAAGATCATCTAAATGATAGAGTTTATGATCAGTAAAAGCTTCGTCAGGTTTGATGTTTCTACACTGCTGGTGGGATTGAGTAGAATGGTTTTTAGTTCTGGAGTCAAATTGGATGTATTTTAAAATTTTTCGTACTTTACCCTTTTTAAATATTGACGGATAGTGGTAACTTGTGAAGAAAAGGAATCACTTATGCGTTTTAAAAGTTACTAGTTCAATGACCGACCCAGCCAAAAATTATTCTGTTAAGGTTTATTTTCTCTTCTGTTAAATAGAGAATGTGTCCCTCCATGAGAGTGACAAGGAGAGGCTTCTGCTTAACTTCCTCCGAAGTTAATTCAAAATTAAAAGGTCATTGCTTATGTGTAAGATCTTTGGACAACAGAAATATGAAGTTATTAACACCACAATAAGCTCGTTACTATAAGAAAATAACGCTACTCTGTAACTATTAACTATTACAGATTAATTTGTATCATTGAGTTTGAGATAAAAGTCATAAAATGGAGAGCTTATCTTAAAGAAAATAATCCCACTGTGGCATGGTAGTGCTCCCAAGCTTTAGGTCCAAAGTTCTGTCTTCGGGCTTGGCAAGGTTTTCTCAGCCACTCGATAAAACCGAGCACCGAGCATGCTTGGAGACTAAACGCTGGGACTTTTGCTTGAAATTGACCTTCTAACCGGGATATATATCTCGCAACCCAGGTCCCCCTATCATGAAAATAGATATAGGCACTATAAGCCCTTGTCCCACCTATGGGTGTTATGCCATTGAATTTAGTTTAGTTCTTCTTAAATAAAAAAATCATTTCCAAGAAAATTAGGAAAAGCTTAATCTATCACTATAGTTATCAATGATTTCTACATTCAAATTTGATAAAATGTTCGAAAAATATTAAACACAATATATATTATTAATATTTATTATACACAATATATATTTATTACAAATTACATCATATAAGGATACCTTCATTTAACCATTAGTTAATGTTAACAGTGTCTCAAGAAAGAAATTATTGTTTATTATTTTTCTATGAGTGAAATAAATAAAATTTTATGAACAAGATATACTCTCTCTTTTTTTAAAAAAATATTTTAAGTGATTTCAACACTATTATAAATAATAACTGTTTTGCATGCATATAATGAAAAAATTAAGCATTTGTGATTTATATTTAATTGATGAAACAACTTAATGTAATTTTTTTTCAAAATCTTCTCATTTACTATTTTATAGTAACTAAGAAAGAAAATTAAAAATACATTTTTAATATAAAATATTATTATAAAATATTGAAATATTTTTGTTGAATATGGATCTTATTAAAATTATTAGAATAAGAAAAAAATGTTAAATCTTAAAATGAAAAAATTCGATTAGCAGGAATGTAGTATGTAAAATCTGAAATAATATTTCCGAAAAAATCTAAATGAATCTAATAATATAATTATTATAATATAAAACTTAATAAAATAAACTCTCTTCCTTAACTCAAAATAATTGATTACTTTTATGTAAAAATTGAATGAATGATTGAATTTCAAAAACTGAAATTTTGAAATGTTGATTGCAAATAAAGCTATCAAATTAATGAAGCATTGGTCTAAGAATTTATTTTTATTTTAAATATCTGTTTGAAAATATGTGGTTAAGAAATATATAAATTCTTTTACATTATCTAGTATCATACAGTATTTGATGTCTATAAGAATCCAAATTTGAATTTACAATTTCACCTTCCTTTATTTAAAATATATATTATAGAAAATTTCCATATAAAACTAATTAAATATTTCTGTTAAAATTTAACTCTTGTTTGTTGTATGGCAATTTTGTTTCTGATTTAATGAGGAAAATTTTAAAGGAACTTGAGCCCATTTTTTACAAATCTGCTTTTAATTATTTCAGCAATATTAATTAAAAGAAAATTTTTAACATTGGCATAAGCAAGGCAATAATATTAAGATTAAAAAGAGATTATTTGGAAATATTGCAATTATTAATTTAAAATTCCATTAATTAATTAAACTTTTGAAGATTTTAATTGTCTTTGCCTATTTAAACTAACCATAAATTGGATGTTTTGTCATGTCTTTTCCATTTTGGTTTTTCTCCTGCCTTTTTGTCCATGTGTTAATGTCTTGAATCAATGGAAAACGGCATCTCAAACCGATGTTTTGCTTCTTACATAAGAAATCGTTTTATTAACAAATTGAATTTCGACACTATTTTCAGACATTCGATGGAGAACTTCGCCTTGTTTCCTTCCGCTCTAAGAATGCCGCTCTAAGATTGCGCTCTAAGAATGCGATTGGAAGACAGACAGCAAATTTATCGACAAGTTAGATTTACAAAACAGTCTCAATACGATGCGTGATGTGGATGGAACTTTATCTGACGTCATGGATACTTTAAACCAATGAGAATCGTAATAAATAAAAGTACTCAGGATCTCCTCTTGAACAAAAAAAAAAAAAAAAAACCCTTTATTAAAAAGGTGTATAAATGAACTTAAAATTTTACGTGAAAGTAATTCAACGGAGGTCTAAAATCAAAAAAATTAATCAGTGGAAAATGTCATTACAGGATGGAAAGCTATTAAGAAAAGAAATTAAGTTTTTTTAAATAAAATCTGAAATTAACTACTTAAAAAGAGATAAACAATATAGTGTACATTTTACACTCAAATAGGCAATGTTTTTAATATATATTATTTTCTGTGTTAGCAGGGCCGAACTGGTCATCGAATGTTCAGTACTGTGGTTTCTAGTTCAAGAGTTCGTATGTTTAATTCCCGTCTCAGGAGTGAATGATCATAGTGATTCGGGATTTTTTTCAAATGGCAGATCTCAGTTTAATAAGTCTTTAACTAAAAAAATCACTGTATAGTAACCAACAAATCATTTTGTTTGTAGGAAAATGTATTGTTTGCTGCCCATTATTATTCAGAATATTAATATTTTATTCATTCAGCCAATTTATAATTATTTTAAAAGTGTAGTTTAGTTTACATATTTTTTACATCCGAACTGATATATTAACTGATATATTGAAATATTAAAATTTAAAAGGTTTTTTTCTCCTAACGCCCGACTACTCTAAGGCCTTTGCGCTATTTTGTTTTATAATGGGCGAAGTGATGATATATCATAGAGTGGGGCACTCAGAGAGTGTGCGATCTTTGCCCCGAAAGTGAAGTGATAAAGAAAGACAAACACAAAGAAAGAAAAAAACATCCATGCCCGAACCAGGATTCGATATCGGTACCTACGGCTTCGAAGTTAAGGACGAGAACCTCTCCTTCATCAGTCGACAAATTTAAAAACTTATATGGTAAATATTATGGTACTTCTTTTGTTATACATATCATTATTATTATATTTGTTATATATGCAATATATGGTAAAGTATTTCTATTGTTTTGGAAGAATTTTTACATTTTTTTACTCACATGAAACTGTTGAAATAATTTTCGAATTTTTAACTTGGATTCCTAACAGACATTCATTGATTATCCAAGTATATTTTGAGTTTATCATTTAATTCATTTTTGAGAAAATGATGGTTATCTGGAGTTATAATTCACAGATATTCACCGCACACCAAGTTGATGACATGAAATATCTCGACATTGAAAGAGCATTAAGAACATTCTGAAGGAAGCGATATTAATTACCGCTGAAAAGGAATGCCACGCAGGTTTCTGTTTGCTGTCGGTCACACCAGACGCTACGCCCTATTTGCTCGAAGACCATTTATTCCAGCAGAGCTTTTCACGCCAGATGACCATGATTTTACGTCACAGGCACCATTCCGAGTGTCACGGTGCAACAAGCCTCTACTAAAATTTTGTGGTTGTGTCTGCAGTTTGAAAAACAGTTACGATGTCAATCGACTCTTTGAAAAAAGACAGAACTTCAGTATAACAAACAGTTTCTATATCTGAATTGCAATTGCAAAGGCTTTCAAAGATAAAAAGAATCAAAACATTTTAATTTAATACAGCGAAAATACTTCTGTTTTACTAAATACGGAATACAGCAATGCAATGAAAATAATAATTTCAGAAGTCACGTTTCCTTCTATACTTATTTATTCTACTTTACAATTACTTTGTTGCTTATTTATTTTTAAATGTTACTCTTAGAATCAAATGCATAATAGAAAATTTCTGTAATATAAATTTTTAAAATTATTATAAATTGTTGACTGTCTTTAAAAAAAATTAATATAAAATGTCTTTAAATTTTTTAAAATTTTTATAAATTAATTATCTAACAGGCTTATGGGATGTAACAAATGCAAAATGTGAAATTAAAATACAAATAATAATTTATGAAATATAGTTTTCTTTTTTTATTGGTGTGTTCAAATTTATGATACTTGTATATGATTCTAAATTTCTGCTTTTCCTAGTCTAATTAATATTTAAAATGATCTTTAATGCTCATTAAAATCGATAAGAATGTTGAAGATTTATAAAAATTTGTTGATGGATATTCATATTTTAAAAAATACAAAACAACGATAACAAAAGGTAATAGTTTAAAATTTTAAATTTTTATCGATTTATTTAAATTTCAAACATTTTTGCTTATTTTTTAAATGTTACTTTTTTTAAAAAACCGAAGTGATTGATGAAATATTCTGTTAAAAAAAGGTATAAATCTTTATCAATTGTTGAATAGTATTTAAGCTCGTTGTTGTGTGTTCATGCTTTTATTAATATATAGAATGTTACATTTAAGTACATGTCTAATTTTAGAAATCTATGATTATTTATTCATTTTTTAAAGTTACTTCTTTAAACGTATTTCTTTCAAAGTGCTTCTTGAGAAATTTGATGTATTATTAAAATATTCTGTAACGCTATTTTTTTAAAAGTTCCGCAAATTGATTTCTATATTAGAAACTGTAGGTAAGTGGACACAATGAAATGTAAGCAAATGTTTAGAAATAAAATTCTCATAATAATTTATAAAATTCAATATTTCATTTATAAATTTATTCGAGTTGAAAATTCTTATGCTTATGACTTTTTAAATGTCACCTAGAATCACCAATTCATTATCAAGTTAACTATTCTCTAGTGCTAAAAACTATTTGGGGGTGTAATTTCTTACTAATATGTAAAATATAACTATTATTTTACAAGAAAAAAATAAAACGCAAACAAAAGTTTAGGAAATCAAATTTTATTATCTTGTTCTAGTTTTCAGCATTTTTGTTCACTTTTTTTAACATGCGACATTCGTGTAACCGATTTATAATTAAAATATCCAATTATCTAAACATGATACAAAAATCAAATTTTTATTTACTACATGGTTTTTAATACTGTATAATATTAAAAGTTAATGCAAGGCAGTACGTTTCAAAAGTATGGTCAAGTCTTTTATATGTTTAAATAGAAATTTTTAAGATTAGAGTGGTCTGCTTACAAGCGATGCTACTATAAGCACGTCATTAATAATAAATATAAATATACTTTGAGACCCTGACTGATTGATTGCTTTTCAGAAATGTACTAATAGCAATCTAATCAAGCATTCACAATATTATTGATATTTATTAACTAACTAGCTACATTGTAGACTACTTTTTATTGAATAAAAAAACTTAATCATCGTATTTAGAATGTGTACTTCATGGAATAAAATGAAATGGGATGAAACCTTTATTTTTAATTAATCTTTTTTAATATATATATATATATATATATATATATATATATATATATATATATATATATATATATATATATATATATATATATATATATAGTAACGAAAATAAAACTTGTAGTTTTATTTTAATAAATTGAAGCGATTCTTTTCAAGAATAATTTTATTCATAATGAGAAACTTACATATTAACTTCTTTCTATTTAAGATTTCGATAATATTTTATTAATGCTTCATTTTTTTTAAAGAAAAGGTAAATATAATAACACAGATTAATATTAAAATTAATCCATGTTTGAATATGTACTTCAAGAAATCATAAATGCGATGTTAAAAGCTTTATATTTTCCAAGACTTTAAAATTAGTCACACTCAATAAAATTGTTAAAATATTTCATTAATATTAAATAATTTTGGTTCCAAATGTTTCCAGTATTCGAAAAATACTGATCTTTTAAAAGCACCCTAGTATGAATTCGTGATTTTCCTGAATTAACAAATGAATCACCATTTTGGAATTTTAATATCCTTTTACTAAGGAGGATGTTTTTGCGTTAAAATATTTAAAACATGATTAGATTTCATTAACTTAATAATACTTGTTTAAGATATAAGATTCAAAACCATTAAACCTAAAGTTCCATACATTTTATGAAAACAACTTTCGTCAGAGATAGTTACCAGTTTTGCTAGCATTGAGGCAGGAACACTTAGGAAAGAGCAGGTACGAATTTCTAATTTTTAACGAAAATTACCCAATATTATATTAATTACCGAAGACATATCAAATTTCAAAGCATGGTAAAGAGTTTTGCGAATCTAATTACACATAACGGAAGAAATGCCTGGCGTTTCTGAATCACATTCGCTTAACGACAGGTTTACATGATCATTAGTTAAGCAGAATGAAAAAAAAAAAATACAGCAAATCGAACATTTCCTCTGGATGTAGAAAACCAAACTTTAATTACCTTCAAAGGTTAGAATTAATGAAGCTTGTGTGTTACTTATTTATTTTACGCCCCAACTGCCATTTGACTTTAGGAGGGATTCATTAATATAATCATTTGAAATGGAATCGGCACCAACTTGTATTTAAAATTGATCGCGTATTTAATTTTTAAGAAATTATTCTACAGGATTCAATATGTTTTTTAAAGTAATTTCTGTTCGATAAAATAGTTCTCGTTCAATTTATTTTAATTTAATTAGAGGAATTTCTTGTCAAATTAACAAATGTATCATATTTACGAATACTAATATTTTAATATAATTACTAAATACCGAAAATTATGTAGCAGCAATATAAAAGTGATTTTCAAACTTTTTGTCGCTGTACACTTTTAATGATTTCAAAATTTGACAGCATACAAAGAAAAAGATACGTTTAAAAACTGTTCACTTACCTATTAAAATACTGTATAAAGTAAAATAGTATAATATGTACTGCAGAAATAAAAGTACGTTCATTACCTTATTCGTAATAAAAATCATTATAATTTTTACAGTATGCATTTCTAAAATTTGGCAGCAAACCTTAAGAATTTGCCGCTGCATAGCCGTGCATAGCGGTTGAGAATCACTGACATGTAAGTATTTAAACTATATCTTGATAACAGATCATAACAGGTCACCAAACCAATCACTAGACAATTTACTCGAAGTCAATTGTATTTTCTAAAAAAGAGTGTAAT
Organism: Latrodectus elegans; assembly: GCA_030067965.1. Classification (NCBI taxonomy): domain Eukaryota; kingdom Metazoa; phylum Arthropoda; class Arachnida; order Araneae; family Theridiidae; genus Latrodectus; species Latrodectus elegans. The sequence continues at coordinate 21,545,679 of CM057820.1, read as the reverse complement.
AATGTGAGGAAAGAGAGAAACATCTATACATTTATTGTATCCTCTTAAACAATAGGCGTTATTTATAGCTTGGTGAGAATTTCTGATGGACGCCATACTTTTTCTGGTGCACCTTGATTTCCACAGAAACCAGAATGAAAACAATGAGAACCAGAATGGAAATATGGCCAAGCTATAATCACTCGCACATTATTTATGACTTTCATGACTCAGCGATTGCTTTCGGTATGAAATTAAAAGGCTTGTCTTTACCATACAATTTTCGCCACGTGAATTCCGCAAAATAAGACTTTAGTTGGTGACGAGCCATAGCGTTTTGCCCTTTTGTTTCTTATTGAGTTCCACAATCTTTCCACATTTTGAGAAATGAATATCCGTTGTTGGGACAACAAAACTAAAGTATGATTCATAGTTAAATGGCTGTAACCAACCTATTCAAGCTTGTTCGTTCTGTAGACTTGCCAACAATCCGAATAAAAATTGTCGATACTTCCACTACATAATCTATAATCGTTGATATTAATGTGCTTGATTCTCGCTTTGGAACCTGAACATGGAAACAATTACCACTTTCATGGCATTCCAGGTAGAATATTCATTATTATGGAAGTAATCTATAAGAGTTGTTTTATAAGAGTATACCATCAAGCTCTCTTCAATTCCAACTATTTTTTTATAAAAATAGTTGGAATTGACCAATTCCACCAATTCGTCCTTTCGATTTTCGAAGTAAATTTAGAAAACAACCTCTTTCTATAACTGTTCCAATTAATCATAGTATTTGAACAAATGTTTAGCTGTTTATCGCATTACTTGAATGAAATTAAGTTTTCTATAAAGAAGCACATGAAATTAACTCAGTGCTGTTAAAAAAAAATTCTGAAACCACAAAATCAGGTGTCCGATTGAAAATTCTTTATTTGTTGATAGTTTTTCACATGGCATCACCATTTACTTTCTTTTCCGTACAGTTTCCTTTCGTATCCATATTCTATTGAGAGGTAGTATCTCTTTTTCATAAAAAAATGAAACATCTCCACTCCTTGGTAAATTAAAAATTGTCAAAATTTTGTATAAAGTTTAAAATGGGAAAAAGTATTATTTTTCAACACTGCTAACTGAAAGTGAAAATGTTTTTGAATGCGCCTTAGATTTGGCCATTTTTTTTTACATAATTTGGCGATTTATTCCGGTCGCCGTGTAAATCAGGGTGCTACATTTAGCTAATGTATATACCATAATATTATTTGCTTGAACGTAAAATTGTTTTCACAATCTATGCAACAAATAGCTTCAATGATCTTCTTTTATATTACAACACTGAATTATTTAGATTGACTTTCCCCAAATGTTTCGCTGCTTAACTTGTTGTTCCTTTATTTTAAGGTGTGTACGTAATATATATATTTTATGGCAAATAATTTATTTTTTTACGTTATTTGATGATATAACAAATCATCATAAAAGCACATGAATTGATGAATTGGATGTACAAGCTATGTAAATTGTAAAGGGAACGAATACAATGATGTAAATCATCAGAAACTCTATTAGATTAAAAAAATTATATTATATTATATATATATTAAAAATTATATTATATTTTCTCTTCGAGAAGAAGAAGAAAACAACAGAGGAGGGAATACGTGGTCGTTGTTTATATGTTTTTTATACTCAGACCTTTTGAGATCTACGAAAATCGAATGGATAAATAGAAATGCTTTTTACCAGAAGTATATATTCGTGTGAAATTCTAATTTCTTTTTCTCTTCATTTCATTATACAAACGATTAATACAAATTCATCGAGGATTACTGTGTACATTTCACAAGATGAATCGTAACTCATGTTTATTTTCTATTTCCCTCCAGAAAGGGAACAGACAATACTGAAGCGAGGATCTGATGACGTTATACCCAAGTAACTTATTATACTAAATTACGTGTATGAGCACATGTTTAGAAATTCACGTATAAATAGTCAGTAGTTGTATAATTCTTAGTTCAGTAGTAATTTTTAATTAAATTCCTGAATAAATAAAACTAAACGAATTGAATCGTGTCTGTCTCGGTGTTTATGACAGCAATTTAAATATTCATAAAATGATAATAATCAGAAACATTGATAGTTTGATCATCAACTTTTTGAGTTTTATAATGTGAACATTAACAGTATAAATAAAAATTCTACATAAATAAAAATTAAGGCATAACTTTAACTTAATTCTAATTACTTTTTGTTAATGTCATTTTAATTATTTCTGTAAAATTTTATCAATATTTATCCATTATAATTAATTACAATAATTTTAGTTATAAATATCATGTGTTTATTAAATAAAATTAAAAGAATAATCCCCTTACATTAATTTTCTTAATAAAAAATATAATGTATTTTTTTAATAATATTTAAAACTTAATAAACTACATATAATAACTTGCATATAAAATTAACTAAATATAGCATAATAAAATAACTTACATATAATAACTACATATAATAATTTGAAACCTTATTCCTTTCTATAAAAATACGATTAAAAATATTTTCGAAGTTAAAAGTTCAGCATTCATAAAACATATATAATTTTTGAAGTATTTATAAGCATATATAAATTATATCAAATGTAACTCATAAAAATGGGGAAAATAACAAGGAAAATATCAATTTAAAACATGGTTTATTTTACCAACAATTCATTTAAGTATCAGTAATGCAATTGCTATCGAAAATAGTAATCATTACAGTTTATGTGAAACTCGAAATGTATTCAAGAGCATAAGAATTTGGATGAATTAAATAAGTGACCTGAAAAAGAAGAAATAAAGGATTTATATATAGAAACCCTTATCTTCAGTTTATAAAAGTTGCAACAAGAATAACTGGCAAAACTTTTCAATTAAGGTTAAAATTGCTTTAAAATGAAGTTGCAGATAAAAGAAAAAAAATTTTTTTTTCAAAGCAGCTACCATTTTTTTTTTTCAATTGATTTGTTAAAATAGAGCATATGTACTTACATCGATTAATCGATTTGCTCCATGTAATCGACCACTAACAGTAGGAAGGTCGGTCATCGGAATCGAGGCAGATAAAAGATTCATGGCCGGGGTGTGAGAGAGTGTCCTCTAGACCCGACGTCTGCGATCAGGACAGTTGCAAATAATATGATTTTGTTGGAAAAAAAAAAAAAGAAATATTGAAAACGTATTTTTATACTATCCTGTTTCTTCCGTTTCCATTTCTTCGATTTACTTTAACACGATAACTAAATGTTCCCTTAAAAGCTTTTACTTTAGTTTACTTGGATGTATACGAAGAAATAAAAAAGAAAAAATGCGATTGAGGAGAATATTGAATGACAAAGTTAGAGCGACTTGGGCTTGCTTTTATTTATTCATATTCATTCAATTATTTATATATTTTAAAAAAATAGTTTAATACTCTGTATCTGTTATAAGGGAATATCATTTGCCCATGTTTGTTAAAAGCACTATCATCTGAAACAATGGCGACAATATTATTCATGTATCAGTACTGAATGTTTGTTTTTATCTTAACATTCAGTACTGATACATGAATCCTATTTGTGGCTTATGTAAAACAAATATTAACTGCATCCGCAAATTGAAAATAAAATTTGAAATATTTTAGCCATCAAATAAATTTAAAGGAATTCATATAATCAGCAAATTTTAAATAAATTTTACAAAAATGTATTGATACTTCTTCATCGTTAACTCATTGCTTCGCTTATAGCGAGTTTGATGTAAATTTTAGAAGTCTATTAATATTTCCTTTTGTCAAATATTGAAAAAGCCAAATGTTTTTTTATATGTTTTTCCACAAAATTTATTTTTTTCAATTTTCTCCCGAGTGTATTATAACAGAATCGAATCGTACACTTAATCACAGTTGGTGAAAATTGAATAATGGTTAAAAAAAAAAAGCACAATTTGCAAATCCTAACAATTTTATTATTGTGCTGTGAATAAATCTGGAATGTAATTTTAGATTATACATCCATTACATCAACACATTGTAAATACATCTAAGAGCATTTTTCATGAAGTTTTGTTTTGGTATTGCTGATAAAAATGAATATTATAATCAAAATATAACTTATGATCTAGTTTATATTCATCTATTCAAACATGCTTTTTAAATAAAAGCAATGAAGGTACATGCACTCAGTCTCAAACAGTTTACTTTTATCATTATTGATGAAAAAAGAATATAATACGACAAAATGATGATGATCGTCATAATTTTCTAATCGTCCTAATTCTTCATCTAATCTATGATCATCCTAATTTTTCCGTTTTTTTATTTGTTTTTATCAGATTTATTCATTGTACAACATAATTAGAAGAAATGAACTTATAACAATTTAACATGGTACGATATCTTATTCGCATTTTTTGTAAAGAAATTAATCACAATCATATTCCAACTCATGATAGTTATTCACTACCAAAATTTATTCATTAAAATAGGCTTTCTAAACTTGAATTTTATTGCTTGAAATTTCGTGTTGGCCTCTTTTTGATAGTAAAAGAACCATAACCATACTACGATTTAGGGTCGTTGCTCTCTTTTTCCGATTTATTCATATATATATATATATATATATATATATATATATATATATATATATATATATATATAGGCCCCTTTAAAAACAGCAATGAAGATATAAGCATTCACATTTAAACAATTTCCTTATAAAATTGTTGATAAAAATTATCGTAATTACACTATGATCTATAATCATTGTTATGTTTTTTGGAATCATTCATACAAATATGCTTCTTGAATGAAAAAAAAAGAAGGTAGAAGCACACATTCAGCCTCATGCAATATTATTTTTGCTTTATTGGTGAAAAAAACTGAATAACAATATTATTTATGATCATTGCAATTAATTTTTTGTATATTCATTTGAATACGCTTTTTATGTGAAAGCAACGAAGATACAAGTAATTAGTCTTATACCATTTCTTTTTGCATTGTTTATAGAGAAATAATCACTTCGTTATAATATTTACGAACATTGTTTTCTCTTTTTGGGTATTCATTTAAATATACTGTTTGAATAAAAGCTAATGAATGTACACGCATATATTGACCCTCATACAATAACTATTTGTGTTTATGAATACTTTCCCAGTACACCCCTGTATAATTGTATGATAATCACCTTAAAAGGAAAGAAAAAAATCGTAAGTTGCTGTCCTAAATGTTCTGTTTGCTAAGATTTACATTTTTAAAATCTACTAAAAATAGTACAAATATTTATTTACACTTAATAAAATAAATGATAATCATTTGCTGACAAAGCTTATTTAAACGCAAATGTTATTTTTTTTTCTCCCGAAAACTGCTTAGCAATCCATCGATACGTTTCGTATTGCTTAATGTATCTTTCAATGAAACGAAATTAAATTTTGCTGTATTTAGCTGTTTTATGTTCGTGATGATTTGTTATTGTAATGTTCCTCTAAACGGACAAAATCATTAGGACGTCATCTTTTGCACCAACTTGATATATAGCTTTGCTTATCTCTCTTCAATCAATTTTTGGGCAGAAAAATTCAATTGGAATGTATTTAATTTAAAATAGAATTTTGAGCAATTAAAATCACCACATTTACATAGTATTATTTTCGCTTCTCCATAAGAAACATGCAATTGTTTTAGGATCATAAGAGCGGGTATAATGGAAAATTACTGTATCAATGATTGAAAAGACAATCACAATCACACTAAGATTTGTAATCATTGTCCTCCTTTTTTTTTTGGGAGTACTTATAAAAGTATATTTTTTTTAATAAAATTAAAGAAGGTACAAGCATTCAGACTCATAAAATTTCAATTACATTTATTTATTTTAGTTTAACACAGATGTCACTCATGATAATTTCAATAAATAAAAAATTGCTTTCGCATTTAAATACCTTCCGGGCAGTTATACCAAAATTAAAAATAAAAATTAAGCAGAAAAAAAAGTTGCAAATTAACATATAATACCATAAAACATGGAAAATTTAAAAATAAATTTAAATTGTTGTTCATCATTATGTATAACAAACTCTAGATTTGACGACGTTACTTCTTGTAAGTGATCAACAGTTCTTTAATATATACCAAAATATTATATATTCCTTATTTATATAAAAAATTAGCCTTAATGGCAAAACATGAAAGGATTTTGAGCTTGATTTTCAATTAAGCATAATAAAAATTATACACTTTTCGAAAATTTCTTCTATATACGTACAAATGTCTCCTGAAAATGAATGCTTTTAGGAAATTATTTTTTGTAAAACTTTTTGTCATAATATTTATATCATGTGTTGGTTTATGAAGCAAATTTTTCAATTTAATATAGTTTACTAATAATTTTCAATTTTGTATTTTAAGAAAATTCGTTTTGTTACAATAAAAAAAATTTAAATTTTAGATACAGTATTACTTATACGCATTTTATAGCTCTAATTTATTAAAAATGAAGCATCTTTTGAAATCATTCTATAATGTAAACTATCATTGCGAATGAACGGTTCTTCCTTCAAAAATATATATTACTTATCAAGCAATAAAATTCAAAAAAAAAGATTGACTAAAATTGATTCTTAGATGATAATCATAACTCACTAACTCATATTCACGTTTCAATTCATTTAGTATATTAAATAAAAACGATATGATGAATTATTGAAATTAGTAAAAACTAGCATAAAATTTTTAAATGAATGATATCGTATATCAAAAATTTAAGGTATTTTACCGTACAAATGCTTAATTATTTCTACAGAAACAATTACTGTGATTTAATTTCTTTATTTTTATACTTGGTCCTGATTAATCAGAGTAGTCAAATTTTCTCTTTAGGTTGTAATAAAGAATCTTTAACATTTACCATTAAAAGTTCACAATCGGTTCACCTCTTGATTCCTTGGCGAGTTTTTGACTCCAAGATAGGTGCCAAAAAAAAAAAAACTACTAAAAAGATGGCAGTACACAAAAACTATACAAAGATAGGGTTTCTAGGACTACCAGAAATTAAAGTTTATCGCCAAAATGTATCTCCAAGCCAAGTGGCACCCGATTCTACACCTAACTCTATTTATTAATCAAAGCTCTCTTTATGCCATTCCAAATCACTTTAATAGCATTTTAAATTTAATATACTTAATATAACTTAAAAGAGTAATATTTAATTATTACATTAAAATATACGTTTACAAAATCATAAATATATTTTGACGGAATCCAAGAGCCTGAGGCATGAAAGGTATTAGAAATTACTAAGAAGAAGCATTAGAAAGAAAGATTTATAAAGAAATTACTGAATTGTTTCTTATATAAGCCATCACATTCAAATCATAAAAAAAAATTCCATGTTATTTTTTAATCATATCAATTTAATCTATTTGTAATTCAGAAAAAAAAACTTGAAAAATTGTATAAAAAAGATAAACAATTTTTAATTTTATTTCAGATCTTACCCTGAATTAAATATTATACATTGATTCTTTCTTTCATCCAAATAAATAAAAAAAATTTCTCAATTGTGTTATCTTGTTGCCAAAAATCACTTTAGAAATATTTTTAAGAAATCAATAATTACTATCGTTTGCAAATATAAACTATTTAAAAGTTTTCTTAATAATTTTCAATATAATCCACTATTTTAACTGTAATCCAATTGGAAAAATAATTAAGAAAGTAACCAGGGCATATTATAGAGAAAAAATAAATGATTTATGTTTTCCAAAAAAAAACCAAAGTCATTCATTTTCATTCACTGCGAGGAAACAATATATATATATATATATATATATATATATATATATATATATATATATATATATATATATATATATATATATATATATATATATTGTTATATATATAACAATATATATATACTGTCTTGCCAACAAGAAAGAAAAAAAAATATATATATTGTTTTCTGTCTTGTTGGCAAGAGTCATTAAATGTGCCTTACCGCTTAGAAAGATAACTTATCACAAATTTTTTACAAATCGTTTTGATATAATTCAATATTTTAATTACAATCGTTTGCAAGTAAGATTCATCACTTCTTTCATATAAAAATCGTTACAGTAGAATTGATTTTTACAACGTTTCGTGTAGCATTCATAAATCGTGCTCCAGTTATTCGTTGGGTGATCGGGAATATCCAAATGTCAGGGCCATAAATACTCTACGTGTGACGTAGAGCAAGAGATTTTCTACAGAAAAGTAGATCAGATCAATGAGAAATAAAGGTCATCCACACCGATGTTCTTTAAGTATGGACCGCGCCCATTTGAATTTGCCAACTTCTTTGATGCGAATTAAGCAGTAACGGATATTGTGGTAAAAAATCGACAGAAAGCTTAATTTATCGTAAGAGCAGGGGCTGGACATTAATGAAAAAGATTTGTTGCTCGTTTGATTTCCTATCTGAAGGATATTTATAGAAAGTGCTTTGTTAAAAGCGATAGTAAATAATGAATCTTCGTTGTGACCTTGAATAATTGCAAAAAATATTAATGCGCCATCAAAGAATTTATATCTTTGCCGCTCAGCATATCTTTCCATGGCAGCAGTCACACATGATATGTTCTTTGTTCATAATGTTGTCACCAAAATAAAAGAAAACTATTTTGGCAACATTTGAAAATAATTAAGTTTCACATTTTTTTGTCATATATAACACATTTTTTTCCATATTAAAATATAAAAAATTTTTTATTCAATTAGTTAGTTTGAATTAGCAAAGATGGCACTTAAAATATTTGTTTCACTGCAAATTTAAATACGAACAACTTATTTCAAATAAAAATTCAGTGTTATCCATTTCATTAGAAGATGCGATAAAATTGCCAAATTGTACAGCCAACTTCAATATAAATATCACCAATTGCAAACTTTTCCTACCATTCTGCCAAAACGATGTTAAAATATTTATGGCCTCAAAATAAAAATTGTAAAAACTATTGATCTATTTTTAATTAGAAACAATTAATTATTTTATATGTATTCAGTGTGTGGTCGCCAAGAATGTCGGCTTAGTTGAGAATGGCAGCTTACATATTAAAATATAATACTGAGTGAATATTCTATTTTTTAAAATTTCGTATATAAACAAAGATTTTCGTGCAACAATACTTTAATGAATTAAAACGATTTAAATAATGTCTGTGAAACATCCATTTACATGACAACTTAGATAACATTTAAATTGAAATATTGATTTTTTTAATACTCACACACATTATAATTTGAATCTATGAGGAGATAACATATTTAACATATTTTTATTAATTATCTTCACAGTGTTATAACTCACTTATGTTTACTTACTAGAACATTAAAATGATTTGACCGAATATTATGGAATATTCGCCTATTACTAAGTGCATTTTGTCCCTTTGAATCATGGTCAGATAACGAGATCACATCTGAGCTGGGAACTTCCTTCTCCCATCGATACCAGTGGAAGGACTTTGGACATCACAGGTTATCGTAGACGATTCGCCATCCCACAAAGTTCAGAGGAAATGTGGTCACCTCTGCGATTTTATCTTTACTTGTGTATCGATATAATATATAGTTGTGTAGCTGTATACATACATATATATATATATAAGATAAAACATGAAAAATATGAAATTGGAAAAGCACTGAAATATATGAAAGAAATGAAAAGAAGAAAGCTTAGGGGCCACGTCTTCATCAGGCGGGAGATGGCCAGCTATGCAAAAAGAAAGTACACTCCTTTCTAACATGCTCGAAGGACAAATGGCTAAAGATCTTCGAGCGATTCGGGGGAATTGCTTGCTACTGAGACTGAACCTTTCAAGTTATACTTTTTAAAAATTTGACCTCATTTCTTGATCAAGCTTCGTCGGAATGTTTATTATTTAAGTTGCAAGTCTGGTGAAATAGATTTTTTAAATAAAAAAAAAAAATAAATAAATAAAAAAATAAAAAAAAAAAATATCAGTACTTATATTTCAGATTATAGTATAAGAAGTTGGTTTCAAATATGTTTTTTAAGAATCGCAATTGTACCCTGGTATTAAACCCACACGTATTTCCAGATGCTTAAACAAACACCTATGTGACATTTGATTGGAAATGTATATCAGTGAAAGGATTTAGATTCTTCGTTAATTTCTTATTGGATGATAGTCAAATACAATGTATTAAATCTTCTTCTTATAAACCACTGAGAATTAATCTGATTTACTTTAATTTCAAGTTTTTATAGAACTCTTTCCAAATATCGATAGAACCGCTATATATTGGTAGGATGCCGCGATAGACAAATTAATTAACTAATTTTTTGTAATTAATAAAAGCCAAAACTTTAAAAAAATATTATTTTCACTTGATTATAGTCAATTGATTAATGAGGGGGGGCTCAGACAACGCAAAAAATAGAGACAAATAGAGAGGAGAAAAACAGCCTGAATATCGGAATACGTAAAAGAATAAATGAAAAAAGTCAACTCAAGAGATAGTGTGTGTGTGTGTTTATAGATTTTCACACACACACACACACACACACAGCAGATAAGCAGCCAATATAGTAAACAACTGAATACAATTTTATTTTGTTCATCGCGCGGATAAAAAATTTCTAATTTGTTATAAGCGATTTTTGAGTAAGGTATAATTCTAATTTTAAAACATGCTTGAATTAAGTATTTTGTTTTTAACCTGTATTCAAAGTTTTCAAATACAAAATCTTTGCCCTACAAATTAAATATTCAAGAATTTTTCAGTAAATACATAGCAATTCATTTAAAATCATAATTTTGAACGAATCAACCGCAGCCTCATATAAGTCATGCATATATTTACAGATTTTTTTTTTACGATTTTAAAGTAAATGCAAATAAACCACCCCTTTCGTGGAGGGGCTATTCACACATTGAAACCCTTCGTCATAAAATGTTACGCAATTTCATATAAAAAAACATAACGGTCCCTCATTTCACAGCAACTAAAACTAAAATATCGTCAAAGCCGCCAAATCGGTAAATTGTCATTTATCTCAACTCAAAGTACCTACTAAAAGGTTTTGAGAATATGAAAAAAATTTTCACTATCAGGCGAACATTTTTGCATATTATTACGGCTTCAACTTTCTGTTTAAATAAAATAATCATAAAATTGTTCCCCTATGAAATAAAGAGAACTCAAGAATTTCACGCAAGTAAAATATTTTATTTTATCGTGTTCCAAAAAGCTATTTTCGTTTAAGCTTCGCGTTCAAGATATTCATATTTAGAGAAAAATATGTAATCTCTTCGATTCTGTATTTTCTTCGTTGCATTTCTAATAATATTTCTGGAAGATTAAGTCAACATAACGACGATTTTCCTTTATCATTTAAGAATAATAATCCTTGTCGTATCTTTTCCTAACGGAGAGATGAGGCACATTTATTTTTCTAAAAACTATTTATTATTTTTTCTTGTTTTACGTTTATTATTTCATAGAAAATTTTATAAAAGGATGAATATTTTATGAAATAGAAAATTATTACTGAATTGGAAGGAATAATAATGTAGAAGCTTTCTATGTGTTGTTACTGTGTTGGAAAAATATATTTATTACGAAAATTTTCTTAATTTTATTCTGATATTTACTTATTTTGATACTGCTCAGTATTATATACATTATATATTATTTCTGACTCATAATTTATAATCATAATTATATAGTAAATTCATAATTTAGGAGCAGTCTGCAGCAAAGTATTTAAATTGTTAGATTAAATTTGTTTGATCATACTTAAGATTTATAAATAAAATCTATGAATGTGCAGAAAAAACATTTTCGATATGTAATGATATCATTTAAATTGATAATAATAATAATATAATATAATTTAAAATATAATTTAATTATAATATTTTCACTATTCTATATAACTGTACTACAGTAAGCAATCACGAAAAAAATATAGTTAAAAGGGAAATAAAACTTGCACACGTGAAACTGAATGACATATTTACTCAATATATATCATCAATTCATTTTTATCATTTACCCAGGCTTTAATTCATTTTATACATAATTTTCTTAATTCAGTATAAATTATTGAGAACAATATTATTATTTAAAAAATGTAGTTACTATAACTGAATTAAAATACAAAAAATTTGTAGGCAAAATAAAAGAATTTTGAAATGAATAAGTAAAATTGTGTAAAGTATGTTCATAAAGAAATTGCTTTCAAATGTTTAAATTGACTGAATATTATTTGAAATCAGGAATACTCGAAGGCAAATAACATAACATTTGACATTAAAATAAATACAGTTTATTATTCAAATGAAATATTATTTATTATTTCAAATAATGTTAAGATTTAAAAAATCACAAAAATGCGATTTAAAATAATAAGTATTAACCAAATAAATAATACTTATATCATGGAATTTAAATATTATACATTATTTTGAGTAATATTAATATTTATTTTAAATCACTAATACATAATTTAAATAATATTTAGTTTTAAATCTAATCAATATCATAACACTAACTTCAATTATTAATTTAAATGGTTTTATTTACATTTTCTTTTTCATTAAATAAATTCATTTTTGTAAAAGTATTATGTATTTAGAAAAGGAACTAGATAGCAATGAGGGATAAATTCAAATATGATTAAAATAATATAAAATTTTTTTAATATATTCATTGTGATGAAATAAATTTTCCAACAAATGTTTGCATTTAGGATTATTTCTGCGTTTTTATTTTAGTTTAAGGTCCTTTTTCGACTATTAATCCATCTAATAACTGTCGAATCAAAACACATTAAACATTTATTTGAGGGCCGTAAATCACCGGGTTATACGACATTTATGTTGTGCAAAAACTCATACTTCATACATTGTATCAAAAGTCTCTCAGTTATCTTGCTATGAATGATTTATAGTCTGTAATTTTTAGAACGTTTTCTAGGACAACTTATTTTTAATATCAGTGTTCTGTAATTTTGTGAATTGTTCCGTATCTGACAACAAAAGTGAAATATTTCCACTATTTTTTAGTATTTAAAGGAAATTTAACAGTACAGTTAAGTGTACTGATGAAAGACTTTGTATAATTCGGTTGACTTTCTGCATTCAAATGCATTTGTATAAAATTGCATGACATTTCTGATAATTTTTTACAACTATCCTAATATAAAAATATTTTATATTTGTAACTATAACAAATCATGTTGAGTTTTAAATTCTGATTATGCTATTGTTCTCAGTTTATAATTTATAAAGTATAGATAAATAAAATTAATATGTCTATTTAAACATAAAAACATACGAACTGTAAAGAGAACACATGCCTAACCTATAAGAAATGATTCGATACTTCAATATGTATTTATCCTCGCGTTACATGTTTCAATTATGTTAAAATTTTTAATTATATTAAATGAAATGATCTTATCGTAATTGATTATATAAAGAGATATTCGTTTCAAACTTGATAGTAAATATAGTTGAAAGTGTTTAAATGAAAACAAAATTTATGTAAATGCTTTAGATATTTTTAGGATAAAACTTCTTAGGGTTTACAGATTTTGCTTCTCAAAATTAAGTAAAGTAAATTATTTCTCGGAATTCAATCTGAGAAATT